>BSBM01000076.1:7015000-7530000 GCA_027924585.1 Larix kaempferi
TTTGAAAATTGGCCATAAAATATAGTATGCAATAGAAAATAGTTGCATAAAAAAATTGCCTTACGCTATCACACAATGTGCTGCTTATATAGACTTATGCACTTAAGCGGTACATGTTGGCACTTCTCTCCTTCACCAGCAATTCTTGTTCAGTGGGAAACACAAAACAAGCACCAAAAAACCCTGTCAATGCCCAATAAAGAACTAGGTAGAACAACAATCCACCATGCACCATGTATTGCAGTTATTTTTATTATCAAAGAAAGGAGTTCAACTTATAAAGACTTGTTTTATTCTTTCTATGAATAAACCCCCATTGTAAAATTCGATGTCGTCATTCATTGTCAAACAAGTATATTCTCTGATAGCTCACCTCAGCTCTAAGTTGTGCTTCTGTCCAAAATTCATATTTCCACCAAAGAAATGTTTGGTGTTGTTCGAATTTCTGAACTAAAAGTGTTGAGAATTGTTCAGTCCACGATGTAGACCATTCATTCTTTAGATTTATTCTTTGCAGTTTACTTTCAACTTTATGTCCTTCCATAATTTTTCTTTCTTGAGGCTCCAATTCAACTTTGTGTCTTTCCTGTATACACTGAATTCGGTGTTTAAAATGGTGTTAATTCCACAGGACATTCCGTTATTGAAAAAAAATAAAGAAAAATTAACAAAACAGGATTTACTGTAAGGACTACAAATATTTAACTAACTAGATGATAATACCTAACCTAGCTTACCTCAACAACCATCTTTTCAATTTCTTTTGTATTTTCATTTTCCATTGTTCTACTCAGATCTATTGATGTGGAAATCCTAGACATATCTCCAATTTTCAAATCTAGTAGAAAATCTGCAGGATTAATTGGGATATTTGGAACAAATCCAATGTTATAAAAATAACCCATGGCATATCTTGCTTCACCTGAAAATATATGTCGTCCTTCTAATATTAGCAAGAGTCTATCAAACATATGAAAGACCCTACTACTTGGTTGATGTATTGTTGTAATTATAATAGTGCCACTTTGCATATAATTTACATCGCACATCATACTCATATAATTATAGTAGTGCCACTCTGCATATAATTTATTTCACACATCATACTCACATCTACTCCTCAGAGACCCATAATACCTCCAACTATTTTGTTTGCAAGCAAATAAAACAATAACCAATATCAGAGAGTTACTAGTGTAGCTTTGCAATGTTGTTGAGAACATGCAGTAGCTTGAGCGAAGTGGATGAATCAAGGCCTGATGTGCGTTCATATAACAATAGAAAGGATGGATCCACTAGTATTTTACAGGAAATACAAGTCCTATTTTTATCTCCTCTAGAGACACCACACAAAAAGTATCCACCAACTATTGCATTTCGGAATCTGGTGAATGTGAAATGAATCAACATTAAGCTACAACGTATGTTTTCAGTTGTGAACAACTTCCCATGTATACGGATTTTACTTTTGTGTATGGAAAGTTGATGTTGCATTTATATTTGATTCCTTCACATTCCAATCTTATCATGTCTAGTAGCTACACAAATTAATAAATTGAAGATACATTTCCAAGCGAAGACTTTGAAGTGTTGTCTCTACTTTTGCAAGATTTTGTTGTTTGCTCATATTACTAGGTAGCCTCAACTTGGCAACAAAAAGAAGTGTTTCATAAACTATTAACTTGTCATATAGTATGTCCTCTTGTGTTACAAATCCTATCCTGCAAACCAAGTTTTCAATCAGACTAATGATGCAGATCGTTGTAACTCTTCAATGATCTAGTCCTTAGCAGATTATAGTAAAAGTATAGTGGTATAGCAAAACACTTGCTAAATTTATGCTCTAGTTGACTTGAATAGATCTTTGATTACTTCTGTTTATGGCCTTGAAATATATTGGTAAACCTAAGTAATCTTACAAGGACATTGTTTTTTATTCTCACTTCCTAAAAGCATTTGCAATGAATTGAAAGAAACACTTCATTCCTTTGAACTACAAGAAAACATACATAGGATTTATGCTCAATTCTTGACCATGTTTGTTTAAAACTACCATCTAAGCTTTTCTATGAAGTTTTAATATATAAATAACATTTAAACTTGTACTGACCTATTTTTAATATATAAATAACATTTAAACTTGTACTGACCTTCTCTTTAGGGAATTGTTGTAAGGAACCCTATTATATGTTAAAGAACCAGTCAACTTCCCTTGGATTCTTCCTCCAATAATTTTGAGTAATGTCGTTTTATCGTTGCCTCAAGGGCCCATTAAAGCCATAATTTTCTTTAGATGTGACATACCCTGTGATTCCATTGAGAATTTTCATCCGATCTGTCTGGTTCTTCACCACCCTTCTAATGCCTCTCGTGGGATTCCATTTGAAACACTGTGCAGATTTATATCGCACTGTGAATTCCAGGTCTGTAAACTGTAGAACATTATGGTTAGTCCTGTATTTTCTAGATAGATTTAAAGAAGACAAGACAAGAGTTGAAGGGCTACAAGCTACCTTAACAGAGATTGGGAGCAGGAAATCGAAACTTAATTCCTCCTCTGCAAATGCATTTCAAGTGGCCAATCTACAGTATTTCAAATTTGCAAAAGAAATGTTTTATAAAGAATACAATTTAATATTTATGCACTCCTGATTTTCGAAAACTCCTCCATGGCACAACAATGGTTTGCACACTACAAAAACTCCAGAAGAGAACCAATGAAAACCTCGCTTAACAACATTATGATGGTAGGAGACTAAAGAGAAAAAAACACTTCATAAAATTAAGATTGCAAAAACAAAAGTCAAACATAAAACAAAAAAACAGAATATTAAATTGTCTCGTCATGATAAAGACACAAAGGATGGGAATAATGACTAACCATTGAACAATATCATCCTCATCAAGGCTTCGATTTTTCTCCACGTATGCATTCCTTCTCCAACACGTGGATTTTGATTAGGAAATTCACCTCCTGGATATTGCTCATCTTTATTATATTGAGTTACCCAAAGGTTATGCCTTAAAAAGGAAGCTCAAACTTAGCTTCAGACTCTACCAATGCTAAGCAATTTGAGCCTGGAACTAGCTTGTAGCCAGTTAACTGCCATGTTCTGTTTACGGTCCTTGTGTTTCAAACCTGTAAATGATAATACTAAACAACTAGCCACTCTATTAACTATAAATAAATAAAATCGTGGTACATTTGAAACAAATGTAATAGCCATAAAAGTATAAATGACAAGGACACTGCAACTGGCACTTCAAACAAGTTACACAGTATATAATATCAATCTCATACAATGCACAATGCATTATTGTTATGGTAAGAAAAGAACACATTTGTAGAAATCCCCGACAAGATGGTTTCATGTAGAATATATCTAATCAATAATTCTAAAGGTTACATGTTAAATTATTAAATCCATAAAATCCAAACTAAAAGATATTCTATTACTGTAAAAAAAATACCAGAAATACATTTATGTAGAAGCTTCATCAAAATAGGCATGATATTTAATGACCTATGATGTGGATGTTTTCATCTTGTGTGTCTCTATTCCTGACCCAAGTTCAAAAAAAATACAGAGGCATAGGACCAACTACTAAAAACAATGTAAAATGTAGTCCTCCATTATCCTAATTCCTTGTTAACAAGGGTCAATATCACATCTGTCCACAGAGTACAAAGCATAAAGGCTAGACTAAAATAATAAAATTCAATCATACACCTAATAAGATGGCATTGAAGAAGTGTTCGTAATTAAGCTCCAAGAGAGTGAGAGTTTGCATGAGACAGGTCATCAATAGTAATCAAAATTTTCACATGAAAATATAACCTCAAAGAATAATTACTTCAACCGCAGAACAATTCTTAGCATCAAGAAAAATTTATAGCATTCCTATAGGAGAGAAAATACATAATTAATTCATCTTCACTTACTCTAAGAAAACAAATTGAGTAATTATTTGCATTACTACAAAAACAATAAATCGGTGAATTTTCTATAATAGTAATTGCAGCAAAAGAGATTAAAGACTTCATTTAGCATATATTCTGCAAATGACAAATGCTCTTGCTGAAAAAGAGATTATACTCTACTAGAATATATTCTGCTAATGCAAAATCATCTTGCTGAAAAAGAGATTAGACTCTACAGAGAGACAGAGAGCATAAAATCCAGTGCCAAGCGGACAAGGGATTACAATCATGCTGAGCTTGCAATTCATTTCGTAGCAAATTTTCCTCAGCATAAAATGGATTATTATGAATATTATTGGATTTGGGTTCAACTTTGACATTTACCTCCACAACCTACAATTTAAATTTAAATGAATTAATAAATTTCATAAAGTTGAATAAAACAATTCACCATCCAACTTCATGGTAAACAATTTGTCCAAATTGATTAATTGCCAAGTCAAAACAAACTCAAAAAAATCTTACCAAAGGTTTTAGACAATAAAATATTATTGGAGGATACCGCACTGTAATTTGTGTGAAGTGAATACCATGTTTGATGCACTAGTTCGACTATTTGAGAGAAAGGACACCAGCAGGAAATTGACCCTGAAGAATCAACTTCGCAGCACTAAGATGACCAAATTAGATTCTGTAGCTAATTATCTTATGAGTATCTCTCAACTGAAGGAACAACTACATGTTATTGGGGACCTCATTGATGATGAATAACTTGTCACATTATCTCTTAATGGATTTCCCTCCTCGTGGGAATCAGTTATTCAAGCCATATGTGGTCATGAGACACAACCTAAATTTGATCGTCTTTGGTCTTACTGTGTTCGAGAAGAAACCAGAATGTTGTCAAGAAATAACCCAGAAGAACCTCAAGACAGAAATACTCTAGCTCTTGCAGCTCATGCAAGAAAAGGCAAAGAGAAAAGGAACTTTCAGAAGAAGAATTCAGATCAAGGACCAAAGAAGAAGAAGGACATTTCACACATTCAGTGTTACAGGTGTGACAATTTTGGTCATTATGCTTCATATTGTCCTCAGAGAAAGAGAGGGAAACAACATGCATCAATTTAATATTAATGCATGTTAATGTTTTGATATATTTCTGTTTATGAAATTGTGATTGATGAAGTTTTTATCACTCATACTCATCTTCAATTTTATGTATTTGTGTATTCTTTTTCTAGAAAGTTTTTTTGTTTAAAATTAATCTCAAATACTGAGATATGAATACATTTTGTATCTTGTATATTTGATGCTGGTTGGTTCAAAACACAAAATGATATCATCCTATCTGGTCTTCCTTATTTAATTTTCAGATCTTAGGCTATGATTATATTCTTGTTATATTATCAATATCTTGACCCATTCATGTTATTTCAAAATAAAATTCAAATTCCCATAAGTTTTAAATTCCAACTTTGATATGTCTGGGCTTTGTACTTCTATAGTCTAGTGCAAAATCCAGCACAAACATGTATGATAACCCTTACAAGTGAAATCACCTTTACAAATCATAAAACAAGACCAAGCCACCTGCCCATGGATTCATCCCAAGAAGCACTAGGAAACCCACCCAGGGCATATGTGCCCAACATGATGTGGGAATTCTGTCCTTCAGGGGGTAGTCAATAGTTCCACTAAGCCAACACAACTTGAAATGAGAAACAAGAGGGCCTATCATGACTAGACCAAGGGTCTTGAGCCCCACTAGACCAACACTTTTACATAAAACAAGCCTCCACTTGGCCTTTACAATAAAAAAAATGAACACATCCTCCTTAGTACATATGGTAGGGTACACTGTAGAGGATCTTGATACAAACCGTTACACCAAAACCCCGAGGTGTTAGTTGTGATGAACCTGCAATAATTAATTAATGCAAATACATGAGATATCAGAAATAATAGAACTCATAATCACTTTTATATTGATCACGGGCCACTTCGAGGGGGAAACCTCCTTTGAGCAAGCTCAATACAATTAACTTCACCGTGCCTTCAATGACCTTAGAACACACTTATATACTAAGTCTATGCCCAATACTATGAGTCAAAACCATGGGACATATAATACTACGGGACGACTTACAAAGCATATGCGTCCAATACTATGGGTCAATACTATGGGCTAATATAAACTACGGATCAACAAATACTACGGGATGACTTACAAAGCATATGCGTCCAACAACAATATACTAACATAGTAAAGAGAAGGGTTGACATAGGTTCCTAACATCCCCTCTCCCTTAGAAAAAGCTTTGTCCTCAAAGCTTTGGTTAGAGAAATTGCTGCAGAATCTGAAGGAGTGGTTCCCCGGTAGCATCCTCGAGTTGCATTTCAGGCCACTGACACCTTTGGAGTGTCAAGGAGGATTTCTTGGAAGGATGTAGATGAAGAAGAACCCTATCAGCTACATGGAAAAAGCGCTCAGAACGGTGTTGATCGTCTTGTTGTTTCAGGCGAATTCTGGCCATGTGAAGATTGTCCTACAGAATGAGAAGAATCTGATCATGGTTTCGAAGAACCGAGTCAATTTCCTGAACTAGGGAGCTACTAAGGGTGTATGGAAGAAGAACTGGCGGTGCTTTTCCATAGACTACTTCATATGGTGTCCTTTGATATGTGGTATTGTACCACCAGAGCGCTGCTAGGAAATCCATAGAAATAGTTGGCCATAGCTGTGTAGGGATGGGCAAGGGTTTGAGCAATCCCGAAAGGAGCGTCGTTTCATCCTTGTTGACTTGGAAAGTATCATCGTCAGCCACCATCTGTTGAATTTTCATTTTTAGTCCCTACCAAAAGAAGTTACATTGTTCCCGGTCATACATTTTGAAGAACCCAGAGTGCCCTGTTGATGAAGAAGCATGGAGTTCATAGAAGCGATAGCCCTGTTGAACATATTGCAACCAATTTGGAACAAGCAGAGAAAGAGCTGCAAGATAAATGGGGTCATCAATTGTGCGAGAAGGAGCATCTTCCACCATATTGTCCTTACCCTTCTTGTAAGTGATCACATAGGGATAACCCATGAGTTGGATAACCCATTTCAGGTGTGTTGGGGAGGAGACCCATCGTTCCAGAAAATTTTCTAGACTCTAGAGATCAATCTTGATGCAGAAAGAATTCCCTAATAGGTATGGATGCCACTTATGTACTGCATGCAAAATAGCCATCATTTCTTGCTGAGAGGTAGATGTGGATAAATTCTTATCGGAAAGGTCTCTTGAAGGCAGCAAGCACATTGGTTCAGCAAAGATACCTGCATATCTATCCGTGGAAGTAGTGGAGACTGTTGATGGGTGCATCTGAATGGAATTGAACTGAGCGATGACACCATGTGAATTCTTCTTAAGTATTTTTTCCAGGCGATGTGAACTGATGATGCAGAGAGACCCTGGTTATAATCCCATAAATTTGTGTTATGCCCCATTGACTTTAAACTGCATCCAAAGTTCAGCAAAATCCCATAAGATGGGGCCAAGTGTGCGTAACCATTGAACGCCCAAAACCACATCACATCTACCTAAGGACAAGGAAAACATGTCAGAGTGTAGGTTATAATATTCCATAGAGATACGCACGTTGTGACACTTCCCCTTGCAAGGTAAGGTGCCCCCATTGGCAACCATGAATTCAAAGTTGGAGCAAGGATGGACAAAACAATCAGCCTGTTTGGCAATCCGAGGGTCAATGAAGTTATGAGTGCTACCAGAATCAATGAGTATGGTAAGAGGGATCTTCTTGAAGTATCCCCTGACTCGCATTGTTTGTGGGGTGGTGACGCTGGTTACAGCATGGAGAGAGATCTCGGATGGGTCGTCCTGAGATGGGGTGTCAACAGGCGGGTGTTGAATGTCGACCTGATCATCTACTGTATCTGGAGCTTCTTCATCAAGTTTTTAGGTAGGCGGAGAATCCACATCCAAGAGATAGAGCTTTTGTTGAACACATCTATGTCCCCGAGTGAATTTCTCATCACAATTATAGCAAAGCCCTTTTTCTTGGTGTGCCTGCATTTCTATTTCAGACAAATGCATGATAGGAGTTGGTTGAGGAGCAGGCGTGATGGGAGGTCGTTGGGAACCCATATTTCTGAAGGGAACAAAGGTGGGTTTGGAGCGTTGTTGAGCTTTGATCTTGTCCTCGACCAGCTTAGCCAACCCTAGGACTTCCATCATTTTGTTGGGACAAAACATTTTGACCTCTGAGCGGATTTCATCCTTGAGACCACTGATAAAACAACTCCTGTAGAATTCATCAGACAATCCTTCTGTGTGATTAGCCAATTTCTCAAATTCTGTCTGATACTCTCTCACTCTGCCAATTTGGTGAAGTTTAGTGAGTGCTCCTGTGAAATCATCAAAAGCACTAGGACCAAATTGTGGCAAAATGAGTTGGAAAAAATCGATCCAGTTTCGCTCGGGATGAGCTTTGATGTACCAACGGTACCATTGAAGGCTTCATGTTCCAAATGAAAGGATGCAAGTGGAAATTTCTGGGCATCAGAAGAATTATGCAGACTGAAATATTGTTCTACTAGATATATCCATCCAGTCGAATCAGTACCATTGAAGCGAGGAAAATCAAGCTTCGGCCCACGAAAATTGCTGGAAGAAGAGAACCCGGTGGCTGCAAAAGATTTTGGCTATCTGGTATTGTTCATGGCTGAATGCTGAAAATGGAGGCTGAGAAATTTTTCATCCAGATCTTGGAGTTTGGTTTGGATGGCTGCAAGTGCTTCCTCCATGGTGTGTTCTCTTGCATGAGTGACAACCATAACCAGGTTTTTTTTTTTTTTTTTTTTGGTGGAATGGGTAGAAAAACACAAACAGAAGTTGATTTAGAAAAGGGAAATTTGGATTGGGGAAACAGTCTGATAGGTAATTGGGGTTTGACTAGATTTTGGACACTGTCGAAAGGACAAGAAAGCAAAAAGGGGGATTTCAGAAGCGGGGTGATAGAATGAGAAAATTTGGCAAAGAGAGACAAAGAAGCAGAATTCAGAAAGGAACTCTGTGGTAAAATTTGAAGGTGATTGGGTGAAATCTGAGGAAGTTATGGCAAACCCTAAAAATAGACAAATGTGGGATTTCGAGATTTGGTAAGGGGAATTGGGGATAGGGTCCTCAGGAATGAAAGATGCAGAATGGGATGACAGGGGTTCCCTAAAAATTTCAAGGGAAACAGAGTGAAAACAAGGGAAATATGGAGAAAAAACTGAATTATATATATATATATATATATATATATATATATATTCATAAATGGATCGGCAACAGCGGTGCAACGATGTGGAAGGGATCGAGAACGAATGGATTTGAAACAGCGACTGGATCTGGAATGAATTTTAGAATAGATCTGAAATGGATGGATCTGGAGTGGAAGTGATCGACAATAGTTCAACTGAAAATAGATATGGACCCCAGGTATGTACAGCTTCCTAACAGTTCAGGTGTTTCACTCGGCCACCAATGCTATCTGACGGCTTGCGTATTGGGGCAATACCCCTCACTCCACGGATCAGGTAAAACTGATAATCGCTTTGCCACAAACAACAGCTCTTGGTTTACCTCACGGGTGTGAACTAGTCAATCAAGTAGGGGTCGTTGCCCTTTTTGCTGGCAGGTCCTCTCAATGGGCCAGCTACTTTGGGGTTCCTGTGGTACTCCTCACAATGAGTTTTAGGGATGATGCCCAAGTACTTCCCACAGTTAAGCGGATAGGGATTATTCCCAAATCCGAAACTGCAACAGATGCAAAAAAAAAATTGGCAGAAATTCCACCCAACGAGCCCAAGAAAGTGCTCTGATACTAGATGTGATGAACCTGCAATAATTAATTAATGCAAATACACGAGATATCAGAAATAATAGAACTCAGAATCACTTTTATATTGATCACGGGCCACTTCGAGGGGGAAACCTCCTTTGAGCAAGCTCAATACAATTAACTTCACCGTGCCTTCAATGACCTCAACACACACTTATATACTAAGTCTATGCCCAATACTATGAGTCAAAACCATGGGACATATAATACTACGGGATGACTTACAAAGCATATGCGTCCAATACTATGGGTCAATACTATGGGCTAATATAAACTACGGATCAACAAATACTACGGGACGACTTACAAAGCATATGTGTCCAACAACAATATACTAACATAGTAAAGAGAAGGGTTGAAATAGGTTCCTAACATTAGTGAAGGCCGCCCACTAGGATCTTAACATCCCACCACGCTCCACAGTCCAGACTCTGGGCTGGATGTGCGCCCGTACGATGGTGTCCCCTTTGCGCCATACGATCCCTGGGCGAACACTGCAATGCCGAAGTTTCCACCCGCTCTGTGACTTGAACCTTGGTGGAGGCTCTGATACCAAATGATACAAACCATTACACCAAAACCCCAAGGTGTTAGTGAAGGCCGCCCACTAGGATCTTAACAGATCTGGAGGGTGACATTTGGATCCAACTACAAGACATGCGCTTCTCCCAGAGTGCATTAGAACCTCTGAATGTTTTGGGACCTATAGACCTATACGCACTTCAAACAACAACTTCATCAAATGCATCGAAGGCAAACAATTTTGTCCTTCCTTCTTCAAATCAAAATGAAATGTAATAAACAACAAGTGCAATGCATGGGTAAAGTGAACAATAAAATCAATTGAAACTAAGTTCGCTATATTACAAGGGTTGTCTTGATGACATAGATATTACCTAAGTAAAAAATTTCAAAGCTTTCCTGGTAATGAGCAATAGCATATTGTGTCCATTCAAATGAATTAAGTAGAAGGAATCATCACCTTTCTTGAAATTTTGGTGGCAAGCTTCCTTGTCAAACTGAGCTTGCGTGTCTTCCTGATGTTGCACCAAGTGATCGAAAGATTTACTTTGTTTTCCACCTAGATCTGACGATTTATTTTGGACTGCATCTAGGTCCATTTGTCTCATTCTTTGTCGGCTTGGTTGTGCATATTTTTTCACATCGCCTTCATAAGTATTTAAATCATCACAAGACCGATCATCTTCGAATTTGGGGAAAGGTCTAGAATCTATCTACTAAGCTTTAGCCAAAGGTTGCATATCAAAAAAGAGGTGAGATATAGAGGATGATGATAAGCCATTGGTGCAATTGAAGGAGGAGTTAAGAGCTCTTAAAAATACCAATGGTTACCTTGGTGACTTGTTTAATAAACAAACCACACATCTTTCACCCTTGTCAACCTAATGGTTGATACTAATAGCTATACTCTTCAGACAATCACAAAGCATTCTTGCTCA
The DNA here is from genome assembly GCA_027924585.1 of Larix kaempferi. Lineage (NCBI taxonomy): Eukaryota > Viridiplantae > Streptophyta > Pinopsida > Pinales > Pinaceae > Larix > Larix kaempferi. The sequence continues at coordinate 7,026,272 of BSBM01000076.1, forward strand.
AATTTTATAATATATACATCATCATCATCATCATGGTATGGCATATAATATATCCTCCTTTGGTCATCCATAAAAAACAACCACATTCAAATGATATGGATAGCCCAAGAGCAACAAAGATGTATGTTGTGCAAACAAACACACAAGTGAACTCTTCCACTTGGTAAGGGGCTAAGCCTTGTAGGTTGCAGCAAGGCCTTAGTCCTTGGAGCTCCTTTGTGTGCGTGGTTGGTATTCCTCCAAGTGATCCTACAATAAATTGTTAGTGTGATTCACATTCAAACAAATAAATATGGATAAAAACAAAATGAAAGAGATGGGGGGAGAATGCAAACTCCAATAACAATCAAAGATATGCTAAACCACTCTTGTATTTCCCAATGGTATAGCTGTACATTACCTAGGAGGTGTGGGATTCAAGGGAAGCCAAAAATATTTCTTAGGGAGGCCTTTCTTGTCCAAACTAAATGCTAAGTAGATGGTATAACAATGGAGACAAACACTTGCCCCTTGAAGGAAGGTGACAAGGGATCTTGGGAATGCTCACAATGATAGGAAAAGGTGGGCTATGAGGAAGCTCCAACTCAAATCCAACAACATAACCTTGCTCTAATTTATCTCTACAAAATGCATGCCATTGGCTTCCTTTTATAGGCCAAGAGGTGGCCAATAAACAACTAGATCCAAATGTGAACTCACCTCCTCCATGAACTAGTTCCAAGGTACACAAGGGGGTCTAATTAATGCTACCAGGTGTGTGAGGAGACGAATTCGGATTCTTGGGGAGGATTGAGCCTTCAATGCGCCATTGGGAGTTAGTGGTCCCACCATTTTTTACAGTAGTGCGACTCTGGAAGGAAAAGACACGCTGGTGGAGCATGAGCATTGTTAAGATAACCTGCGTTATAGCACGGGTTAACTGTGTATTACCCATGCTACCCATTCTTTTAATTGTTTCTTGGCACTTATGGACTCATACTGTGTTTTGGATCTGTTGAGGATGCCTGTGGTGAGATGCATTCTTTATGTTGATGACGCCTTACTGGATGAATCTTCGAAATGTCGCATGTGTGCGACTTTTAGGTGTTAACAATGGACTTCTAATCTTTGGGAATTTTGCAAAAATAGGTCTATAGGGGTTCCCCACAAAGTGTGGCATAACAACCACTTAAATATAACTTAGGAATTTTTAAAATCAAACAGTAAGAAGTTTGATTAATAAACACCTATTAATTGGATCTTGATGAAATCATGATATAATGACTTGGAAATTTCCTTGGATGAGTTCCATGGTTCTTTACTAACCAATACCAATCCACAACATGCCAAAAACTGATTCGAATTATTCATTTGCTTGTTGTTCCAAATTATTAAACTAGGACTTAGGCATTTTTAATTGAAAACTTAGGAAAATCCATTAGTTAAAGACTATTAGTCCATATGAGTTGAAAAAGACATTTGGAAGTATTTTTTGAAAATATAGGACCCTCTCAACTAGGCAATTAAGGCCAGTGTTAAAGATCGAAAACTATTCGAGAGATGCACTCAATGCCATCACATTGCTATCTACCCTCATTTAAGGCTCTCTCCTTGTTCTATAGGAGGCTTCTTGAACTATGTACAAATATACTTGTAATATATTCAATGTGATCAACTCTAACCATACAAGACTTTTCTACTATCAATAGACTAGTACCTTATCGAAGTCAACAAGGGATATACAATAAATTCTTATTGTCTTTAGAAGGTTTAAAAGAAGTGAATATTGGATGTTGGATTAGTAAGAAGATAAATCACCTTTTTGTAGTAAAAACCAGCAAAATAAATATAGAATAAAACCCAAACCAACCTTGAAAATACCCTGAAAGTACCTCCTGGTGATCTACAGGATGGGGAGATTCAATCCCCCCTAGGGCACACTTTTTTCCAATGGATGATGGTTGTGTTTATGGACTGATTTCACCTTCAAACGTGCAATTTTTTGCAGTAAGGGATGAATATATTGATTTAGCACTTCAAACCCCCAGGGTCACCCCGGATGACTTGGAAATGACATGGGAACTTCTTGCATCCCTTAGTGTTTGAGCTTATGGATTTTTCCAGAAAATTATAACAACAGTAGAATTTGCAACAAAAAAAGCAACTTTGAAAAATAAATATTTTTGGATTTTTCACAAAATATTTTATTTTAGAGGTTTTCTATATATATTTTCTATTTTTTGTGTACTTTTTGCACTATATAGTACATGAATTTGATAAAATAGAATTGAGTGAAGAAGAGGGAATAAGAACAAAGTCTTTCTCCTTCTAGGCATCGAGAAATCGGGGTTAACGTTCCTCCTAAGAATTGCCAATCCAATATTTGTATGAATTAGGGAAAAAACAAGAAACCCTAGGTTGTGTTAGTTCTGACCTAAATAGGACAAAGAATATGCCAAGGCCCAACACAGGAGAGACCCTTTAATAGGGATGTCTCACTTACAAGACCATACTATTATGCATAAAACTCTAGGTCACTCTCACCTTTGATGCCTCCGGAAATTGAAGACAAGAGACTTAGAAATTATCTTAAGACAATTGTAGAAGAAAAAGCTTGCCAAAACTCCTTTCACCTTTTGAAACCCTAGAATGCTCAGGAAGGGAGGAGTGCACCACTTGACTAACTGATGTACGCAATAAAAAATATAAAAAGTATATTGTTTGATCCCATGATCTTGTTTTAAATGAGGAGTTGCCTTATTTATATGTGAAAATGCTAACTTAAACTTCCTTAAAAGATGACCTACCTAATTTATCTTTAAAATGGCTTTTAATGATTTTTTAGGGTTTGTCACCCACAATCCAGGGACTAAACATCATTAAACATAAAATAATGATAAAAATGATGGAAAGTTGAGCTTGGAAGGAGAAGGTCATGCCCCATCTAACCCCAACATTGTGATTTTTCCCTCAACACTCTCCTTTAGGTGGTATGCCTCTTCATGCTTGATTAGAAGGTGGACGATTAGCTCTTGATGACTAGGATGACCAAGAGGGAGGAGAAGTACCTGGAGAGTAGGTCCAAGGGGGTGTCCATGAGGTTTTCTAAGGTGGGTATTGTTAGTACTGGAGTTGAAATCCCAAATAAACCCTATTTGTTTTCCGTATTCCTTTTAAATCCTTTAAGCCTCGTTTCAAAAAAATTCCAAAGTATTTTTCATTGTATTTCCATTTGTAATCCTTAGGTACCCTTGCATGCATTTCTTTTATTAATAAGTCTAAGTTTGGCTCTTATCTATATTCAATCCTTTTTAATAGTTTTTATTATGATAATTCATATGATTTTAGTCTTATTCATAGATGATTACCTAAAGTAAAAAACTACAACATTCCGACAGTGAACTATTGTGAAGTTGTATGGGTTAGCGTTGCTGGAATGTCAAAAGGGAAAAATTCAATTTTTGCGGCTGGCCATCTTATCATGAAAACTTTTTCTCTTTGGAATTGGGGCTCGAAGTCCGCATTACACATGTCCAGTGAACCTGCTTTAATGTGACACCACTACAGTTGTTCGCTGACATCATTACATTTAATGAGTTATTTGTTTTCCATGTCTTGACATGATTGCATTAAATTTGTATGACATTTGGCATTCATATTTGTGTTAAGGTTTGTGTTTGTTTAATGGTCAGAACCCATTTGTTATTTTGAATTCGTAGTTTCTAGGATGAAAAGGACGAGTGCAAAACCACATAGATTTGAACTCGTTGATACTCACTGTGCCGAAGAACATCTGCACTGTTAAAAGATGTTGATAGACGCAGGATGGTTTACCTTCTTTGAAAAGATCAGAGGTTATAATGTTGAATTTTCTCAACAATTTTCCAGAAAATTCATAGATATCCAGGTTCATTTTTCCAGTTTGATATTTGAAGTCACATAGGCCTCGATCGCAGAAGCTACAAGGTTATCTACTGATGGCGATCAATGGTTTAAAAATTTCTCCTTCGAAGTAGATTTGAACGTATTCCTCTTTCTAGGGCATTAAAAGCTAGATTGGAGTAAGGGGATTCATCAAAATTCATTGAAGGAAGAATGGAGAGAAATTCTAAGTATCATTCAGCGTTATGTTACTTGTGAGGGAAAATTTTCTACAGTGTATAGGTACCATCTTCGATTTCTCCTTCATGTTAAAAAAGTCTTTCTAAGATGGACACTCGAGTGAGAAATAATCCAAACCATACATCTCATAGCATTTTCCACCATGGATTGATAAAGCTGTTAGTTCTAAATGAATTAAGGAAAAAGAGATGGAGTTGGTTACATTTCCTCTTTTGGTTGGGATTTGAAGTAGAAAAACTAGAAACTATAGAAGAGAAGAATGATGAAAACATTAAAGAAGGAAAATATCCTTCAACTCAAAAGAAAATGGCTTCTCAGTCTAGAAAACAGTGTCAGGATAATGTGGAAACCGCCAAACAACATAAGAGCTATAGAAGGAAATTTGAAGAGAAAACACAACAACATATTGAAGAACCATATCCAAGTAGGCCCTGGTTTAGAGAAGATTGGAATAGAGGATCAGAAAAAATGTGTTGATGAAGACGAAGAACGAGTTGTAGTGACTCCCAGGACTCCAGGTAATCTAGAAGAAGACACAATGGAGAAAAAATCAAAAAGAGGTATGTCTAAGCCAACGTCCCCAAAATCCAAAAGGAAATTTATTCTCGTTCTCGAAGTTTTGAAACTATTAAATGGAAATCCAAAACTAGGGTTCCCAATAAATTCCAATTGAATATGAAAATGACTCTTAACCCTGAATTGGAGAACCAGGTCATGATTGATGTTGAAGAATCTACTAGTGAATAAGATACCGAGTCCAATGAGATGTTATCTCAAGCTTTGGAAAAAATTGAGGAAAGTATTAAATCCTTTCCTGAAATGTCATTAGAAAAATATGTTGACAAGGGTAAGAATGTCATTTCAAATTTTGAAGAAGGAACTAGTTTAAACCTTGCAGGTCTTCAACAAAAGATAGAATACGTAGATACCCAGATTCTGAAGCAGAGTCCTGAGCATCAAAAGGTTCCTGTAGATGAAAATTTAACTGGAGGAGAGATGAATCAATGTTTAGACAGTGTTGAATATAGTGCAAAAAAAGGGACAAAAGTAACAAAACTCAAGAAGGCTTTGCATCACTACAAAACTCAAAACTCACACCTGAATTGTTTTACTGACCAGTTAGTACGAGCTAATCGAAGACCGAGAGAACATTTGGAGGAAACTAGTACAAACTATGCAGAGTTGGTTCGGGCTACTGAAGAAGCTATATAGAGAAGAAAATTGACACAGGAAAATAATGAAGAGCTTAGTAATTAAAACCAAGAACTTCAAGGAAAGTTGTAGAACATGGAGATAGAATATTTACGACTCCAAAGGAGATCCCAGGCATTGGATGGTTTAGCCATGCTGGAAAAAGTAGCTCGCAGCATCTGACTTAGTTAGAAAACATTTTTTGTTATCCACGTGGCAGCCAAATATTTCAAATGGCTCAAGTTTCCTTTTATCATTGAACAGGTGGTTCAAATATTATTTATTTGCTTAATTTTAGGTCATGATTATAGAATGTAGGTTTCTCATATCTTTTTTTGACTCTATTCAATCCTTAACTAAAACTGTTTTCACACCCCTATAAAATTATAAATTTAGAATTGAAGAGGGTAGAAGGGAGGTAATAGAGGGTCGAGAGAGATTTTCTATGGATCTATAGAAGAACACCGTTTGATACTATAAGCATTTACTAAAGACTATTTTTTGAAGATGAAATATCAATTTATGAGCCAACTAGACTTATGATAAATTGTAAATGCATGTTAATGTTTTGATATATTTATGTTTATGAAATTGTGATTGATGAAGTTTTTATCACTCATACTCATCTTCAGTTTTATTTATTTGCATATTATTTTTCCAGAAAGTTTTTCTATTTAAAAGTAATCTCAAATCCTGATATATGAAAACATTTTGTATCTTGTATATTTGATGTTGGTTGGTTCAAAACAAAAAATTATATGATCCTATCTGGTCTTCTTTATTTAATTTCCAGATCTTAGGCTATGATTATATTCTTGTTATATTATCAATCTCTTAACCCATTCATGTTATTTCAAAATAAAAGCCAAATTCCCATAAGTTTTAAATTCCAACTTTGATATGTCTGGGTTTTTTACTTCCATAGTCTAGTGAAAACTCCAACATAAATAGGTATGATAGCCCTTACAAGTGGAATCACCTTTACAAAGCATAAAACGGCACCAAGCCATGTGTCCATGGATTCATCCCAAGAAGCACCAGGAAACCCACCCAAGGCATAAGTGCCCAACATGATGGGGGAATTCCGTCTATCATGGGGTAGTCAGCAGATCCATTAAGCCAACAAACCTTGATATGAGAAACAAGAGGACCTATCATGACAAGACCAAGGGTTTTGAGCCCCACTAGACCAACACTTTTACATAAAAAAGGCCCCAAATTGGCCTTTACAATAAAAAATGAACACATCCTCCTTAGTACATATGGTAGGGTACATTATAGAGGATCTGGAGGGTGACAATTGTCTCCAACTACAAGACATGTGCTTCTCCTTAGAGTGCATTAGAACCTATGAATCTTTTGGGACATATAGACCTATACACACTTCAAACAACAACTTCATCAAATGCATCGAAGGCAAACAATTTTGTCCTGCCTTTTTCAAATCAAAATGAAATGTAATAAACAACAAGTGAAATGCATGGGTAAAGTGAATGATAAAATCAATTGAAGCTAAGTTTACTATATTACAAGGGATGTCTTGATGACATAGATATTACCTAAGTAAAAAATTTCAAATCTTTCCTGGTAACGGGAAATAGAAATTTGTGTCCATTTAAATGACTTAAGTAGAAGCAATCATCACCTTTCTTGAAATTTTGGTGGTAAGCTTCCTTGTAAAACTGAGCTTGTGTGTCTCTTCGATGTCGCACCAAGTGGTCGAAATATTTACTTTGTTTTCCACCTGGATATGATGGTTTATTTTGGACTGCATCTAGGTCCACTTGTCTCATTCTTTGTTAGCTTGGTTGTGCATATTTTTTCACATCGCCTTCATAAGTATTTAAATCATCACAAGACTGATCATATTCGAATTTGTGGAACAAAATTTTAGGTTCCTCCTTTTCTTATGGGGTGAGACCTTTCCTTTTATTTTTGCATCTGTCATTCTTGTCACATATCTTCTTTGTCTGAACTTGTTCGGGAGAAATATGATTGTTGATTGCCTTCTCCGGTGAGCCTTCATTGCCCCAATCAACCTCATTTGAAATTTTTGTCACATTGTTCAAAGACTTCTGAGCTTGCTTGTCATCATAAAAAACCTGGCATTGTTCATCATCCAAGACTCATTTGTATCTTTTGGAGGAGAAATTTCAGTAGAAAAAACATTGTAGAACCTGACATTGTCTTGAAAGCAAACTATCTCACTTCCTAGATCCTCTAGGTATTCTACATGGTGCCTTCTCATAGGTTCTCTATGTAATGTTATAAAAGTGTCACCTATTTTTGGGATGGTAGCTTACAATATATCCATTTGTATATTACCACCCAAATAGACAACTCATTTTCTTGATAATAACATGCCATGTGCTTCTGGCACATCAATGACAACAATATCGATAAGTAATTCAATAGAAGGATGTACAACAAGACTTACCTGAATGTTCTTTATTATCCTGCAAGCTTTGAATTCTTTGGATTCCATGGAACATATGTTTCGATAAGCCCTTGAAACCTTCAATCCAAGCTTGTGCATCACAACTAAGGTAATAATGTTCGTCGAGGCACCTGAATCCAACATACAATTATGCAATATGGAGTCTCCAATTATCAATGAGATAAAGAGCAGTTGATTATTCGGGTTCTTGTTTTTTGTAGGATTCATATTTTGGAGAATATTGGGTAGATATTCATCTTCTCCTATTGCACATATGTTTTTCCTTTCTTCTTCAAATCCCAAAGAATTGACTATCTGATTTCTCATTTTTTGAACCTTCACCATCTCCACTAATGAAAATGATAGTTTTAAAGCATTTACTGCACCTAGAACATCAAAATTGAGATTTTTATTAGTATTAAAACCAATTGAAGACTTACCTACATTTACCTAAGTTTGCATGTTGATTTTATCTTTAGGCCCTTTGGTATCTTGGGGTTGGATTGCTTGTGGGAAATTCTTCTTTCTCTTTTGATAGGTAACACCTTTGAACCTATTTATGTACATTTTCTTAATCTCTTCACAAGAAGGAATTTCTCCTAGGAGCTTGGTAATTTTATCAGTTTCGATATATTTGTCTTTGACTTGGTTCATATCCTCTTTGGATAGATGAAACTGTTGTCGACCTTTGAACAAGTTGTTACACACTTAAGGACCACATCTGCTATATTGATTCCTCCTCATTTGTTGAAAATAAACATATGTACTTTCACCATGGAAGTCTTGACATGCCCAACAAAAGTGAGGAAAATCACCAACCATATTATTCGGTTCCTCAAAGTTCTTCCATTATTTGAAGGACCATCGTTGAAATTCCTTGGAGTGAACATGTTATGTTATTGGTGAAATTATAAAACCTTGTAAATTCTTTGCGAATCTTTCACTAAATTATAAAACCTTGTAAAGTCTTGGTGAATCTTTTGCTAAATTATAAAATATTGTGAAGTCTTGGCGAATATTTTGATAAAGTATTAAACCATATATAGTAATAGGAAAACATATACAAAAAATACTCAATAGGAGATAAATATTAATAAATTATCACATAACAAGCCCTCTTTTGGTGGTAGTTTGGTACCTCACTCTAACTACCACATCACATAGAAATTCACCATACTCTAGGAATATTCTTGAAAAAAAAACAATTAAATTTTTCATCACCACAACAAATAGAATCAATGTTAATAAGAGGGCCCACCGACACCTCATTTTTGCACACACCTTACCAATTAGAGGGTTAAAAAATCTAAATGTGTATTGTTTATTTCAATGCACTTGGAACTATTCTAAAAAATAATTGCCACTCTACATGGAATGTAAATGTGTGTTCCAAGTTGGTCAACAAATGTTTATTCAACCAAATATTATCCACATGCTTCCAAACCTAATTAAAACCCAACCCCACTATGCATGATATATTTCCATGCAAAAATTAAAAAAATGCAGGTTGTTGAGACCGTGGTGATGTCAAGACATCGGTTCAAGTATTTAAATCCATGAAAGGAAGGCTGCCAAACTATGATAGAGCTAGCAAAAGAGTAACGAGGCAAATTGGATTGAATATGGGATTTTTTTTACAAATACAATAAACAAAGTTCTAGGCTTCAAGAAAACATTGCATTCTTTTCTAAGGTTTCTACAGACTATTGACAACATGCAAGTTGAAATCAAGGTCTCGAAAGACATTTTTTGTATGGAAGTCAATCTTGAATGCCAAAGCATGAGGATGAACCTAGGATTATTGATATATTTACTCAAGGGAAAATATTGGTATCCAAATGGGTGGTCAAAACTCTAGAGGGTGATGCCCCATGGAAAACCTTTATAACCCACAAAATTCTTTAGAGAATTCACATTGAACAAATCATACATCGATTTTCTTTATTAATCGTCATTGAATATAGTCACTACTTTAAAACACATGGTTCCTTTATGCTCAAATGCTTTGGGAAGCTTGGAAACATGTTGAAAGTTGGCTTCCATGGATATTTTTAGGAGCAGGTAGGGTTGGGACCTCCTCTTTAAACCTATATGGACTTGGAGAGTGCAAGGAGAATGCATTGTGATCATCTGATAGTTCTAGGCTTGAAGACCAAGCAAGAAGGGTCTTTTTTTTCTACTGGGACCTTTGGGACTTGGAGAGAGAATGTTAGAAATAGTTGAGGGAACCAAGCATAGCAATACACTATTGGAATAAAGGAGACTAAGCAAAAATTATGAGAGTTTTTTAGAGAATACAAGTAATGCTTTCATGATATTCTACATAAAATACATTTAAAATTGCAAATGTACAACTTAGAGAATTGTTTTTTAGAGGGGTAAAAGCAAAATTTAAAAAATATTCATTTCAATGGAAGCTGGTTGACCACAAAGGTGTGTCATCCAAACTCCATGGCATTACATATCGAAGCAAGTGGAGATTTATCAAATGTCTCACAATCACAAATTAACATGTCATATAAATGGTGTTAATTATCTTTCATCAAACTAGAGGGTATTCCAAGTGACCAACAATCATTATATTCTAGCATTTAAATACATTGACATTATCCTACCTTAGAGAGAGAGAGAGAGAGATCCTCTCACCTTAAGTATATATAAAGGTTGTTTCCTAAAATACCCACAATAATTTTGAAAAGATAACTTTGATAGATTTTGTAATAGTATTCACTATTAATGGCATTTATAACATAAACATTGCCATTCACATCATAACAACAAATCATTAAGGGGGTCCACATGAACATCCATCGCCATTGGTAATGCAATCAAATGTAGCATATAGTCCTTGGATTAGACATATATATCTCTCATGGAGTGTTTGAATTTTTCATAGTCACTGTTGCTTGGTTTTTCAACCAAGCATGTGCAAGGATGCACCTATTAACTTGTAATAGCAGTCTTCGAATGAAAAGCAAAAACAATTATAAATATAATCTAACATTAACATAAGTATGTGTAAATAAACAAGAATTAAATCAATAACGAGAGATCTATGGGAAGAACAAGAGAAAAAATAATAGATTTTTTGTATTACCTCAAAGGTGAGGATGTTTGGTGTTGAGCAGCTCCAAGGTTGAGGTGCTCCAAGCTCCAATGGTCTCTTCTCCAAGATGCTGAAATGGGGGTCTTCAAACTCGAAATGGGAGGCAATGTCTCTCAAAGAGAATTTGGCAGCATAAGGATAGGATAAAATGTGGATGGAAAGTGAGGAGCCCCTATCACCCTTTTATAGTTTTTGGTGATGGGGAATATCATTATGGTTTTAAGGAAACCAATGGTATTGGCCAACATGGTTTAGGTCTCTTTTTCCCTCTTTTTTTTCTTTTTTGAATATTTTGAATATTTGTATTTCCTTTTAATATTTTTGGGAATTATGGCCCCTTTTTAAGGGTTTTTTGTGTTTTTTGAGGAAAAATATATATTTTGAGGGGGAAAGGTGTATTATGGTCTTTTTGGTGACCTTTTGATGGCTTTAGAGGCTCAAATGGTGGAAAAGTGGACAAATGGATCATGTGAATAAGGGAATGAGCTAATGAGCACTTTTTGGGTGTTAACAGATTGCCCCCTGATGTGTGAGGGCAGGAACTCATCGTATGGCCGATAGACATCATAGTTCTTTTGTGTTTTTCCTGGGGTTTGGAGAAGAGAAGAGACCGATTGGAGACTGGAACAACGGCCCATTGGAAGCTGCAAAAAACAAAAAATATTACATGGCCTCAAAATGAATGAGGAATAATCTTTGACTATGGACGCGGTGGGAATACCCATGCTAGTATCCAGATATATACATAAAAATTAGGCCCACAAAGGGGAGCCTAAAGAAATACATAAAATTCTGCTGGAACATCATAATGGTCCAGAGGGGACACAATGCTAGGACATACTCATGGTCATACCATGACTGATTTGAGAAACTAATACACTGGAAAAAGGCAACAATTATTCTGAAAAAGGTATCAGAAGGGTTGATGAATTGTTGAAACTGAAGGTGTCCAACATCTGTAGGGACTCAATAACTGTGAGTCAACTCTGAGCAGTTATATGTAACTGTATACTCAAGGGAGTACAAAAGCGAGGTACATCTGAAAACTGTCGGTAAACACAACCTGAATATCCATAGGAAAATGTAACTGGTTGTATCCTTAATTAGACTCTCATATGTGGTAGAGTCAGATGATATCCGTGGTCTTCAACAAATAACTGAAAGGACCGATACCCTGTACGAGTCTCAACGATGCGATCAAGGTGTTGAAGTCGAGCATGTGAGAAACAATCATTTGGAGAGGCACTGATGACTCCTTTCGAAATGATCTGTAGGCACTCATCACAAATGGTAATGAGTCCAAGGAATAGGGACCTCTAGGTCTATCCTCTGGAATAGATTTGGTTGGTGTCGACAGAGGGAGACCAGGAACTATCAAGGCAATGATGTTTCCTTGTTAGGAGCATGAGGTGTACAACTGATATGTGGTAGTACTGATGGTAGGACTGACATATTGTGGGGATGGGGAATAACTTGGGTCATAGAATGGGTGGACTAAAACTTCCTTTGTTTAGAGCATGATGACATGGCTGACCTGGGAGCATAGGGAACTTGTTTTTAGGAGGGGGAATCATAGTTTAGGGTTATGTATTGCAGACTTGAGTGATATGGGGGGGGACAAGTTGATGGATGCTAAAGGGGGAGTATCGGGGTGACACACTGCAGAATAATCTGAACAAAGGCGACTAAAAATCAGTTCCCTATGCTGCCAGATCAGCCATGTCATCATGCTTTGAACAAAGGCGACCAAAATGGTGAAGCTGCCATATGGTAGACATTATCTGTTGTGGTGCTGAGAAGCACCATTGGGTCCTTCTACATAGTTTTAATGAGCTCCAAGAAGGGATGAAAGTGTGCTCTAAAATGGTACTATCCTATGGATTTATGTGAGCCCAGGACTGTTCATGCTCGTAAGTGTTTTCATTTTTAGGGAGTCTAAAAACGATAAGAAGACTCTGCAGTGGTGGTGGAGTACCATCCTGTGGATTTTATACGAGCCCAAGACAGTGATTTCTCGTGGTTGCTTTCATTTTTTGAGAGTCTGAAAGCGGTAGGTAGACTCCATTGGTGTTCTTTTTCGTAAGTTAGTCTCCAAGGCCTGAAAAAGCATAAAATGATGCAAATGGAGAACTCTTCTAGCCGATGTGACTAGAGTATTCCTTTTTCGTAATTAGTCTGCAAGGTCCGGAAAAGGGGTAAACTTATACCAGGTAGATTCCCTTTCAAATACTTTTAGCGAGCATGAAAGGAAGCAAGGTTGCTCGATGATCTTTTCATTGTTTTAGGAGTCAGAAAAGAGCTTAACAGAAACTCCCTAAGTGCCTTTTTCGTAAAAGACTTGCTCGGCCCAAAAAAGGGGTAAAATTATACTGAACAAAAAGGCATTAGTGAGAGCGAGGAATGATCTCGAGCATCATCACGAGCATGGAAAACCGAATCCGACGACATAAAGATTGTGAAAAACGGGCACCGGTCGATGTGGCACACAAATCGAGGCGATGAGTGGCATTTTGGAAAAAATGCCTGAAAATGATGGGGGTGAGAGCAAGAAATGGTCTCAAGCATCATCACAAGCATGGAAAACTGAATCCGAAGATATAAGACTTGCAAAAAATGGACGACGGTCGATGTGGCACGCAAACCGAGGCAATGAGTGGCATTTTGAAAAAAATGCCCAAAAATGATGGGGGTGAGAGTGAGAAATGGTCTCAAGCATCATCACAAGCGTGGAGACCGGTCACGGTGTTGTACTCATCTTGGTTGTTTGTGGCGGCACCTATCCACACTCCACCGATGTGGATCAACTCATGTAAAGGGGAATATATTACCCAATCTGCGGAGGCGAGATTGGGAGACTAATGGCTTGCACCATTAGCGAAGCCAACGTAGCAAAGTGGAATAGGATCCATTTGCGATCATGCACGAAAAAGAAATTTTTAGGTTTTTTGTATTTTTTGTAAAAAAAGAAAATAAGACTGTACAATTGTGGACTATGGTGTCCATCAGATTTTCTATGGGTAAAATCGCTTGAGGTACAACCCATTACGTGGGTTGCATAGGGGGTTTCCTTCTGAGTCAGTCAGAATATATGCCCCCTTTCTGAGGTAGGTGTGTATAATATATGGACCTTTCCACATGGACACAAACTTTCCTTTTCCCATTTTTTCATGATCTTGATCATAGGCAAGTACGAGGTCACCTTCACTAAATGTCCGTGGGTGAACATGTTTATCGTAATGAAGTTTAGATCTATTCATTGCGGCTTTGATTGTTTGGAGACCTACACGGCGATCTTCGTTGGCCTTCTCTAAAAGAAGTAAGCGTTCTTCAATCAATGATGTATTGGGGAGAAGTTCTACTGAAATTTGTAATGTTGGTATCTGGCATTCAATAGGGAGGATAGATTCCACGCCATGTACTAAATGGAATGGTGTAAATCCGGTGGCGGTCTTGTTCGATGTGTGATAAGACCATAATGTGGGAAAAATCATGTGATGCCAATTGGATTTATGTTTGTCGACGGTGCATTGGAGGATGGTTTTCAAATTTTTTGTTAACAGCTTCGACGTGGCCATTCCCTTGGGGGTAGTAGGTGGAGGAGAAATGGTGTTCAAACTTAAGGAGTTTGGACAATTCTCTCCAAACAGAGTCTTCGAAGTGAGAGCCGTGGTCTGAGACGCGTTGTTTTGGTACTTCAAAACGAGAAATAACATGGTTGAGGAAAAAACGGGCTGCAGTGTCGGCTTTGCAATTGTAAGTAGGCATGGCGTCCGCCCATTTGGTAAAGTAATCAATAGCCACAATAATGTGTTTGTGACCACCGGCTGATGTGGGATTGCAATCCATGAACTCGGTAGCCCATTTGCAAAATGGTCCAGCGGTGACGACCGGATGAAGGGGGGCAGGGTGGTTCTTGCCTTTGGGGAAAAGAGTTGGCAGTTTTGGCAGTGTTTGACTGCTGTGATATAATCAGTGAAGAGTGATGGCCAAAAATAACCTGTGCGGATTACCTTTTGGGCGGTGGCCATTCCTGAAAAATGGCCGCCGCAGGCACCGCTATGACAGTCGTTAAGGACTTGTTTTGCTTCGTCTTGGGAAAAGCATCGTCGTAAGATTGGGTCGACGCCACATCGATAGAGGATATCAACGAAGAGTAGATAACGAGGGGCATGGTGATGGATGCGACAACGTCCGTCACGGTCGATGTTGGGTCAAAACTTCTGTGTGCGGAGGTATACCAAAATGTCGCCATACCAAGGGTCGTCCGACGAGATGATGAACAAATGTTCGTCGATAATATCAGTATGGATAGTTGGTGATGACGACGATGATGGTAAGTCCATAATGAGTTGAGTGAGTGCTAATGCTTTGGCGCTCTTTGGGGTTTTAAAAGTTAGGTCATATTCTTGTAAAATAATCACCCATTTGGCAACACGGCCTTGTAGAAGGCAACGATTCAAGAGATAGACCATTGGATTGGAATTGGCCACAACCGTGGTGTGGTTGAGGAGAATGTAAAGTCACAGCTTTTGTACTGAAAAGATGACGGCTAGGGCCATTTTCTCTTCATGTGGGTAGCGGAGTGGTGAGCCTGACAAGGTCTGGCTCACATAGTAAATGACATGCTCTTGGCAAGCGGAGTCTTCTTGGACGAGTACTCCAGAAACAGCGTAATCTGATGCCAAAATGTAAAGGGTAAAGTCTTTTGTGAAATATGGTGGAGAAATCAATGGGGCACTTGTAAGTGATTTCTTCAGGTCCATGAAGGATCCTTCTGCTTGGTCGTCCCATACAAAGCGGGTATGAAGACGTAGCAAATGGAGGAAACCATGTACTGTGGTGGCATAGTCTGGGACAAAATGACGAAGGAAGTTGGATTTCCACTGGAGGCTTTGAAGTTGTCTTAATGTACGTGGTGAGGGGAGGTCCACTATCGCTTGAACGTTTAGAGGGTCAATGGTGATCCCTTTTTTCTGAAATGACAAACCCGAGCAGGCAGCCTGTTGTAATGCAAAATACACATTTAAGCGGGTTCAAGTGGATTTTGTATTTGCGGCAATGCAAGAAAACTTGTCGAAGATCTTATAAGTGGTCAGATTTTTTCTTAAATCGGGCGGTGAGGTCGTCTAGATAAACTTTAATGATTTTATGCAGATCATGAAAGCAATAAGTCATGGCTCGTTGGAAAGTGGCTCCCGCATTCTTGAGACAGAAAGGCATGATGCGATAAGCGAAGGTGCCCCATGGGGTGGTAAAAGCGGTCTTATATTGATATTCTTTACAGATTTTGATTTGGTTATATTCAGAGAAATCATCCATAAAAGAGAGTACCTCATGCCCCGAACACTCATCGATTAGTTGGTCAATAAATGGTGTGGGGAAGTTGTCTTTGGGACAAGCTAGGTTGAGGTCACGGAAGTCAGTACAGATGCGGATGGTGTCAACTTTCTTATTAACAAGTACTGGATTTGAAACCCAGGTGGTATATGCAATCGGGTATATGAAACCTGCTGCTCGAAGCTTCTCGATTTCTGCTTTGATGGCTGGAAGCTTGGATGGGTGAATGGGACGTTGTTTCTGGCGGACCGGTGATATGTTGGGCCAAGTGTCTATGTGATGTTCTACGATGGTAGAATCAAGACCAGGCATCTCAGTATAAGACCAGGTGAAGACATCTCGAAATTCTTGGAAGAGTTTCTTATAAGCTTGGGTTTCTTTTTCAGTGCAAGATGCACCTAAAGAGATAAGCTCGGGTTTTTCGGGGGTGGTGGAGATGTCGATTTTTATAATGGGTGAAATTTTAGCCATGTTACCTTCCTCAAAGGCTTCTGGAGCTAGTATTGGATCTTTGAACCAATTGAACTTGGTTGGTAAGAAGTCCTTAGATTCAACAGATAGTTGGTTTGCCACAGTGGATGTAGACGCTTCAGGGAGGAAGTATGATCGATGGTGCATATCATCCCAAGGGTAGTCCGATGCAATGAGTGTTTCTAGGATTTCTTCATCGGTACGGAAATAGTGTTCCATTAAATGAATTGGTTCGGGTTTATAGGTAGTTGAAATCATATAAATGGTATTGATTTCTTCTGAATGGGACGATTCTGGAGAGAATATTTCCTCAATAAGTGGGGGGGATATCTCTAAGTCGGAATTATTCATCTCGTATGGTGCTGCTCTATAATCTAGGAGATCAGGGCAGTGATGTGAATAATGGTCGTAGATTCCGCATATTGCATTAGGGTGGTTTGTGCGCAATGATTTATCACGAGGGTTAGGTGGTAATCCTAATTTGACAACTAGAACGTTGATGTCATCATCCAACATATTCATGTGTTCTTTAAGTGTTGGTAGTTGTGGACATAGATGGGTGGCATGGCCAATATCGTCGCACAAGGAGCACTTAGGGAGTACACGGGTTGGGGGATTCTTGGCTAATTTGGGAGTCACTGTGGGGGTGCGAGTTGTGGGTGCATTGTTGTAGGTTTATGGACCTCTACCCCCAGTGTGGCGGGATTGAGGCGGGACATAACTGGATGTCGATGTAGTGCCCCCTGTTGGAATCGATCGGTTTTGGGGGTTGGAAACACCAAGAAGTGGGCGATTTTGGTGGTTTGGTATGCCAGGTGGTGGATGGTTTGACATATTCATAGGTTGTACTGGTTGTAGAACAACGATCGGAGTCAGTGGGGGAGTTGGGGCAGGTAAGTACCATACAAGTAATCCTAACGTTAAACCTAGAAGGTTGAGTGTAGCCATTACTGGTGTGCTAACAACTCCTGAAAATGGAAACAAGAATGGAATTGTGTGAATCGGTGTTGTTCCGATATGACTAGGCACGAAAGGTGCTTGTGGCGATGGTTGAGGTTGTTGAGAATGTTGTTGTTCGTTGTGTGATAGGGTACACAAATCGGATACTGCAGTTACCTGAAGAGGGGGTGGGATTGGCAGGAAAGAGCTGGTCATGGGAGTATCCAAATATATCCCGGGTCCTACTGATGAGACAAATGATGTTGGTGCACTAAGAACGGGTTGTTTGATCATGGGAAGAACATTTTTTGGTGTTGCGGGGGAATTGGGATCATAGTATGTAATATGGTCGATTTTAATTACGCGTCCTTCATGGGGGAACATCATGATGCGGAAAATGGAAGAAGCGACAACTTTCATTTTATACATGTAGCTTTGTCCCAGAAGGAGATTGCAATCAAGTTGGGCCTTAATGACCTCTATATCTATGAGAACCAATTTTCCCCCAACCTGTATGGGTACGTTAACTAGCAAACCTTGAGGTTGAGCTGCACGGCCATCATAAGCTCGTAATGCGGTAGTGGACGGTTGTAGCATTGGGGATCCAAGTTTCTTCCATACGAAAGTCGACATGTTGTAGGTAGAGGCCCCTTCATCGATTATGCATCAATGAATGACGAGGTTGCGAATGGAGACGGAAACTTGAAAAGCTAGAGATGAAGGCATGCGAGGTTCAACTTGTTCTAAGTCGAAAGCCATCATGTTAGAGTCGTTAGGATCTATGGAACCAATGGAAGATAACAACAATTTTCTCTGTGCCGGACAGTTTTTTAAGATTTTGAGAGCGAACATAGCAGCGGGGGGCTGAGCTAAATCCTCTACATTGTTATAGTTGGAAGTTGCACGAGCATTCGGGTTATTGTTCATCTGTCTCAAAGGGAAACGAGGTGCTTTGGGCCCCCTGTCCATGGGCATATTGGGTATGCGAAGTGGTTGATCGGTCGGGAGAGTACTCGATGATGAATCGGTAGGTGTGGCCTCAAGGGCGGATCCGTATTGAATTCGACGGGTTTGAAGATTGACATCATAAGAAAATGGTGAGTGTTGGACTCTGCGTTCTGGTAGTCAACTGCCACGTAAGTAATTTGCTGTTGTGGTGCAGCGGATCCTTGAGGGGGATCATTCGGACAAGTGTTTACCATGCCTTGGTTAGGCAAGGGATTTTTTAATATCATGGGTTGTATTTGAGGAGGGGGTGTTGGCTGTGCAGCATCTCCTTTCCATTGGGCATCGTCGATCTAGAGTTGACGCGCTCGATCTAAATGGGGACAATTATGTGTGTAATGGTCGTAGACTCCACATATGGAACATGGATGGTTTGTTCTGAAGTTATTATTTTTAGCCTGTTTCGATGCAAGGTCAGGGTTTTGGTTGGGAGGAGCAGCATTATTATTTTTTGGAGGATTAGGTGGTGGTGCACCTTGGTTATGTTGCTGGTTGTTTCCGTGGTTACGTTCTCTTCTGCGGTTTTCTTGACCTCCCTGGTTACACTGGTTGTTTTGGTTTGGAGGTTGGTTTTGCTGTGCGTAAACATGCCCTTGGGTAGTAGGTGGGTTTTGAGGTCGTGCAGGCTCTGGAGCAAGTTGCGGTGGGTAGTAAACAGGAGGGTTATGTAGTGGCTCCGGTGTTTGTTGCGGTTGTGGGTAACCTTGAGCTGCTGGAAGTGTTGGAGCAAGAGGTGCTGCCTGTTGAGGATAATAAGCCAGTTGGGATTGTGGCTAGACCATAGTATGGTGGGCCTGTTGGTTATAGTATGAAGGTGGTGCATAAGCTGATGGTGCTTTCCCATAACACTGTGGTGGACATGAGGGTCCATGAGTGTGGTGGGTGTGCATTATTGGAGCATACGAATTTGTAGCTCCAGAATTAGATGAAGCCCTAGAAAGGTCTGGGGTATTGTTTGTACTCGTCATGGTAAAAGTTTTATTTTGTACCATAACTTAGCAAATAATACCGTCGGCGGCATGGGATGCCCCCGGCGTGACATGGTGGGATGGATCGCTGCACGGGGCATCAGGTAAAATAGTGTATAGATATCCATACTGGGCATATATGGGGTCGAATTGCTGAGCTTTTAAGATAGCTTCTTCTTCTTACTGGGGTCGTTCGGAAGCTACATCATTGGCTATGAGGGGTAGGAGTGATTTGAGGAACCAATCCAAAAATATATGGTTGTCAAGCTTTATCTTGCAGAGGCTACGGCGCTTACGCCACTCATGGATATGATCGGTGACTTGTGTAGCGGTGTTCTGTCTACAAGACAAAAGTATTTCCACTCCTGCACCATAGCATATAGGTAGTTGAAATAACTGGAGGAAAGTTGAGGCGAGGGACGTAAATGTGTTGTGGGTCCCATGTGGCTGCTCAATGTACCATTTGGTTGCTGAGCCACTGAAAGTTCTGTGTAAAAGTCTCAGTCTAATGGAATCATCTACTATGGAGTTAGAGGATCACCATAGGTGAAACGACATGATGTGGTTTTGGGGATCTTCCCCAGCTTTTCCTTCAAATTTTGGGATATCTGAGGGAAGCTTTGTGGGCATGGGTGGCCACGTATGGTTGTGTCTAATTGGGTCATTGGTTAACCTTGCCAGGTCTAGTAAGTTTAGACTAGCCATGTATGGTAGACTGGCAGATGGGTGTGGCATGGTCACTGGGGCATAACTGTTAATGGTAGCATTATGGAGTGGTCCATTGCCCCCTAAGGGTTGTTAGGATATTCCTATACTCCATTCTAGTCCCACCAGTATTTTGATCATTTACATTTTCAGTCATACATGCACCTTTTAGGGTTTGCATACATTTTGCATGCATCCCAGTCATCAGTCCAGCACCTAGCCCTCAGTTAGCCAGCCCCTAGGAGCTTCTCACTATTCAGTTTTAGCCCTTCAGTTGCTTAATGCGCCCTTCTTCCTTGATTTTAGGGAGAAACTTGCCCTTCTTCACCTACCAGTTCAGTTACACTCGGTTACACTCAGTTACAGTCAGTTACACTCAGTTACAGTTAGTTACATTCAGTTACACTCAGTTACATTGAGTTACACTCAGTTAAACCTACCAGAGTTAGTTTGACTGATGGTTGACAGTTACTTGAGCATTGATGACTCCATTGATGATGATGAAGACTTCCAGTTGTGCTCCGATGATCATGAGGACACCTAGTTGTGCTCCGATGACACTCTATTGATCTTATGATCACTCTAAGAGGCTAATTCGAAGTGCCATCTTAGGCATTCGAATCCTCTCTACCATTGTACTATTTATTTTTCCATACTGTGATTAATTAATTAGTGTGTGTGAAGTATTATTGCATCTATCTGAGTTCTACTGTACCATATTATTCTGTTGCTCATTATACTGTATTGTTCACTCTTCTTATAGTTTCCTGCTTAATCATAATTACTCTTGTGAGGTATACATCATCTCTTAGATCTGCTGTGAGGATTTTCACATGGTAACAAAGCATGTTGAAAGTATTGTTTATCTCCATTCTTGAGAGTTTTTTGCAGGTTATTACCCAAATTTTGAGTGCAGCGGTTGCAGCAGTTTCTGCATTTTTGCAACAATAGCAGTTGCAGTTATTCTATATTCTTTTTGCAGGTCTTCTACAACTTCAATGTATCCTGAATTAGAAGAAATCACTCCTCTTTCTCTATTCAACTATGATGAATGGAAACCAAAAATAATAGCATATTTAAAGAGCCATGATCTCTTTGATTGTTATTTTGAAAGAGAGTTTGAATCATCTGATGAGAAGATTGACTGGTTGAATAAAGGTGACATGCACATTGGAAGAATGAAGCTTACTATGCTGGATTACATATTGCTCCCAATCGTTATTGATATTGAAACTCCAAAAGAGCTATGGGCTCACCTGGATGAAAAATTTGGCAGAAAGAATGAAGGATTTGGTCCAAACCCCTTCAAAAGCAAGCAAAGTGATGCATTCGCTCCTCTTGATGGTCTCTCAGATCATGAACCAGTATCATCACATATTGAAGTTGTTGACAAAGAACTTGCAGATTCTCCACTCATGCTCAAACTTTCTTCTCTTTTTGTGCCATCTCACACTCTAGATATTGCAGAAGGTCCTAAATCCTCTCTTGCACCAGGGTCTGTTGGTTTGCATCATGATCACATGATTATTTCAGAGGTCAAAACATCTTTTGAAGGTAATGCATTCGCTCCTCTCCAGCTAACTCCTCTTTTATACTACTATATGATCATAATTCCATGCTTTCAGAAGGTCATTGAAGAATATGGCCATTGCCATTCGCTTGGGATAATTTCTCATGCATCTACTGGTTTTTATCTCACCTCTCATGGTTCAAAGGAGATCTCAAGAAACCATGATTCAAGTCTTGGATCTAATTTGGATTCTAAGCAATTACTGCCTGGGATAATTTCTCATGCATATGATAGTTTTGATCTCACCCCTATTGGTTCAAAGGAGATCTCAAGAAACTATTTTTTTAAGTCTTAAATCTGATTTTGATTTCAAGCAAACATGTAATAGTTATTTTTGGCATAATCTCACCCATGGTGGTTCCAAGGAGAAGACAAAAGACTATATGCACTTTCACAGATTTGATCCTACCTCAGCTGATTCAAATCACAGGTTCAAGGATCATTCTCATACTGTTGGATTTGTTCTCATCACATTCGATCTGAAGAGAAAGTACAAGAACATCCTTTTTGAGCATGATCCACTTCTTCCCAAGAAGAAGATACCTCCAGACATATGACCAAGCATCACACATGCTTGAGTTTGGAGCATTTATTTTTATGTGTGCCTTACAGTCTATTTTTTGAGGAGGGGGTATGTTTCCCATGAAATTTTCCCACTTCCTTGGTTTATTGATTGTTATTATTCATTGTATTAGGTGACCTTTGGTCTTAGTTACCAGGGCCCAGGATGGATTAAGGGGGGGTGTTAGGATATTCCTATACTCCATCCTAGTCCCACCAGTATTTTGATCATGTAATGTCCCCATTCAAATAAGTGCATAGTAAGACAATCCCATCAATCCTACTAGTTTCCTAGGTTGGATGGGCACATGTGGGATGGTAATAAGGAAACTAATAAATGATATTTAGACATTAGAAGGGTTCAAGAATTTAATAAATATGATGAATAAATAAATTCAAGGGAAATTCTAGGTGGCAAGTGGTTTTGGAGACATATGGAGGTGGTGGGACCCACACTAGCTTGATTTTTCAATGACACATGGCAGCTTTCTCTTGCCAATTCGAATTCATGGGAAGGTAAACACTCTTGGGTGAGTTGGTAAGTCATAACACATGGCATTGAGCATATTAGGTCTAAATGGGAAGGAATAGTAACCTCCATGGGAGAGGAAGAGTCAAATTGGAGACTAGTGGACACATGGGCTAGATTCCCTAGTTTTATGACAACAATAATGAAGCATCTATGACATTTTATGACAAAATTCAGACCTGACTTCTTACACCTGACCATTATGACATGTCAGCCCCAAAAATAGGCTCAAGAAGGCGCTCATGGAGTTGGAGGAATCTAAAGAGACTCAAATTCGAATTTGGGAGAAGATGGAAGGTTGGAATTAGGAGACAAGTGGCAAATGAGGAATATTTTCTAAATGGAAAATTATTGAATCTATTGAGAGGATTTCGAACCCTTGAAGGCTAATGTTGGTTATAAAATGTAGAAATCAAGTATGAGAATGGATTTTGATGATTTGAGAAAAATTGCATTTGTGAAGAGAGAGCTAGTGGATGACTAGTTTCTTGCCTTAGCCAATTTCGAGGGTGAAAGATTCCCATCCAAGTTGGTGTTTGGAGAGGCCACTCAGGTCTTTCATGGTGCTTTAATGGAGTTTTTATTTGCAGGTAGCAGCTACAGGAAGTTTCATGGTTTGGTTTAGTGCAGCACTTTCTCTCCACCGTTTCCAGTTTTGAAGGCATATTCGTGCTCCTTGAGGGAGGGCATTTTTGGTGAGCTATTGTACTCTTTGGGGGAGATTATAATGCCCCATTTCTTTTGTAATATGAAGTAAATACTCTGTTTTTAATCTCCAAAAAGTTTCAGGTCGAAATTCCAAGTAGAAATGTATAAATCTCATTTTTAATGGAAGAACAATGCCATTTCCCCACTACCTTGTTGTGAGCCAATGTATTGATGATGATTTCGAATGTATGGATGATTCTCTGATATATTTGTGATAAATATATTTTCATGGATTTCTTCTACAAGTTTCATGTACTGTACTTGAGCATTTGAAGCATTTTTACTCAGTTTAGTTGTATTCGGAGGTGAAATAGTGCCATTTCCCCAAGGGTCGAATTGGGGGTTTTTGCTGTTGAATGTGAGAGAGTTAGAACAGTATTAAAAATCAATTAATGGTGCATATGAGACCTTAATCACATACTTAACACATTATATACCTCTGTTCATAAATTTGTGGGAGTTTGGAGGCATTTGGAAGGCCATTTGCAGTGTTACCCGAGGGGGATTTGATGCACAAATTACTAGTCAAAATTACATATAATGATCAGAATACAAATCAAGTTTGCAGCAGTATTTGGAGGGCCATAAAAAATCCCTGAACCTTATATTCAAGTCTAAATACCATTCATACACTCCTACAGAATATTTGGGAGCATTTGGGTTGATTTGGAGGTCAAAACAGTAAAACTAGTCAAAGGTCGAAATTGGGAAAAAAAGTGGAAAATTGGGCATTTTAATAAAATTTGAAAAAGGGATATTACAAGTGGTATCAGAGCATGGTCTTGGCACCTGATGGTATTAACAAGAATCTAAACAAATAAAACACCACCCTTTGAATCAGTAGTTGAAGAAGTTTTGGTTGAAGAAGAGATAGTAGTAGAAAAAGAGTTCTTTTCTAAAACAATGGGTAGAGAGTAGGAGGAAAAATTAAGACATAAGGAGGAATTTATTGAAGCCTTAAAACCATGTTTTGAAGGACTTACCATGGTTATGCTAGATATGAATAAACAAATGATGAAAGGTTTCGAATTGTTGGGTAGCCAACTTTCAGGCAAAGGGATGATAGGAGATAATAGTGGTTCACACTCAGGGGAAAAGATGAAAGGGAATGAGCATATTTTCTCAAGTACAGGACCTCATAATAGACCTGATAAATTTCAAAGCACACAAAGTCATACTGCACCTAAATTTCTCACACCCAAAGAAGAACCCAATCTTGAATTGGATTACAAGAAACTAGTAAATGATTGGAATGATTTGAATGAAGAGTGTAAAAGAGGTGTACCACTCAGTGACTACATTGATTAAAAGCCAGAGGAGTCTGCGGAAAGAATTTTTCAATGCAGACTCCTCTGGCTTTTAATTACTGAACTATGGATTAACTATGGACTACATTGATGCTATGCAAAAGATTAAAATGAAGGGAGACAATAGGAGTCCATTCCAAAACAAAGAATTGAATAGTGCTATTGGAAAAATGTCACTTCCTACTTTTGATGGTTCTTCTCAAAATTCTGCTAACACTTGGGTGCAAAAATTGGATGTATATTTTCAGCTGAATCCTATGTTGGAAGAGGATGCATTAAAAATGGCCATTTTGCATTTGGAAGGAGATGCCAATGAATGGTGGTTTCATGGGCTGAAAACCTTGGGTCATAATCAGGTTAAAACATATGGAGAATTTGTTGACAGGGTACTAGAAAGATTTGAACAAAAAGATCCAGAATTGCCTTTCAAAGAACTAGCTCAATTGAAGCAAACTGGGTCCCCTACCGAATATATGTTGGACTTTCAAAAATTATCAGTCAAGGTGGATGATGTATCTATGGGAAGATTAGTATTGCTGTTCACTGAAGGTTTGGCTGAACCCTTAAGAGGTTTGGTCAAAGCCCACAAGCCAACTACATTAAAAGATGCAATGAGCTTGACTAGGGATCTCCAAAATGTGCTTCCTAGAACGAGATTTCCTCCTAAGCCTAGCTATAAATTTGAAAAGAAACCTTGGAAAAGGGATGGATATGATAAGAAACCTTGGCAAAGAGAGTCATTTGAGAGGAATAAAAAAGAGGGACTAAACAGGGATGAACTTAGAAAAAAGAAACTATGCTTCACATGCTTCCAACCATGGACACCGGGGCACAAATGTACCAAAGGAAAGGCTCAATACATAGAAGTATTTTCTGATAATGAGGGGTATGATGGGGGCATGGATGAAGATGGACATATTTCAGATCAAGAAGAGGCATATGAGACAGCAGTAGAAGAGGAAAGACAAGAAGAAAATCATCCTTCACCGGACAAAGCAAGAATGGCAGTGCTTTCAGCAGTACCTCGCTATCATACTATCCGATGCAAAGGTGTGGTACAAGGACAAAGAACTTCAGTTTTGGTAGATGGAGGAGCCACTCATAACTTCATTGATGCAGAGATGGTAGAGAAAAGAAAGATACCTATTGAACCATTTGATGGCTTCACAGTTGTCATTCCCGGTCACAACACAATGCAATGCAAAACATGGGTTCCAAAGCTGCAAGTCATCGTAGGTAACTATACTTTTGTTGATAGTTTTTATGTGGTTGATGTTGCTGATACTAATGTGGTTTTGGGAGTACAATGGTTGTATTCAATAGGAGAGCATACAGTAAATTATCAAATTCCCGAAATGAAATTCCAAGATTCAAAAGGAGTACAAAGAGTTGTCAGAGGGCAACACACTTATCCAAATCAAGTAGTGACTTGCAATAGCATGAGATCTATATTGAGGCATGGGGATATAGAATGGGCTACTGAATGTCATATTACATCTCCCAAGCCAACTATAAATATTGTCAAACACCCAAAGGAGATAGAGAGACTTTTGCAAAAATATGAAAAGGTTTTTAGAGACCTTCCACATGGTAGGCCACTGGATAGGGGGGTTGAGCACAGTATTGTTTTGGAGGAGGGTACTTCACCCATTCAAACACCACCTTATAGACATCCTAAAAGGTTTAGAGATGAGATTGAAAAATCTATCCAAGAACTCCTAGAGTTGGGGCTCATTAGACCAAGCTCTAGCCCTTATGCTTCTTCAGTAGTGCTAGTGAAGAAAAAAGATGGAACATTGAGAATGTGCATAGATTTCAGAGCCTTGAACAAAAAGACTATCAAGAATAGGTATCCTATTCCTAGGATTGATGAGCTCATGGATGAGATACATGGGGCCAAATACTTCTCAAAAATTGACCTTAGATCAGGGTATCACCAAATTCGAATGAAAGATGAAGATGTGCAAAAGATCACTTTTCGATGTCATTTTGGCCACTTTGAATTTCTTGTCATGCCTTTTGGGCTAACTAATGCTCCAGCCACCTTTCAAGCATGTATGAATAGGATATTTTGCAAGCAACTAAGAAGGTTTGTTTTGGTTTTCTTTGATGATATTCTCATTTACAGTAAAACATGGGAAGAGCATTTGCAACAGTTAGAGATTGTGTTGAAAATCTTGCAAGAAGAGTCCTTATTTGCTAAATTATCAAAATGTGAGTTTGGGATGAAAGAACTACTGTATCTTGGGAACATTATTGGACAAGAAGGAGTGAAGGTACACATGGAAAAAATCAGGGCTATCTTGGAATGGCCATCACCAAAAAATATTACCGAATTAAGAGGCTTTATTGGCATATGCACCTACTACAGAAAATTTGTGAAAGGGTTCTCCAAGTTGACTTCTCCACTCACCGATTTGACTAAGAAGGATGCTTTCAAGTGGGATGAAGAGGCTGAAAAAGCATTCCAAAAAATGAAAGAGGTAATGAGTAGTTGTCCCATACTTGCACTTCCTGATTTTACTAAACCTTTTGTTGTGGAATGTGATGCTTCAGGTGGAGGAATAGGGGCTGTCCTAAAGCAAGGCCAACACCCCATAGCCTTTGAGAGCAGAAAGTTGCAGCCTCATGAAAAAATTTACTCCATCTATGATAAAGAAATGCGTGCCATTATGCATGCATTGGCCAAATTCAGACAATACTTGGTGGGCAGCAAGTTTGTGGTGAAAACTGACCATAATAGTCTAAGACACTTTCTCACCCAAAAGGATCTAAATGAAAGGCAACAAAAGTGGGTAAGCAAGATTCAAGCTTATGATTTTGATATTGAATATGTCAAAGGAAAGAATAATATAGTAGCAGATGCTTTGTCAAGAAGGCCTTCCTTTTCTCTCATGGATATTGCCAAGGATTGGAAAAACATGCTACTAGTTGAATATGCCAAAGACAAATTTGCTTGTGATGTGTTGGATGGAATCAAAGGGGATGATAATTATAGGATTTTGAATGGGCTGATATATTATAAGGGAAGAATTTATTTAGTTCATAACTCCAAGCTCAAGTACCGAATTTTGCAAGAAGCACATGATTCCCCACTAGCGGGCCATCCAGGGATCTTCAAAACTTATAGACAGTTGAGGCAAAGATTTTTTTGGAAGGGGCTGAAGGAAGATGTTCAGAAGTATGTGAATGAATGTAAAGCATGTCAACAAAACAAATCAGAACTTACATGTCCAGCCGGCCTATTACAACCATTGCCCATTCCGGAGCAAAAATGGGACAGTATTTCCATGGATTTCATCACCGGATTGCCTAAATCCTTACGTAAGGATTGCATCTATGTGGTAGTTGATAGGTTGACAAAATTTGCTCATTTCTTTGATGTTACATCATCTTTTAGTGCTGCACAAGTGGCTGATATTTTTTTCAAAGAAATCTTTAGATTGCATGGGCTCCCCAAGAGCATTGTCAATGATAGAGATAGTAGATTCATGGGTGCTTTTTGGCAAGAAATTTTTAGATTGGTAGGAACTCAATTGACTCCAAGTACCAGCTATCATCCACAAACTGATGGACAAACAGAGAGGGTAAACCAATGGTTGGAAGGATACCTAAGAAACTATGTGGGAGGGCAGCAAAAAGCATGGGCAAAATGGCTACACTTGGGTGAGTTTTGCTACAACACCACTTATCATATGTCAATAGGAATGTCTCCTTTCAAAGCATTATATGGTTATGATGCACTTACATTTGCTGACATTATATTTGGTGATAGTAGAGCCCCAAAGGCTAAAGATTGGGTGGAAGAGAGCCAAGAAATTTTAAAGCTCTTGAAAGACAATTTGCAGGTTGCTCAAAATCAACAAAAACAATATGCTGATAGACATAGAGAAGAGAGAACCTTTCAAGTCAATGATTTAGTATATTTAAGGTTGCAGCCCTATAAACAAACATCTCTCAAAAAGAATGGAGCAGAAAAATTAAAACCAAGGTACTATGGGCCATACAAGGTAGTGCGGAAGGTTGGAGAAGTAGCATATGAACTAGAACTTCCGGAAGGGAGTAAAATCCACAATGTATTTCATGTTTCTTGTCTTAAGAAAGCTCTTGGTCAGAAAATCATCACTCCAGAAATACTTCCTCCTTTGGATGATGAAGGTCAGCTCACACTTGTTCCGGAAAAGATTTTGAAGACACGGGAAAGAAGGTTGAGGAGTAGAATCATCAAAGAATATTTAGTGCAATGGAAGGACTTACCAAATGAAGATGCCACATGGGAAGAGGAGAAGATTTTGCAGCATCCAAATTTGAAATTGCTTGAGGACAAGCAATCTTGGGTGGGGAGGACTGTAATGTCCCCATTCAAATAAGTGCATAGTAAGACAATCCCATCAATCCTACTAGTTTCCTAGGTTGGATGGGCACATGTGGGATGGTAATAAGGAAACTAATAAATGATATTTAGACATTAGATGGGTTCAAGAATTTAATAAATATGATGAATAAATAAATTCAAGGGAAATTCTAGGTGGCAAGTGGTTTTGGAGACATATGGAGGTGGTGGGACCCACACTAGCTTGATTTTTCAATGACACATGGCAGCTTTCTCTTGCCAATTCGAATTCATGGGAAGGTGAACACTCTTGGGTAAGTTGGTAAGTCATAACACATGGCATTGAGCATATTAGGTCGAAATGGGAAGGAATAGTAACCTCCATGGGAGAGGAAGAGTCAAATTGGAGACTAGTGGACACATGGGCTAGATTCCCTAGTTTTATGACAACAATAATGAAGCATCTATGACATTTTATGACAAAATTCAGACCTGACTTCTTACACCTGACCATTATGACATGTCAGCCCCAAAAATAGGCTCAAGAAGGCGCTCATGGAGTTGGAGGAATCTAAAGAGACTCAAATTCGAATTTGGGAGAAGATGGAAGGTTGGAACTAGGAGACAAGTGGCAAATGAGGAATATTTTCTAAATGGAAAATTATTGAATCTATTGAGAGGATTTCGACCCCTTGAAGGCTAATGTTGGTTATAAAATGTAGAAATCAATTATGAGAATGGCTTTTGATGATTTGAGAAAAATTGCATTTGTGAAGAGAGAGCTAGTGGATGACTAGTTTCTTGCCTTAGCCAATTTCGAGGGTGAAAGATTCCCATCCAAGTTGGTGTTTGGAGAGGCCACTCAGGTCTTTCATGGTGCTTTAATGGAGTTTGTATTTGCAGGTAGCAGCTACAGGAAGTTTCATGGTTTGGTTTAGTGCAGCACTTTCTCTCCACCGTTTCCAGTTTTGAAGGCATATTCGTGCTCCTTGAGGGAGGGTGTTTTTGGTGAGCTATTTTACTCTTTGGGGGAGCTTCTAATGCCCCATTTCTTTTGTAATATGAATTAAATACTCTGTTCTTCATCTCCAAAAAGTTTCAGGTCGAAATTCCAAGTAGAAATGTATAAATCTCATTTTTAATGGAAGAACAATGCCATTTCCCCACTACCTTGTTGTGAGCCAATGTATTGATGATGATTTCGAATGTATGGATGATTCTCTGATATATTTGTGATAAATATATTTCCATGGATGTCTTCTACAAGTTTCATGTACTGTACTTGAGCATTTGAAGCATTTTTACTCAGTTTAGTTGTATTGGGAGGTGAAATAGTGCCATTTCCCCAAGGGTCGAATTGGGGGTTTTTGCTGTTGAATGTGAGAGAGTTAGAACAGTATTAAAAATCAATTAATGGTGCATATGAGACCTTAATCACATACTTAACACATTATATACCTCTGTTCATAAATTTGTGGGAGTTTGGAGGCATTTGGAAGGCCATTTGCAGTGTTACCCGAGGGGGATTTGATGCACAAATTACTAGTCAAAATTACATATAATGATCAGAATACAAATCAAGTTTGCAGCAGTATTTGGAGGGCCATAAAACATCCCTGAACCTTATATTCAAGTCTAAATACCATTCATACACTCCTACAGAAGATTTGGGAGCATTTGGGTTGATTTGGAGGTCAAAACAGTAAAACTAGTCAAAGGTCGAAATTGGGAAAAAAAGTGGAAAATTGGGCATTTTAATAAAATTTGAAAAAGGGATATTACAGATCATTTACATTTTCAGTCATGCATGAACCTTTTAGGGTTTGCATGCATCCCAGTCATTAGTCCAGCACCTAGCCCTCAGTTATCCAACCCCCAGGAGCTTCTCACTATTCAGTTTTAGCCGTTCAGTTGCTTAATGCACCCTTCTTCCTTGATTTTAGGGAGCAA
The DNA here is from genome assembly GCA_027924585.1 of Larix kaempferi. Lineage (NCBI taxonomy): Eukaryota > Viridiplantae > Streptophyta > Pinopsida > Pinales > Pinaceae > Larix > Larix kaempferi. Next base: position 7,057,490 of record BSBM01000076.1, read on the forward strand.
CTTGCCCTTCTTCACCTATCAGGTCAGTTACACTCAATTACAGTCAGTTACACTCAGTTACAATTAGTTACACTCAATTACACTCAGTTACAGTCAGTTACACTCAGTTACATTCAGTTACACTCAGTTACATTCAGTTACACTCAGTTACACCTACCAGAGTTAGTTTGACTGATGGTTGACAGTTACTTGAGCATTGGTGACTCCACTGATGATGATGAAGACTTCCAGTTGCGCTCTGATGATCATGAGGACACCTAGTTGTGCTCCGATAACACTCTATTGATCTTATGATCACTCTGAGAGGCTAATTCGAATTGCCACCTTAGGCATTCAAATCCTCTCTACCATTGTGATTAATTAATTAGTGTGTGTGAAGTATTATTGCTTCTATCTGAGTTCTGCTGTACCATATTATTATGTTACTCATTATACTGTATTGTTCACTCTTCTTCTATTTTCCTGCTTAATCATAATTACTCTTGTGAGGTATACATCATCTCTTATATCTGCTGTGAGGATTTTCATAAGGGTATGCTAAGTGTGAAAGGGATGTTTCCTCCATCCGATGTGGTGTGGGAGGGGCCTATGCTCCCAAGTGCAACATGGGTTGCATATGGGTTAGGAATGGTTCCAGTAATCCCTCGGATCTGGGTAGTGGTAATGAGAGGGGGGGTGACCCCCATGTTGGCTATACCTGATATAGGTGGTGGTCTTGTGTTGGGCATGCCTAGAGGGGGTGTGGCCCCCACGTTAGGCATGCCTCAGGGGGTTGTGGATACCTTGGTTGTCATGGTAGTAGTGTGGTTTGTTGATGTAGCTCCAATAGCACTGGTGAAAAAGGGGTTGTAATGTGATCCGGCCATGGGGTTAGTTGCTAATGTCTCGGTAGGGTGTTCGGATTCAGCCTCAGAATTAGATGTAAAGTGAGGCGCGTCAGAATCAGATGATTGGGTTCTATGCCAATGACGTGTGGAGTCAAGAGATAACGCTCTACGTCTATGACATGTAGAGTCAAGTGTACCGAACTGAGGGGGTTCACCCTGAAAACGGAGGGATCGTCTTAAGTTCTCAATGGTGAGAAATGTTTAGAAATGCCAATGGATGGGGGTGAGATAAAAAACTGAAGACCCTAATGCCACGATGTGTGTAGGAGGGAAGTGTGGAAAAATAATGGCTCTCAGGCCAACAACCAACCTCAAAAGCACTTATTATAACAGTTGTGCTATAATAAGTGGAGGAATCAAGAAAAGTGGTCAGAATACCAAAAATCAAACGATTCCTAGAAAAAAGTGGTGCTTACTAGACCAAGGGGGGTAGCAGAGCATGCAAACGCCTAACTAAAAGTGGTATTATGGCTCAACTAAACATATCCTCTGCAAGGTGATGAAATCCAAGTCAGACAATATGGGTAGTGGAATCAAATGCTAGATATCCCCTTACCGGGAGGGACACTGAGTAGACAATCCTAAAAATTGGCCACTAAGATACCCCGTTCATGACACGTTCGGTTGGGTGAATCTGTAGTTTGGTTCTATCGCTGTTGTACTCCCATACGGGTTGTACACTGAGAATTGCGAAAGGTATCCTTCAGTTACTGAATGGATAGCGGTATTCCACTCAGACTTCCGGAACCAGTCTGGCTACTTCAACCCTCCTAAGGGAGAGGCCTTCCCAATAAATTGGTGTATACCCATGTCAACAAATAATAAGGAATTTTTGGGTTCTTTAAAAATCAACCACTATGTCTCAGATGTAAATAATTGAGGGGTGTTATTGGAACACCTATCCCCCCAATCCTACCTAGCTACAAGATTCTTCAAGTGTTCCCCAAGTGGGGTTAAAGTGTTAGTTGAGTTTAGGTAGATTTTAAGGCTCAGTTAATTAAAAATGTGGTAGATTGGGTGCAAGTGTGATTATTTAACTGGAAATGAATTTTTCTTCGCTTGGGCGATTGATTACAAATTAAAAAACAAGACGATTCCAATTTGCAAAAAATAAAAGGCTTTTTCTGAAATGAAAATGCTTTAACAAAAATACTTCAAAAACTATGGATTTTCGAAATAATTTTTAAAGGAAAGCAAATATTGTAAAAATTGTAAAAAATAAATGGATTTCTAAGTGCTTGCTTGGGAAAAACTATTGAGCAAATCACAAGAATGGTTCGAAATTTGCAAAGAAATTAAATCTATGATCTAAACAAAGTGCTAAAAACCTTTCTTCCACTTGTTGAAAATTTTTTAAAAGATTTTAATTGAGCATTTGTAATAGAAAAAGATTCACTATTGCTGCAATAATGCAAAAGAATAATGCTAAACAAAAATAGGCTAAATGGGCAAAAAATGGAACAAAATTTTTTCTAAAAATTGGGCTGAGCGAAAAAAATTGACATCGTGGGTTTTTGGGCAAAAGCTGCGATGTGCATCGCGGGTTTCAGCCACGAAGTCGTGATGTGCAGTGCGGAAAAAAGCCACGAAGCCGCGATGAGCAGCGCGGAAAAAAAGACGCGAAGTGCAGCACGGAAAAAGCCCGCGATGTGCAACGCGGCAAAAGGCCGTGAAGTCGCGATGAGCCGCGCGGAAAAAGAGCGCGAGGTCGCGATGAGCCGTGCGGCTGTCAAGCGAAAAGTCGCGATGCGAAAAACGGAAAAAGGTCACCAAAAACGAAACCGAAAAGTGAAATTTCGGTCTGTTAAGGGCTACGAAAAGGGCCAAGAGCTAGGGCAGCAATGAATATGCTGTCTAGTATGGCAGATCTACTAATTGTAATAGTAAAAACAAATAAAAAACAAAGATCTAAAGAAAAAACTTAAAGCGTGAAACCCAGCGGTGTCACCAAAAAAATGTTGCTCGGTTTTTCAACCAAGCATGTGCAAGGATGCACCTATTAACTTGTAATAGCAGTCTTCGAATGAAAAGCAAAAACAATTATAAATCTAATCTAACATTAACATAAGCATGTGTAAATAAACAAGAATTAAATCAATAACGAGAGATCTATGGGAAGAACAAGAGAAAAAATAATAGATTTTTTGTATTACCTCAAAGGTGAGGATGTTTGGTGTTGAGCAGCTCCAAGGTTGAGGTGCTCCAAGCTCCAATGGTCTATTTTCCAAGATGCTGAAATGGGGGTCTTCAAACTCGAAATGGGAGGCAATGGCTCTCAAAGGGAATTTGGTAGCATAAGGATAGGATGAAATGTGGATGGAAAGTGAGGAGCCCCTATCACCTTTTTATAGTTTTTGGTGATGGGGAATACCATTATGGTTTTAAGGAAACCAATGGTATTGGCCAACATGGTTTAGGTCTCTTTTTCCCTCTTTTTTTTCTTTTTTGAATGTTTTGAATATTTTTATTCCCTTTTAATATTTTTTGGGAATTCTGGGCCCTTTTTGAGGGTTTTTTGTGTTTTTTGAGGAAAAATATATATTTTGAGGGGGAAAAGGTGTATTATGGTCTTTCTGGTGACCTTTTGATGGCTTTAGAGGCTCAAATGGTGGAAAAGTGGACAAATGGATCATGTGAATAAGGGAATGAGCTAGTGAGCACTTTTTGGGTGTTAACAGTCACAAAGTTGTAAAAGTTCCTACAAATTAAAGTTTTAATGCAAATTTATAAATACCAACTATTTCCTAGAGGTTTCTTGGACTTTAAACCTATGAATTTTTATCCATAGGGATGATTTGAGATGATTTTATCCTTGAATCATTCGGTTTCCTATAAAGAATTTGAACAATTTTCCTATGTTTTGGGGATAGTGAGAGACAAAATAGAACCTTTCAACCTAGTAATTACAAACTCTAATATTAATATGAAGAGTTTAATTTTAGTTTAAAATTGAAGCATAAATATTATGGTTATTATTGCGCTAGTGAAAATAAAAGATGGCCAGTGTTGGTTGGAACAGGTTCAACATTGTTTTTGGTGGAATGAAGGTTACTCCACCTGTTGGCACCTATAAATTTTTTGCACAAATCCAAATGGAAGGACTGACTCCACTGGTGAATTCCTTGAAGTGATGGTTAAAACCCCCTCCATAGTCATGTCCAGGTTTCTAAGGCCAAGAAGCAACTCAAGTGGAGAGGAAATAATAAAAAAAATAAAGGGTTTTTTGGCACTTTAGGCATAAGAAGCTAACCCGAATAATTAAAAATGGATACAAAGGCCAATAATCTATAGTCCGAAAAAAAACAAAGTAAGGATTAAAACCCAGATAAGTCCCAACCATTGATTGGGTGCGCGAAAGAGATTCGTGGCCCCCGATCGCCCTCGCATCGTGAAGTTGTGCGGAAAAGAGCACAGGAAGGTGGTCGCGAGAGATAAACCACCAGAACAGATGGCAGTCGGAGAATCCCTCACATGAGCATTTCAGTGGTAAGTGAAAGCTTCCAGAAGGCTTGCGATACCATCACAGCGGAAAACCAAGGTAGAAGATCAATGACGCAGGATACATGATCAGAGATCTGACGGCGCGAAGGACAAGTTATCACATCAGCACAAAGGTCAGGGAAGATCAATTACTCACGACAAAAGGGATCAGATCTATGGTCGGAGGAGATAGAAGATGCATGGTTAATAGCATAGTGGACCCCACCGGTGAAAGTGCTGAAAGCTAGACATTTGGAGAGATCCATGTCGTAGATACGTAGGAGGACAGGATCAACGCTCCTCAGTGATCGTCGCAAAGTGAAAGAGCACCCCAGATAAGTGGAGAAGGTGGTTGCGAGGGTGCATACCATATGCCAGGTGTCACCACCTGAGCACCTCACGAGGAAGATTAAGTGGTAACCCAAAACCGGAGGTCGGGTAACGATACCACCATATCCTTATACGATGTTGGATACAATGGATGGCTAATATTTAAAGCCAATATAATATCCTATGGTGGAGATGAAAAGATGTCAAATCAGAAAAAGTTAAATAAGGGCGCGGATCAATGGACTAGAAACAATACTCGACAGATTGACGGATGGGAAAGAGGAATAGCTGGTGAAGGTGAGCAGAAATTATCGGGAAAAGTTTTATATATATAATGAGGCATGTGTAAAATTGACATTTCTTTCTTGGACCTATCGAAGTTGGAAGCTTCTGGAAGTGCAGAAGCCGAAAAGGACGACAGGGAGAAGGTCGCTCTCAATATTCCCGTGACAGGTAGGGTTCCCAAACCCCTTTGTTTGCAATGTGCAATCTGTTTTATAGTGGTAGAATGGTAGACAAACAAGTTTATACTAGTTCTAAGGTCAGAACGACCCTAGAAGACAGAGACTGTGATGTGTTTGACCCAGACCTTCGGCTCCCTATACCAGAAGTTAAAAGAAGGTTGAAAGCTCTGCTTGAACAAGGGATAGATGTCCATAGGGTACATCAGTCCTTTTTTATTTTATTTTTCTTGGAACAGATAATGCCTTTCCTGGAGTTCTTGTCATGGTATTCATTGAATTATTCGGAAACCCAACGAGTAATAATGAACACCAAGAAGTCTAAAATCATCTGTAGTATAGACGCTGCCATAGTTCAAAGTACCCTTGTCGTACAAGAGTCACCAACCCTAATTCCTGAAAGTTTCTCTGAAGAATCAGTCGTTACTCTGTATAGACATATTTCCCCTGAAATCCGTAGAGATTTCCTTGTCACTTGTTTAAAGCCTGATGTAGAGATTACAGATACCCCCTACCCGTTGCACGTCAGCCTTTTTAATGACCACACCCAGTTAGTTTTTTCTTTGATAGCACAATTTTTAGGTTTAGACTCATACTTATGGATAACTAAAGTACAACTGAGCCTGTTATTTAGGATTAGTGTTAGTTCCCTGGAGGCGGGAAGTGAGTCAATACCATCCCTCAAGTTTGAGGAATTTTTGGAAGAAAAAATCCATGCACAATTGAGTTGTTTTGAAAATACCAGATTTTTTTCAGTTTTAGGCATATCTGACTAATATGATTATGCATAGCAGTGCAAAGGAGTTACGTTTCTCTCAGATACTCTTTACAGGGAAGTTGGAGGATAATGTTTTCAATTACATGAACTACATTCTATCTGTTGTGTACAAAGTTATGTTTGAAGAAGAACTACCCAGAGTACTACCAGAAATGCAAACTTTGATGCAATTGAAAGATGAACTAGCCATTGGCAACTGGTTCTTGCTGAAAGATGCCACAGTGATAAGGGTGTATGGTTTTGTACATGAACCATACTTTTTGCCAGCATTTTTAACTTTGAGGGTTTTTTCCCTTGAGTTCATTTGGCAGAGGCTAATTGCAGAAGAGGAACAGTTTGGGCAATATAAGAAAGGTTCTGATATAAAGCTCCCTTGGCAAGTTGGCCCTTTTATTGTAAAGTTTAAAGAAGCTGTTAGCGAAGTGGAAAAATTGTTGAGAAATATGGGGTTCAAAAAAGATGTGGCGATTGCATATGATCCTCTACATATCATAGCCGAAAGGAAGAAGAAAAATGGTTTGAAGGCATTTGAACACCAAGAAGCTGAAGGATTGTTGAAGGTGTGGAATTTATTGCAATATGAGCCCAAAGAGGAAGATGACCTAGATTTACAAGTCCAAGCTTTGATCATGACTGATGATCCTATGGAAACAGACTAGCTACTTAACACTATGGAGGTAGGCGGGAAGAGAGAATTACAAGAAGTCATTGAAACAGAAGAAGAAGAAGAAGAAAGTGAAAAGAAAATATTAAAATTTGAAACACTAGAAGAATCAGTTGTCATGATGGGTAGTATAGCTGAGCAGGAAGAGGGGTTATCAACCCAATTATCCAAGTCCAAGAATATAAATTCCAAGATGCAACAGGAGGGAGTGAGGACAGTAAATTTCAATCCCAAGAAGATATGTTTAAGTATCATAAGAAAAATAAGCAGGCATCTACACAAAAACCTTTTGAACTAATGCCCACAGTAAGGAGTTTGTATAAAATAGAGGCGTCTTTGATGACGAGCAGGGATATCAAGACACACACTTTCAATCTAACAATATCCGATAAATAAAAAATGACATAAGCAAGAATAAACTGGAAGAAGATACCCTTGCCAGACAGGATTCAATTTCACAGGAAAATTGGAGAAGGTCTATATTTCAAACCTTATCTAGATCTCATGAGGACAAAGGAGAAGATAGTCACTGATGTCTTTAAGAGTTGTACTGCCATGAAGGAAAAGCTACACAAAAGGCCAAAGGAGGCTGCATATAATGCTATAAACTTTTTAAATAGTTTGACAGATAAGGATATCATAGATTTGAGCATCAAAGATAGGGTCACAACCATTGCAGCAGCAAAACGAATCCTAGGGAAGTATGCGTTGGTCGAATCTGTGGAAGCCAAAGCAAATGAAATGAATGAACAATTAATAGAGTTCAAATGAAAGTTTTGAGGACTAGTAGAAAAAGGATTTCCTACATTTTGGGATGAAAAGAAAAAATTGATTCCCCAAAATGAGCATAAAATGTTGATGATTAGCAGGCAGATGGATCATTCCAAGTTCAAACACCTAAGCCAGCCTCTTTCAAGGAAAATTTTGATGGACAAGATGGACGAAGAGTTTGATATGTTGTATAGATTGACCTCTATTGGTGAAGGGCTTTCACCCATGTCTTATGTTGATCACCTGAACATAAGGGTCCTGGAGAAAGAAATGACAAGTTACGACATCCCAGCACCTGAACTTTGGATATTTGTAGAGAAATATGGAAGGATGAAATATACTTATCACGCTCCATTGGCAACTGCTACCCCTTATATCTTAGATCTATTCATTTGCTAAATATCAGTTTATTTTTTATATGAAAGTTTGTAATATATTTAGGATTTTGATTTTCCAGGACGTGGCAGTGGGTTTCCCGTTATGTAATGAAGTTTCACCATTAGACAGATACTTTAAATATCTTTTATTGTTTAACGGCATACCGGCAAATACAAGAAAGCAGTTAAGCTTATCTTGTTATATTTTTTGTTTTATGATAGTGACATCTGAACTATGATGAGGTGTCTCTATATTGTAACTAATCTCTGTTTCAAATGGGCCAAGTATGAGACTCCAGGCCACTATAAGTTCCATGTATTCTCAAATGGAAAGGGATGAGAACTTTTTGGAGCTCTGCATATTTTTTCCACTGTTGTTATTCAGAGAGATTTTTTGAATAAAGTTGTCAGAAGCTTACATGCATTTTTCAGGGATTCCTATGTAATCGGTCTGGTAGTCTGTTTTTTATTTTCCTATGTGATATGTGTTTCTTTCCTTTGTTAATCCATATTGTTAATATTCCTTCATACTTGGTTAAGTGTAGTATCTGAATGAGATTCATAGAAATTATGCCTTGTTCATTTCCTACCAATTATTTCACAAAACATTTCTACTAAAGTTGGTATAAGATTCATCTGTGTATGCCTTATATCAATGGATTGTTCATCTTTCTTATGTTTCACCAATTAAATCATTTTGACTACTAGCTGGTTGCTACCTTGCCTCTGTGCCAATGTATCTGCTAAGAATTTGATAATAATGTTTATATTATACTTGAATTGATTCCATTTCCTAATATAGATCCCTATTGTTCTCCAACCAATGGCTTACATGAGTATATTTTGTCCTACAGGAATCTGACCTTCTGTGTATGTTTTGATAGAACATCTTGAAGAATGAACGTTGGTATTCCTTTTTCATGGTTGACGCCCTTGATTATTTCCATTTTTTCATTAGTTTATTGAGAGAGCCCTCTCAGACTATGTTGGGTCAGTAACATCAGCCCAAATATTGGTTAGTGGTTACCCTAAATTACCCTTCTTACAACCGGGGGTTCAATTTGGGTGATAACACCACCAAGAGATCTCAAGGAGACACAGTCTTCTTTTCAATCTTCAATGTAGATGACTCTAAAGTGACATAAACTAAGATGCCTCTGATTATGTCATGTCACATGTGTTAGGTAACAAACACTTGATTTTTTTAAAAGAAAAAGCACTGCTAGGTTCTAACTTCCATGCAAGCACTAGCCTCGGCCCCCTGGCCTTGTTTTAACTTTCTAAATCAGGATCAAGTTGCTCATGCTTACATATCACTTAGGATTTACAAATGGATTGTAGTTTATGTATTTTTAGTTGCAAGCAGCCCTACCTTTGCATCCCTAACATCCTCAACACCATTTTCTTTTAAATCTTTGTAATCTAGCATATTTGGAACCCTTGAACTATTAAATTTATGTGAGGCCACTACCACCATCAACTTCTCGTGAAGTCTCTTTTTCATTTTCCGGAGTTTTTGGTTCAATAAATGGAAATTATGAGACCCATTTCACTTGGAATACTCTCCCGGTGTCCCATTGGCCTCTTTTCCTTTTTCATGAATGGATTGTGTCGCCTTCCAAAGAAAAATATTCAACATTTTTATCACCAATTTATGATGAAAATGTATTTTTCTCACTTTGATCACTAGAGGAACCTATTTTTCATCCATTATATGGATATCAGATGCATTCTCACAAGAGTTGACATCTCCATCAGTAATAGGTTGCTCAAAATAGCTTGAGGCATGAATATAATGTGGATTCCTAGATTGAGGCTTTTGAAACTAGTATGATAGTATATCCCTTTGTATTGATGTTTTCTTCCCACGATCAATGTTTAACATCTTACTAACTAGATATTCCATAATTGAAATTTCAAATCGATCTAGAAACCAGAACTGAAACCTAAATGAAAAAAAATGAAATTAGTACAATTCCATGCAAAGCACAAATTGATATAGAAAAATGGACTTAATTCATCGGTGGAGACTTGCAAACTATATAATCAGAATATAAAGACCTCTGGGATTACTACATGATAGGGACACATAAACATAAGGTATAAATGAAATTTATACTTCTACAAAGTCACATAGGAAAAATCCATCTAAATGTATTGAAGGCCTTAGAATAGTCTCATTAAAATATCAAAACCCTTTGTCCACTAGGAAAAACATATATATTATTTAATTTGAAGCATGAGCTACAATTTCACTATTGCAAAAAGAGATTTTAATGGTGTGCATTAATATACAAACATGCATGTTACAAGTAACATTCACCAAGGATGACATGATATAAACAAATATTATTACATATTAGAGATTCATAAGACTCGGTGAACAAACATCACTATGGACTTCTAAAAATAAGTAAGTCAATTCGAAAATCAATATTATTTTTAGCCTTGGTGATCATGAGTGATTCATTTGAAATGCATTGGTTTAAAGAAATTTAGGTAGTAGAACCAAAGGCGATATTTGCATAATTAATATTATTTGTTGAGTTATTTTTCTCCATCATTAAAACATTACTTAAAACCCTTCACATGTAGGGGATGAGGAAAGATCATTTAAGTGTTCCAAAGGTGACCTTAACTCATAGAGTGGATTATTAGTCAATGTTGTGTTAGGGTTAACTTTGACTCGGGAATGAGTCACAGTTGGTTAGGTCCAACACATGTTTTTGGGCACATGGTTTGTTGTAGCCCATGGTATTGGCCCAAGGTATTGCATGCAAAGAAGTATTTATAAGGCTCGGAGAGGCTCCATTGTAAAGTGGCCTGGAGGTGAGTGGGCTAGCTCACTTGGCCCGGATAGCCGGTTTTGGCCATGTAATGAAGATCTTCATTGGGTGTTGGTTTTCCCCGCATGGGATTCCAGTTTCCAGGCTAAATTATGTGTCTATTATATGCTTATTATTTTGTTTATTTCTCTCGCAAGTTATTATGTGTATGCTCATATAAACCCTAACATGTTTACATATTTTGAAGGGGCATATTGGAATAATATGTTCAATTGGATGGAATTGGATGCTGAAATATAATAGGTCAATTTAGAAGCTGTAAAAACCCTTGGGGCACCTACAATGCGCAATCTCAGAAAACAATTTCACTATCGCAACTATTCAAAATCATATTTCAAAATTTTAAAATGAAAATCGTTGAAATTAAAAAATGGCATTGGAGAAGAGCCATAAGGTTAATTGTTTATCCTATTCCCTAATCAACCATTATACTTTCCGAGCATGATTAGTGCATAGTTGGAGAAATTTGTATTCCTTCTCTTGAATATTTAAGAGTGATGTGTTTCAGGCTTACCATGCTTTTAAGTCCCCATTCCTTCTTTGCATTCATTTCATTTCATATAGATTCAATTTTTCCAGTCAACAGTCATATGTGATGGGAGTTACCTTTTCTGTGTATTGTAATTTCTAGCGTCCACTTATGTGCCACAATTTTTCCAAAGGTCTCAAAAAACAAATTCCATATTAAAGCCTAAGATATAACTGAGTTGAGAACAAAAAAATGTTAGCCCTTAATAGTTTTCAAATTGAACAAACATTGGCCCTTATATTTTCTCATCAACAAAAAATGTTGGCCCGTATATCTTCCAAATTTAGTGGATGTTGTCCCTTGTTTCCAAATTGAACAAATATTGTCCTAGTTTCCCCATCTAGCAAACACTAATGATTTTCCAAATCTAGCATATGTTGGCCCTTATAGGTTACCAATGTTGTCTTTTTAAGTTCTTCACAGTTGAAAACTAGACAATTTTTTTTCTTGCATTATCAATATTTTCATAGACCACAAAAACCATGTGGAATGGATCGAATTAATTAATGCTTACATTTAATATTGTTTTGTTACTTTATTCATGACAAATGTGCACTCTAAAATGGATCCTTGCTAGATCTTTGAGTTTGAAGCCAAATTGTCCCTAGAATATATTTTGCTTTGGTACCAAATTGTGGCCCTAGAAAATACACTCTTATACTAAATTGATTTGGTTGATGGAATATATTTTAGGAGATGTAGAGACAACCAAGAGTATGACTATCTGGAATATACATAAATTTGTGATTATTTGCTAACACATCACTTCAAAAAAATAGAAAGTATTTAAGTAAAGCTGCCTTATTTGTTGATCACATGATTATATGCAATACAAAATATCAGACACTACATATACACCATTATAACTAGGACTTACAATGGATACAAATTACATGAAACATCAGGTAAGTGGGAACATTTTCAAACATCCATAAGTTAAAAAATGAGCAAAGGTGAGTGATGGAGATGTACAATGAAATATGTGGAACTTCTGGCATGTGAGGATCTACTCAACCTTTCAACACCCTCAAGCAGGTACATCATAGAGAAGATGTTATGGCAGAGGACCTGTTGAACACTCTCATCTTGTAATTTTTTTATACTAAGGTGTTTAAGGTATACCAATATTCAAATACAAGCTATGGCACTCTTTTATGTTTAAGTAGCTTATACTTTCCTTGCGTTGAGACAAAGTTTCCTTATTGGAAACCACTCTTTGGAATGAAGTATAAGCTATCCTAGTTCATGGAGATGTACAATGAAATGAGTGCAACATATGGTAGGTGAGGTTTTAATCAACCCCTCACTAATCTTAGGCAGGTTCAATGTAAGGAGGGTGTAGGTGTGGTAAGAGGACTTGTTGAACACCCTCCAACTGTAATTTGTTTGTGTGAAGGTGGTTAAGGTCTACAAAAGTTCAAATACCATTCTAGACATTATTTCACCTCTAAACAAGGTAGACTTTCCCTATGTTGATGGAATAGGTGAATAATTGACAACTACTCTCTACTTTGGACTATTTGACTATGGACCCACAACCCTCTCTTCTCTTCTCCCTTTTTATCTTTGTTCTTGTAAAATGGTTCACAGCCTTTGGTTACACAAGTACAATAATAATGATGAGTTTGTTTCAAATTCGCCTTCTTTATTGTAAATGTTTCTTATTTATTGTATTTATATTTTCATCTTCATCAACTGACATTTATTTTCAACTTTCCTTATGTAGTGTTGCTTTATGGACTTTTTTTCTACTGTGACATACCTAGATTCCTTCCTTCTCCACTCGGACAATCCATGCTACATTATTTTCATAATTAATAAAACTGTTGGGATAAATTCAAACTCTTAACAACAATATAATTTCAAATTGATATGCACATACAAATACCAATGGAAATAACGTGCATATTTCAAATTCATTCATTAACATATGCACTTATGAAACATTCCACAGATAGGAAAGCATGCAAATTTATTTGTAATTCAAACCATGCCCACCAAACTAGTTGTTGAGGAGTGATTTTGCACCCAACCATAGGAATAAGCGATGGGTTCCACCCCAAAACTAGAGCATGCTACCACCAAGGAAAAGGAAATTCCTACACAACTCTAGTCTCACTCAACCCTACCCCACTGCTCTCATATGAAGATTCACTATTGAGCACTTCAGACCTTCATACAACTATTAGTCTACCTTGTAACTATCTATTCCTTTTCAGCACAAGTAAAATCTTCCAATTCTTTTCTCCAATCCCTCAGGGATCTTCCCTTCCAGTTTAGGAAGAAAGAGTCCAAAATTGCCAATTTCCTGCTTAAATGGACTTGGAGGAGAAACACTTGGACAAAATTGTCCATGATAAGCACTAACAGTTTGTGGTGACAGTTTGCGACTATATGTTGTTGTAGGCATTACAACCATGATTTTATTTCAAAACCATCCCATTTTATCTCATGACCTCAACACCAAATTCCCCAGCCTCCACATGCTTTTCCAAGCAACAAGTGCATGGGATTTTCCCACTATTGCAAGCATAACAACCATGGTTTCACACAATTTCCCTTCACAACCAAGAAGAGGAGAATTAGAACGACATAATGGAGAATGTTCATGGGAGAGGAATGCTCCCAATTCAAATGGAGTGTAAGAATGATCCCTTATCCCATGGTGAATAATGGTTCTCTCCCAAGAGTTTGGATAAGACAACTCCACTCTTCCCAAGAAACTTGGGGAAAGATCTAAAGGACCACCATGACAAAGAATGTTGGGAAATGTTTGCAAGGAAGCATGGCCAATAAAGGTTGTGCTCCCATAGGATAAGCATGAAGGCAAGTCAATCCATGCATCTCATTCCTCTTCCCCACTTTTAGTATCATGAAACCTTCCATGCATCCCCTTTCCTCTTCCCACTTGTAGTATCATGGCCCCTTTTGGTGGATATTGAATTATTATGCACATTTATTATTCATGCTTTTACATATGCTAGTTGAGCCTTGGCCTTGGGCTCAACACTAGGAAGATTTACAATGCAATTACATTATTTAATAATGGGGTCACTTAAATCATCCCACATAACTCCCATCACATAACCTCATCATTCCAATAATACATGGTTTAACATATAATTCATGGGCCAAAAATGTTTGCAAGCTTGTGTCTTTTCCAACATTGTGTTGCAAGCTCATATCTTATGCAATGTGGCATACTTTTGCAAGTATGCACTCACAATGTAAGTCACTAATTTCTACAAATTTAGGTTGATGGATCTTCCATTCCTGGAGTCAAAGTTGCATCCCTTCATAGAAACTGTGCTAGTTTCCTTGCTTTTGTGATGGTATTTAACATGAATCCTTTTAGGGGATCTCCAATCATAACACTATAGTGTAGACGCTTTTGGACCCTATAATATTGTGTGTTTTAGGTTTTCATTCAATGTAATTTTGGATCATGCACTGCTGGAATATGGGGTATTTGGAGCATGGAAACATTGAGGTTGATCACCACACACAAAAACATGTTGGGGGGTCTTTGATCCTAGCACTAAGTTGTAGGATGCTTTGGACCTCGTAACATTGGGTGGATTGCAGGTTAGCAATCCATGCAATGTTGAGGTTGATCATAACACAAAACACCATGTTGGGTGGTCTATGATCCTAACACTAAGCTGAATGGCCTTTTGGACCCCGTAACATTGCATGGGTTGCAGGTTTATAGTCCATGCAATGTTGGGATGAAGGTCTTCAAGATACAACAATTCTAGGTTACATAATGCGAATTTGTAGTCCCTTTGCACTGGCTGGAAATACAGGGTCTTCAGGACCCTACAATGTTGAGGTTGATCACCACACAAAACATTGTGTGAGTTAATGGGAGAGCTTAAGCGAAGTTGATTTCCTTTGCATTGTGTAATGGAGCTATGTTTTCTTTGAACGAGAGTATATTGTAATAAACCATGTTAGAGATAGTGGTATCTTAGGATATCCTCCATGATTCAGATGCCTTGCATGGAGGTACATAACTAGTATAGGCATCAGGATGGAGTAGAGGGTGAGATGCACTCTACTCAGTGGCATGAATCTAACAATAGATGCATGTGGACCTTCTATGGTGTTTTTCCTCATGCATACATGATTTTTGCATGTACACATGTTAATTAAAATGCATGCAAAACTAAGTTTTTGCATGCACTAATATTAGTTTTTTGGTATACATAATTGATTAGTGAGATGTTATAAGGAGGCACAAGGTCATCGACGGAGGTCACTCAGTAGACCAGTCAGAGAGAGATCAGTCAGAGTCAAGAGGGCGCATAGTGCATACATAGGGAGACTTTATGAGATAGAGAGGAGCTTCTACATTAGGGAGAGTGAGGAGATCTGAGCTGGATCATACCTCATTTGTTACTGGGAAAAGAAAATCCAATGCAAACTTGAAAGAGATACAAGATTGAAAATCATGAGCTTACACAAACATGGAGAGGACACATAATAAAGATAAAGTGATCCATATCCTATCGTAGTGAAAGAGGAGGCCCAATTTCTGAATTTTCTTTAAATCTATCGCATACCTAGAAAAAAATTCACTCCTTTCCTAACTAGATATTATAATAGTTAGAAGGAGCAGCCTTAACAAATTTCAACATCTGAGGGCCTTTTCCAAGTTAGGCAATTTTTATAAAGTCATGGTAATGCAACAGATAATTGACAGGCTTAACTAAATGACAAAATTGTTTTTAATTGAGTTTGTTGATACATATGCAAAATATTTCACCATTCCCAAAATAGTTCACATTACCTCATCACCATATAACCTATACAACTAAAAATACAATCCAACAGATTGTCCAATGGACATAAAACCTATTACTCTTCTACACAAGTCTTCATTGTATTAAGGTCTCTTTGTCCTTTGATGTTGATCACTTCCATATAAGATAGTTACACCTTGCTTTTCTCTACAAGCACCACAGACTGATATCTTCAAATGAACTACATGGAATATGTTTAGATATTAATTAGAGTCATTACCTGTAAAACTCTTTTAAGTAAGCCCACAATCACTTCAAGAATAGTGAGAAAAAACCATAGATTTAAATCGAATCTAGCTTGACCTCTCCTAAATAGTTTGCTGACAGACAAAATCCTCTGCACATTTGTTGGTAAGCAAGAAGGCGATACTGTAGTGAATAAGCTAGCCACAGACTACAGTGTTTCTCGTGGATATGCAAATCTCAAAGCTATCTAATACAAGTGTTTCAGGAGGTATTCTATAGCCTAATAGAGAGTCTAGTAGGGTAATGTGTAACTTTTTCCAGTTTAGTAGGGTAATGCGTAATGTTTTACATGCTCATGCTGATACCTGTCTACAAGTATCTTTTAAAAAAATAAAAATATTATAAAAAAATAAAAAGAGAATATCATGTCAACCTATCTTCTATGTAAAAGGGAAATAGTGTTTGAAGTGGAATCCTCTAATTACACCGAAGGCATATTATAAGGTTTCGACACCTCTCAGGCCATCATTGTCTGTCGATGGCCTATGAGGATCCACCCCCTGTCACGATAATAATCCAGAATCTTAACCCATTCAAATCCTTGCACTTAGCAATAATGCCACATGATCATCCGCCTCCCCTCCTCCGTCTCTATCTCTAGCTGGCCCTCTGCTATCTACAGGCTCTCCATTGCTATTCATTGCATTGGCTGAATGAATATCTAACAGCTCCCTTTCAGGGGTAGCAGAACCTGATCTTATTCACGGTTTGAACTTTCGTGAGGAAATTTATTTCGAGCATTATTGACTCTGTTTAAGCGGCCATGGATTATCTACGTCGTACATTCAAGCGATCGATAGGAGACCACATTTCAGATCTATTCTCTCATAGTTAGAGGAATCACTACAATGCCATTCGCCTCTCTCAGGGTTAGCGTGATGAGACAGACTGGATTGGTAGACACCCATGTTACACCATTAACTCTATATCTAGACTTCCACTATGTTCCTGCAATTAGAATGCTATAGATCCACATCCATGAATAACCACGCATATAATGAACTATGCATTCATTCATTCACCGTTATAGACTATGATATTGGTTATTCAACAACAAATACAAATTTCTCATCAATTGGTCACACACCAGATCTGCTATTGTAATTGAGAGAAGCTACAGGATTTTATTGCCTTCCTCTTTTATTATCAATTTCTAGGTTCTATACTCAAGTCTGCAATTTAACTATCAATCCACTCCTTTCCATCACAAATTCGGATATAAGAACATTGATTTAGAATGGACCTGTGATCTCACCTTGCTAGGAATGCATTTCCACTAGAGTGATTTTCCTTGGTTTTATTTGCTTTGTGATTCCATCAGTGATTCAACAATGCCTTGCGCCAAGCTATGACCATGCTCCTCTGACAGAAATTAACAATGTTATCTTTCCTGGCCTCAAACCATTATTTTCAATACCAATCGATCCCCTAATACAATGGTGTCTTCTGCAATAAGTTTCCAATACTTGAGGAAAAACCCTTCAACACAGTCTCAGATCTCCAACGAGTCTTCACTTCAACATAGTTTTTGTTTATTTGTACATAGATGGTAACTCCTCTTCAACAATTTGACCAGACCTTGGTCACAACCTTTTTTAGTTGGGTTTACGTTCCATTTCCAACAGTCAAACCATGGATTCATTTCAAGTTGAACTTGCAATATTGCTCAAAGTAGAGCAATATTGATCCACTCTATAGAAAACCCAATTCATATAATTTAATCTTCAATTAGTGTTCAAATCCCTTAGTTGGAATCTCATAACATAGAGACACTCGATTCATAAACAATCACATCGATTCCACCCCTCAAAAGGGAGTTCCAAACCCTTCTACAATCATTTCATGTTCCTGTGGCCAATTTCTGATGGGAAATCTAACCAGCCATCGAACTCCTGGATACATACTCTATTACAGAAAAACAAGAAAAACCAAATCTATACTGGTAATTAGTATTATATCAGTTGTAATCCAGCCATTTGGGAGATGAGGAATGAGCCATGGCTTTTGGAATCTACAACATCCCTACATGGATGTATGTGGGATATATATATATATATATAGACAATGATTTTAACCCCAATGTGGGGGCGGCGGCGCTAAAGTGGGAAAATGAGGGATCCAATACCAAAAGTATCTGTTACCCACTCTAACAATAACATAATAAAAAATTTAGTTGATTTAATGAGTAATGGCAAGTTTCGAAACCATATCCATTAAAAACGGGAGGATAAAGATCAGTCAGTGCGGACCGAAAGATGCGTAAATTCAACGAACCAAAGAAAGATTTAAAAAAAAGGTATCTAGAATTTATTTGCCCCTTTCTAGACATCCTTCCATATGGGAATATTATAAGCATTGTGTGATCATTTTTTAATTTTCATTCAAACAAAGACAATCACCTCATTGTAAATGCAAAGACAGAGATAAACACAGAAGCATGTAAATATGTTTTTAATAATCAATTTCTAGCACACAATTTCATGTCTTGATTACACAATATCGGTGTATTCTGCCCTGGCCTCTTCTCTTCCTACCACTTGATCGTTGTCTTCCTATGCCTCTTATCTATGCCTCCCCTATTTGCTAGATTTAAAAAATAGTTTGGATACCCGTATAATTAGTAATATGTTAGCGTAAATCATTTTCAACAAAATGCTCATTATTAACTTTCCACTTATTTTCTTATCACAACTCCTTGTGGGTTCTATTAATATCCCATATTAATAGAGTGATGTGGAAGAAAGCTTACAAAGTACGATGTTTTTCGGTTCGAAGGTGAAGAGTGTAAATCATTCACAGCTCTAGAGTTTATATCGAAGTCTTTGGGCTTATTCTCCGTTGTTAACGTAAAGTTGCACTCACTGCTCTAAATGAAATTAGAAGGGTTGAGATGTAATATATACCTACTTTCATAGCTTTTAAAGTGAAGGTAACCATGAGCATTCGCTTCCTCATAAACATTATAATGATCACAAGGATGATGACCAAGTTTTGTAGAAGTACTTGCATAGAACTTAGATCAACATAAGACAATTCCGCAGAAGACAAAAAGCTGCAGAAGCCTGAGTATGTGGAGTCCAAGGAGGCATCTCATAACCCCTATGCGGGTAACATAAAATAAGAAAAATGGACCTAATTTCATAGCGGAGTTCTTTGCTTAGACTCTTGACCTTACATTTCATAGCATTCAATAGAGTTCTTTTTTTTTTCTCTCATCAACCCATAAATGAAAATCTTAATTACATAGCTCGTTTCCCCCGTGTTCACATAGTGCAATTCCCATTGTGAGGACACCATCCAACATTTTAATAATAATGTATTCTGATTTTTATAAATTTGCTTTAATCTATTTCTTCAAAACATGTTGCAATAGCTTACCTACTCCAACAGTCCCATGTCTTTCTTAGTCAGTGACTCAAATGCTTCCATACTCCTCCACCCAACAACTACATTCCAAAAATGCTTCGTATATTTCACCGTCAACCAGGTTACATGTTTGAAGAGAACATAACCACACACTCAACATTAAAGATCCTTCAAAATTATTGTTCCTATTAGTCCATATAAATTTTATATCTTTTCCATTTCAAAATGTTAGATCAAAAGTTCATTGACCGGCAAAATTAAAATAAACATATCTTCTTTATTTTGATTTTCAAATTTCAAGACACAAGTTTTATTGCCCATAAATTTGGTACCTAGGTTTTTTGCTTTGCTGACTTCCAATACAAATGCTGCTATGTCTCACCGTTGTTGTCTGCCCTGTGTCCATTTCTGCATGGCTACTCCCACACACTATGTCGGTCTTCTTTTAATGTTAAACCAACGAATATTCACGTTCAAAATTTAAGCTAAACTTGCATTCTTTTCTCCACTGTGTGGCAGATTGACCATAGATAATCTCTATGTTGTTTCCATACGAGCAGTGATCCATACTTAGCTTCCTTTTCTTTTGATAGAGCTGTTGTTTTTGTCTAGTACATAATGTGGGTATGGTAGGAGACTGGAGTGATTCTGCACACACTGTATGTTTCATTTTGTGGTCTCGAGATGAAAAGTATCAAGCCCTTCTTGTAACATTCATTCATGTCAAACACTTAATAAGTCCCGTAAGAGCGATCTGTCGTGGCTTCTTATGATCTGCTAAATATGTAATCCTTTACTAATTATTGATTGACTACATGCCATTTCTAGTCATGTTCCTTTCTCTATAAAATTTGTTAAGGGTTACTGAAAAAAAGTGCAGATGCATGCACAAACTATGAACAAATCTGTAGGGATATGCACACAAATATTCAAAGGATTACTTTGATCTTATTTGCACCCCCGTTATTTTTCATTTAATTCGGTATGTATTATAAATATCAAGCCCATTTGATAAATGCCACGTATGGTTCTGCATTCAAATATCGAACTCCTCAAAAGTAGAGAATTCTAACTACTTGTCCAACAACCAAACACCCTAGGATAAATAACTAGAATCAAAGAGGTAATATCAATAAAACTTTATTAATTAACTAGGAGAATCCTTAATAACAGTTCAACTATTGATTCTAACATAGCTTTTGCATCTCAAAATTAGCCTTAATAACAGTCCTTAATAGTGTTTTTTGCATCTCAAGCTAAGCCTTGCTCGCATCTCAAACTTAGCCTTGCTTAGTTTGTCACAAAACATCAAATCAATTTCTTTTCACTGGACCTCCACTTTTACAAAATTATAATATTTTGAATTAGCATGGTATACCGAGTTTCTTGTTAGTTTTATAGTGCTTTGGTTGACACAATTAATAAATGTAGTTCGATAATTTTCTCTTGTGTTTTTCCGGATGAGATTCAACGAAATAGCCTCACAATTAGCACTACATAATGCTTTGTTTTCAACTTCAATGAAAAACAAATCATACTAAATTGCTTATAAACGCTCCAAGCAACAACTTTTCAACTCTTATCCAAATGTGAAATCATCATATCTTGTAGTTAATTTTCTATCAATGGAAAATAGCCCAATCAAAATTTAAGTAACTTGTCATCTCAATAATAGAATGATTAGTAAACTCAATACCAAAATCTATAATTCATTTTATGTATCCAAGAAACCATTACATTGAATTTTATATGGCTTAGCCATGAATTGGCTAAGTATGTACTAACTGAATATGATGTCTTATTGTGTTGTGGTAGCAATTCCAACTAACCTCTATCTATCTATACAAAGTAGCAGTCACCTCCTTTGTATCATTAGCAATGCTAAACTTCTAATTTTGTTCTAATGGAGTAGAGATTGATTTCATTCATGCATGTCAAACCTTTCACTTGCATATTTGCTATGAGTAATCATGGTTTTTCCTTCATCCCTCCATATGGCGATGCCTAATCAATAGTGCATTTGTACAATGTCTTTCATTTCAAACACTTTTGATAAATCATATTGACATCATCTATCAAATTTGCAACACTTCTTATCAAGAGTAGGTCATCAACATACACGAGATTAACACAATGTTTCCAAGATCATCTTCTTTATGTACAAGTTAGGATCATTCTTACTTCTTATGAGTCATCTTTGAAAGAAGAAGTTATATCATTTTCCATACCAAACTCTAGGTGGTTGTTTAAAATTATATATGTTTTCTTAAACTTGCATGGTAGATGTTTTTACCCTTTCTTTACAAAACCTTGAAGTTTCTCAACATAAACTTCTTCATAATAAATCCCATTGTTTTTTTAAGGTATCGATGCAAGAGCATAAGTTGTTTTGCATGCATTTTAATTCATAGGTGGATTCTCAGAAGAATCTCCAATTCTAATTTCAAGGTATGCACATGTTTAATCCATGGGCAGAGATGCATCATATTGCCCACGTTGGAACTAACCTGATCACTAGTCTGTTTCATGCAAATCATTGGATGCTAGGAGGACTGACATAGGATGTGTTCTTAAATAATGGATAAAATTAATGTATGTTAATCGGTGAAGGAACGAAGCAAAGAAACAGACTGCATCAATGTTCAAACGTCCCAAACAAGATATGCCATTATCATTTTCATTTTACACATTTTCCTGATATGCCAAGAAACAGACTGCATCATCTTACACATTTTCCTAACCACGTTTCTGGTCAGATTTTTGAAGTATTTTGCCAATGAAAATAGCCTTAACTATAAACTCCAATTTAACTAATACATGTTAACCAGCACATACTGCAATTTCAGATTGATAGTCAATATTAACTGGCACATATTGCAATTTCATATTAATAATTAAAGCTGCTATTTAAATCATAAAAATATATAGGTTACTATAAACAAAACTAAATCATTTCATTATCAATTATCCGACATCTAATATAAAATACTACAAGTAGTAAGTACAATACTAAAATAATAAGTGAGAACTAGAAATTATTTTAGAGAAAAAAACCATCAATCAAGTTGAGAGGAATGTAAAATTAATGGTTTTACTTTTTAATGATTTTTAAATTTATATAGAAATCAATAAAATGATATTATTTTTTAAAATATTACATCTATCTTTTTACTGTATGAATATATACATAAAAAAATTGATCAGAAGATTAACTTAATGAACCTTAAACCCTCTCCAATACTCGCTTGTAGAAAAAGATTTTACAAGTGTTTTTTACAATTCTTTCGTGGCAGATGAACATAAACAAAAATTATTATATTACTAATGTATTTTATATAATAAACATCACCAAACATTGCAATATTACCCACTCCTAAAAATTTCAAAGTGATCATCAAGATACATCATGAACACATACACGTGAGTTGAACAATCATCCATTTTATTAACAAATTAAATTTTACAAAGCAAGTCATGTAAAGAAATCAACACACAGCACAACTCTTCATAATTTACAACTTAACAACTATGTGACTAAGATTTGCATAATTTGGAAGCTCTGAAAGCAAAGTATAATAGAATTTTGGTATACCCAGAAATATATAAGAGCAAATCTTGGGGATACTTTAATGGTGCATGCCAAGGATCCCTGGGCATCTGTGGATCTAGAGGAGTTCTATATATGGCAGATGATCATATTGAATTCAAAGCAATTTTTGTTCAGGGATCAAATATAAGGCAGAATTGTGTGCTCTGTGTATATCGTTAAAATAGCTTTGGGAACGGTATTTCCAGTATTCAAATTTTGGGGGTCCCAAAATTCATTCTCTTGAATGGGAAATGGGTAAAAGTATGCTACAAAAAATTATGCTACATCCATTCATGGACAAATTCAGAAAGGTAAGAAATCTGTTCAAGTGTGTTTTATTCCAGCATGTCTAAAGAGAATTAAATGAGCATGTAGAGAGAATTAAATGAGCATGCATATTGAATTTCTAAAGAAGTTTTATCTCTTCAAAAGGAGGAGTGTCTGTTGGTAACAGCTGAATCTGGAAAAGGAATCTCCCATCCAGAAAGAAAGTCATACTGTATTGAAACTCAGCAGAATTGGAAATTTCTGTTCAAATGAAGAAGTCCGAGTATGTGAAACACGGCTGAGATGTGATTTTTGGATTGGCTTTTTAAAGCAAAATTTTTGAGGATGACCAGTTGTTTCAGACTGTTTAGTTGAGTCCAATGCCTTGGATCAAAAGGAGAAGTGAGGCTTTATACACAGCAATGTTGAAAAGGTACTTAGCAATGTATATTTTGGATAGATCAAATGTCTATTTTCCATGGAAAAGAAATAAATCATTCCTGGGACATCCTATAACCTACAGACTTTCAACAACTCATTTGCCTCTTACACCATTAAGACAATAACACAAACTCTTGCAATGGCCAGCATAGAACAACAACCGCGTTAGGTACAAGATAAGCAAAAAAAAAGAGCATGCACTGAAGCAACTGCTAGGAAGTTGGAACAGATTAAGTTCATTAAATTGGGGATCTAATAATAAAAATGCTAGATTGTAAAGCAAAACGTTTAAAAAAATGGCAATGTAACAGTACCGAGCCCGAATTGATACAATGTAAACTAGTTCAATATTTATCACTATAAAATATCAAAATTCATTTCTAGTTAAGGCAACTGCACTATAAAATATCAAAATTCATTTATATTTAAAGCTACTACAGGCGATCATTTATATTGACATTCTAACAAAAACAAGTTCAACATTCATATGTACGTTTGAAAATGCATGAGCTAACATTAAACAGTTGAAGAATTACCTATGAAGTATTCATAAACACTTTCCTTTCCAAAGAGAAGACAACGACTCGCTGGCATTCATAGTATCGATCATTCTAAAGCACCTGGCTTCAACAACTTTGCCCACTGGATACTATTCACCCATGAACAAATTCCATTGTTCGAACTTCTCCGGGCTTCACACCATATTTTTGAGATTCCTTTGGGCTTCACACCAGATTTTTGGGATCCCTTTTGAGGCTGTGCTGCATAAAGCCTCATGATCCTTTCAGTATTGGACGACGAGATAATGGGTATTTGGTAAGAGAATGAATGCCATTCAATGACGACAAAGTACAACATATTACGTTTTGTGATTGGAAATTGCGAAATACTGTACCTCACACGTACTGCGAAATCTTCAACGATCTCCATAACAACTGTGTTCAGGGATTCATGAAAGTCACTATGGTCATTTAGTAAATGCACCACCATAAACCAAGTCGACCTCAACTCTATATATATTTTGGTTTATAAATAAGTTATCATAATGTTGTATTTTATGCAATTCAAAACTTTGGTCATTCATAAATTTAGGTTTCTAATTAAGTTCTCAAAATAACAAAATTTTGAAAAACAATTGTGTGGAATTAAATAATTCATTTATTACTATGTTGATGTGGATAAATTCACTCAAATAAATATTTGTTTTTCATAATTGAAAATGTAGGATCTAGCAATCATGACTAAGTGCAAGTGTGGGGGCTCTTAAGTAACAATGAGATGAAAAAGAAAACAAAAGCTGAGCAATAATGAAGAATGGAAATACTTTCTCTCTTTTCATAACCGAAGCAGTAGGGTATATACATCTTGATCATTTTAAAATTCAAATGGGGAAGGGTTCCCTCATGCCACAAACAAGGGGTTGCATACACCAATTTGTTGTGGCTTGGTCATAACCTTAAAACTTAAGTATAATTATATAATATATATTTGTGTATATGTGTATGAGTGAGATATGAAATTTTTAACTTAAGCTTTTTGTCATTTATCACACATGGCCCTTCCTCATTATTCATCCATGGTGTAGTTTTATTTTATTAATAGAAGCAATGTAAATTGTCTTATACTACATCATAGATTTATGAAGTAATACTCGTTAGTGGATCTTAATTTATGTTCCTCTAAGAAAATTTATTAAATACATTTTGCATTCTCATTTATTTAGTTAGGTGCCTAAATATGGGATATTGCACTGTGGAACTAAGTTCAAGTGGGCATGCCATGTAATTTAAGAACTCATGATCCAACTCTATAGGTGACTAAACACTCTTTATAAATTTGAATTTTTTTTTATGTGTTATATTTTTCCGAGGCAAGAGAGTCTCTCATCCTGGTCAAATTGAATGTAAAAAATGTAAGTACATTGAAATTGACAAAAAAAATTACTCGTACTTTTCCTAGCGAAATAAGAGGGGAAATGATGCCTATTGCACTTATAGTAGCACATATTAACTCTTTGTTTATCATTCCATTAATTTTCAAAAGAAATAAAGAAAATGGCCTAAATATTATCCTCTTTTAAACTTTTTTCGAAGTAGATATTGAAAATGTGCATTTCTAAGTTAGTTTGATTTTGAAAGATAATCTTTTAGGAATGCATTATATTTAAAAGTTTAAATACGTCTCTTCTATTTCTTTTGAAAATTTTCTTAGTTTCAAGACTTGCATTGCTTCATTTGAAAGAACAAATAAATGTGCATACTACATTTGTTAATATCTTTACTTATTTTAGCAAGTTTGAATCCAAAAACATTATTAGAGTTTCACTTTACATCCTATGTTGAGTAGTTAATAACTACTAAAAGCAATATAATGTAAAAGAACTTGACTTGTTTAAGGATAGCCATAAACAGTGTCAAATTTGTAGGTGGAGGAGTGTGTGAAATAGAAAGAAGTTCTCAACTTTTGGAACTCTACTATGGGATCATCCTCTAATCAAAGCCTAAATTGATGCCCAATGTTGATAAATACTAGAATCTTCACTCAAGAGATGACGTGTCTACTGGAAATGTAGTTGTTTAGGTTAAGAATGATGAGGCTATGGGTTCTTTAGGAAAAATTAATATATATATATATATATAGTTTAGGGGAGATTAGGATTAACTAATGTCTTTATTTAAAGTAATTTTATATATATTATTAATTTTTATATTTATTATTAATTATAACTTTATTCTTAATTATAATTTTATTTTTATTCTTATAATTATGTTTCTTTTAATATTTAAGGATTGGATTTAATAATTAGATAAAGAATGTTAGTGATTAAGGATGGGACAAGTTAATGGCACCTTGTGATGTTATAATTAATTAGTATGCTTAGACTTAATAATTAATTAGAATATTTAATAATGATTAAATATCCTAATTAATTATTACTAAATCATGCTAATTAATTATAAGTCAATGTGGCTATTAAATAATTGGGAGTTTTCAAGTTTAATTAATATTACAAAGAATTGAGTCAAATTAATTAAAGTTATGTTTCAATTGTAAAAATTTTAATTAAGTCCTAAATATTAATTACTATATTTTATATTTTATAGTCAATATTGTAAGGGTCAAAGACTTTTAGGGACTATGTTACTAAGTATTTGGGTAGAAGATGTTTGCTTGTTTATTTTTAGGGAGTGAAGGATAGGTTTCCAAGAGTCACTAAGTTTAATTTCATCATCCCTATTAAGGCAATCTTGGTTAATGTTAATTTCGATTTTCTCCCTAACCTTTCATTTTGCCAAGTTATCCTCTCTAGCTATGATTTTGGCTTCTTCCAAGCAAATATGGTGACGAGTCAAGTGTGAAAAGGACTCGAACTAAACGAAAGTGTAATTAGTACCTTAGTAACCAAGGCCCTTAGAATATCATATAAGGATCACATTAAGCAAGAGATGGAGCACCTAGCCAATGTGTTTGAAGGGAATGGGTATGATAATAATCAGTTCAAAAAGGTAGTTGCAAAGGTCAAGATAAAAATGAGAATTATGAGATCATCCTCAAACTATGTATCATTTATATATATATATATAGGAAGCAAAGCGTACACCAATTGACCATACAATTATAATTAAGGTCCTAGCTAGCCAATAAAGACAATAGTAATATAATAATACAAAATTGATGTCAGGATGTATAGGGCTTAACATGCCCCTCCCGTTCAAACAAGTGTTGTCTTCAACACTTCGTTAACATTGGATGTTTCTCCATGAATAACTCATCTTCCCATGTCACCTCTTCTATTGGAAAGTTCTTCCACTTGATGAGGTACTCAGTAATTGCTCAATTTTGCAATTGCTTTATCCTTGTATGAAGGATTGTAATAAGTTCTATTATTAATTTCCCTTCTTCATCAATCTCTTTTAAAATAGTTTGGACTAAGATCTTGTCACCAATTCTAGTTTTCTTCATATTTGTGGCAGATGATTTTTTTTCTTCAATGATTTTTTTGAAATACCAATGGCCAAGTGTCGATCCATAGTCAAAAGCCACAATCAAAGAAACCCTGAAAACTATTACACAATGTCTAAAAATAAATTTGTGCCCAAGGGAGGAGATCATAAATTTGGCTCTACTACCAATGAAACAAACAAAGTTCATTTAAATAAATATGAACATAGTTCATGTACTGAATGTCTAAATATAAGAAGGATAACATTTTAAAATCCATACAGAACAATTATATAATAATTGAGTAATGGGTCAATATACTTCTATATGCATTGAAATGTCGCTATGGATGATAGGTCATGTCCCTTCATCTTCAAGATGTGACACTTCATTAATTATTATTATTATTATTATTAGTTATTAATTTATGTTTATTTGATGTATATTTATGACCATTACATCTTACTATAGTTTTCAACTAAGTATTCCAAGTTTGTGTTTCAATGATACTTGAAAGTTAAATTTTCTTCGGGGTGGGCAATGGAGGAGAAAAAGTGGGGTAGTAATGTTTGTTTCTTTTTGATGACCCTTGCACTCTATGTGCCCTACTTAGAGAATCTTCATTTTTTCCATCAATCTGATTGTTGCAAACACAATGGTCGATTTTGATAATTCTTCAAAAACTCTAAAGTATGGTACTAGAGGAACCTAATGATGAATTTATTTCCTTGGAGATATTATATGTGAAGCATCATGTTGAGATTGCTTTGTTGCAAGGAATTATTTCCTAGTTGCATAATGCTAATGGAGCAAGTTGTTTCCTTACAGAAAACTAACCTTTGACTACAAGATGAAGTCCCTTTGACTACAAGATGAAGTCAATTTTTCACATTTGACTCTTTTTTCAACATCATAAGAAATATCTACACTTCAAACTAACAATGTCCTAAAAAAATGAAGCCCTAAACAATTCTAATGAAGGCTTATGTCTATAGTTGGTTGAAAAGGAAAATTCCACTTATACAATGTACAACCTCAATAAAAATCTTATCCAAGCAGTATGTGAACTTATGTACTAAAGGTGATTTTGAGGCTTGCTTTAGCAACTTTGAAACTTATTTGAAATAAATCATATTATTGGTATTGGTATTTCTAAAACATATAATGGCTATGTTAAGAGGTGAACACTAGTATTAATGAGTGGAACGAAACCTTGAACATCAGGTATCATAAAATCATGAATGAATTATAGAAGGAGATACTTGAATCTAACACTCTTTTGCAATGGCTTCTCATGCATTGGTGGCTATTCATGTATAGTGTTCTCTTAATTTTGAGAAACATTAAAATTCTGAGTTCGAAATTGCTTCATTAGATGGTTTATATCAGTGATGGTCTTGATAAAAATGGACATTGAATTATCACTCCTATTATTCCTGAGATGAGACTAGTGCCTATCCTCCTTCCATGTTTTGAGAATTCATCGCTATATGCAAGCCATGTGAGCTCTTAATCACTTTTGTTTAAAAAACCCAAGGGTTGCATTGTCTTATGTGTGGAGAAGATGACTTCAAATTTATTGACACACACCTTGTGGCATAAAAATAGAGATCAAGCTTTGAATCTCAAAAGTGAATCCTACAACAGTATTTGAAAATGTGCATAATGTTAAATTTATGTAAGTAAATGATATGTCAAAGATGACAAAGTCCAATTCTATAGACATGGTATACCTAAATGAAAACGTGTTGGGTTTTCTTATATATTGTCCTTATATAGGCTAAGTTAAACTTTGAAGTAAGTTGAAATCGAATGAAATCATTTACTTAGTTCTTAAATTTAAATGTAAATCCCTACAAGAAATTCTATGAGCAAATACAGATTAATAAAATTCAGAAAGACATAAAATAACCCCCAGGAACTAAAACTTACGCCTAGGAACTTTATTAGTACCCTTGACTAACAACTTCTAGATGCAACTAGCCTTACAAACCCCCTTCTCTCTTGTAATGAAAATCAATGGTATTGGACAAAAAGAGAGCATGTATCAAAGAGAGAAAACAACACTTTATCCAAAAAAGATTCGATAATTGCAGAACCATTTCAAGATTGAAAGATCCGTTATCTAGTTTTGGAAATAAGAAAAACAAGGAAGATGACTGCGAGCTCAAAAACTGTAAAACATAACTACGAGGCAATAATGGTTTACGATATGGATATAAACTAACCCAAGATGACAAAAACACAATGCTCTATTCTAAAATAGTGTAGCCATGTAGACGACACTTGCGACGAGATTCAAAGCATGAACTAAGTCTTATAAATTAGGTCAAGCTAATGTAGAAGTAGCATATAGTCAATTTCAGAGAGACATTAAGCATCATGCACGTAACAAAGTAGCATTCAGTCAAGTCAATCTATTAGGAATAGGGTTACACATCTAGGGGAATGAGTTAATAAGTGGATAAACTTTATTTTTTCCTAAATTTAATAGGCATTTTACCAAAAGTTACATATCCACTCGATTCATAAAAAATTCAACCATACAATTTTGTTTTTAATGATTTTGATTCATTTTAATAAATTTTACAAAACCATATATATATATAATCACTCCATTCTGAGAGACCTTAAAAGACACACATGCATTTTATGAACTAATTATCTACTTCATCCCCCCCAAAAGGTATTTTTCTAGCCATTTCAGGCTTTCAAACCTATCCGATGCCACTCAATATAAATCTGTACAGACCTGCTATAAAAGATATCAACTATGCCATGTATGCTGCTTAATATTTCTATATGTTCTAATTTAACCAACAGATCAAATATATATCATTTTTAAGAGCGATTTCGGTATATGGAAAACACTGAAATAAACTAGAACCTAAACACATCCAATATTACTATTCCCTCCTCTGAACAGCCATGTCAAGGTAAGGGAATCAGTAATATATTTCAGACAAAAAATTCAATCATCCACACGAAGAACAAAAGAAAAAGGAAGATCATAATAGACCAAAGAGATGTGAAAACCACAATCTCTAAAGAGAAGAAAACGCATGGTATATCCTTCATTCAAAATGTCTTTGAGATTTTCATTTTCAAAAAATGCATGGTATATCCTTCATTCAAAATGGTTTGAGTTTTTCATTTTCTTTCGAATAGGTCAAGTAATAATCTAAATTTAACATAGTTCCAAGTGAGTAAGAGTAAGTATCAATTTATGACTTATTCATTGACCAATCCAAAGAACCTCATTCCCTTTCAAAATTACAAGGCCCCAAGTTTCAAGTAGTTTATTTTGCATCTAATTCATTATCGTTGGTCCATACAAGTATAGAAGTACAAAAGATAAACAACTTCTTGTTTGGATTCATAAACAATAAACAATAATGTGTCTTTTTTCTAAAATGTAAAGGAGAATAGAAGCATAAATAATGCACTTTGAATTTATGTATTGTGCATAAACTGAATTCAAAATATGGGAATTGAGAATCTACCTACCCCAAAAATACCATCTGATCAACATTATCTTTACAATATTAACTAAAATTGGTATAATAAGCTCTGAAGTTTGTAATTCCTCAATTAAAATTATTCATAAGAGTAAATCTGCAAATTCATTAACCTTGATAAGTACATCACAATTTAATATACCTATGATATGCCATGGAAAAATACTGAATGTAGTGTAACCCCTGTTGTCTAAACCAACAAGAGTTGGTTGTGTAGAATTCTTAACTAGAGGCCCTCCCAGCAAACAACGAAAGCAACAAAAATATATGCCAATGGTTATGAAAGACTAACGCAACAATTTGTTAATCTACAAACGATAAGTCAAAAGATAACTTCACTGGCTCAAAGGTGTCCATGCAATTTTCAGAGACAATCTCCTATCTAAAGTATTTGATTAAAATTTAACCCACAAACTTTCATTTGTCTTGCCAACCTTTCCAGGCTACATAAACCTTATAGACCAATTAGAATGTCTCAATAAGCTTACTTAGTTCATGGACATGTTTAGAGATCAGCAACAAGGATGCTTGAGATAAAAGGAATGTTGTATATGCAATATTTCTTAACATCATACTTCCAGACTTTCTCTGTATCAATTATAAGTTATAACTTGTATTTAGCCATGTTGTAATTTTCATCACAATCATTCCAAGATATCACTGGACCACAGTTCAACAAATCTTAACTGAAATTTTTAATACTAATATAATGTTTAGAAATTCATAACACTTAAATAGAATTTAATTCACTACCAAAATAAAGTTATACGAGCTTTCAAGCCTATTTTTGTCAACATTGAGATCATTATACTTGCTAGAAGCATCTCTAGTTTTGTCAACAATGAGATAATCGTACTTGCTAGAAGTATGCTTAGTATTGAAGCTTATTAGTCCCTTGACAAACTAGATTGTATTTGTCTGGAAATAAATTAAAAAACAATAAGGATCATAAGTATTATATATATGGAACTATATATCTTATATTTCAATATTAGTCCACAATAAAAGTGTACATCAAACAGTAATGCATCAGGCCGAATGGGCTGACACACAAATTCCCCTCCTTTGGAGCCAAACTATTTATTTCCTAAATATGCTAATTCTGTCAACGTGATAAATATAATTTATTTAGTTAGGTGCAAAACTCCAATCAAGATTTCCATGTATACAATTGAATATAATCCTTTGACCTTCTACAAAAAAATGTATTTACCAAATCCGTAGTATAAATGAATGTTTTCATATGAGCTTGATCTTGTTCAAGTAGAAGTAGGGCATAATGTAGTATGCAAAAGCCATTGGTATTAATATCTAGACATCCTACATACCACCATACAAGCCTTTGGTCTCAAAATTGGGCAGGCTCTGAAGGCTTTCATAGCCACCTGGTCCTGTGCAATCATAGATCTGATGTGGAGAGTAATGCATTTTCACCACGAAGCGAAATCCATAGAAGACAAATGAGACATATTTCAACCATACTATGAAGACAGGAAAGTCTTGTTGTTAGTTACAAAAACATGGCATAGTTGGTTATTAAGTTTGAAACATCACAAATATTATAAACATGGATTCAAGGAAGAACTTGTGCCAAATTAAACAAAAGAAAAATAAATTTATGGTTGAAACAAACCTGAATGTAAAATACTCCAGTGATCATGAACACAAGCAAAACAATAGATGCCACTAACCCCATCCGTTTAATATCGGGAACTGCAGCACCCATCAACTCTCCAACTCCCTTCTCATGTTAATAACAAGTTTGTCAAAGCAAGGTCAGTGCATTTATTGTAGAGATAAGATAACTAGGAAAACACCAAGGTTCTAAAAGTTCCATGATTAATAAAGAAAATAAAATTCTAATAAGAATTTTACAACTCAAACGATATGATACAAAATCACAACTTACATGAGCTGTGATGATTACTAAATATACTTCAAGCAAGTTGAGGAAAAATACTTTATGCAACTATTTTATATTACATACTATATTTTTCTATTAGATCCTATATGAATGGGCCACAAAGAAGCTAGCCTTCTTTGCAACCCATAGGGAACATGAGTAATCCTAGACTTAATTAAGTATTAATTGTATTAGAGCATATTTAGGTAAATAAGTCAGGTCCTTTGCCTATAAAGGAGCCTGCGATCTAATACAAACTGGGCATGTTTTTTAAAAGATTATTTGTGTCTCGTTCTTCATATTAGGTTTTCGGCTTCAAGCATTTAATTTTCTCTGTGCAAATTCAGCCCCGTCTCCTCCTTTTTGGTTTGCAGGCCTCCACTTAGTCGGCCCTTCTTACTCTCTCCACAACTCTCACGCCCACTCTCCTCCTGTCACACCCAGTTCCACGACCTGCTCTCCCTTTTCCCTGCAACCCTGGTAACGCCTGCCACCATCCACGCTGCCTGGCATTTTCCCTCTGTGCCTCCATTTTAGCCTGCATGCAGTCAATGGGCTGAGCGACCTACCACCACCTGCGTTCCTCTCTGAAAACGATCTACACTAACCTTCATGCTAAGGCAGTCCCCCTCTGCGTACAACCACTCCAACGTGCTCAACATTCCCCACGACTCCCTCCAATACTACATCATCCCCTACGCCATTTCTCTTCCCCATCTTTACCACGTGCTCCCTCACATCCCTCATGCACAAGCCACTCCAAAAGAAACGCAGACCTATCCCTAGCTCCCTCACGCATAGCCATGCCAAAACGCAGGCCTATCCCTAGCTCCACGAATGACTAAAGATGCCCAGCACTAAACCTTGATATTCTTGAAGGGCTGCGTGTAACGCTCCAACCGTTTGGGGGTAGATCAATTGGTACCAGAGCCTATATATCCCCAGAATAAGCAACAGAAGAACCAAATGCAGCAAGGTTTCAAAATATTTTTTTTTTGTTTTCTTTTCTTTTCTGAGTTTATGATGTGCAAATAGATCTCACACCCTTCTCATGGTTTTCTTTAACTAATGGTGGATACACAGATCTTCCTACAATAGGAGCCACAGATCTCCACCATAGAAAGGAGGTTCACATATCTTCATACCCACAGATCTCTCCTTCTAGTTCAGTTATTGTTCCTCAATCCTTCAGCCCCAATGCTTAGAATTTTTTTTCTCTACAAGATGCCTCCTAGATGAGATCCTTTGGCCACCGATTCAGATTCTAATACCTCTAATCCAGTACAGGACCTCGCATCTGCTCTCAATGAGTTAATGAGAATGCAACAACAAACCCATCCAAATCCCTTCCGCTTAGATATTAGGTGCCAACTCCCTAAGTTTGTAGGACAAACCAATGGAGAAGCCGTGGAGTCATGGATCCACAGCCTTTCCACCTATTTCAGAACTTGCACAAGCCTTACTGAGGAAAGAAAGCTTCAGATTGCAGCATTACAATTGGAAGGACTTGCTCAAACATGGTGGGACATAGAGCAAGAAAAGGCCACTTTGGTAATAGAAATTGGAGCTTCAACAGAGTCTTCTTCTTCTCAACCGATCAGCACTTGGGCTCGCATGTGTGAAGCTTTGCGAGATCGTTTTTACCCACCCGGGTATCTTCAATCCTTATGGATTCGGCGGCACCAACTCCGAAAATTTCCTACACAAGGAGTACAAGCATATATCGAACTCTTCTCCAAGATTCGACTTCAACTCCACATTCCAGACCCAGAAGCGGTATTAATCCTTAAATTTAATTCTGGTTTATTGTTTCCGTTCCGTAGAGAAGTCGAGTTATTTGAAAATTCTACATTGGATAAATCCTTCCAAAGAGAATTGGTAGTAGAAAGAAAGGTAGCTCCTCGGGGACGTCCTCTTCAATCCCGTCCCAACCAGAACCCATCTCCTTCACAAAATACCCTACCCAATACTGCATCTCGTGTGTCCTTCACTCGTCCTACCAATCGAATGACCAATACACCGTGGTGTTCCTACCACAAGGCTAATTCCCACAACACTTCAGACTGTCGAACTTTAAACTATCTCAAACCTAACAAAACTCTTTTTACGGAAAGGATTTCTTCCCAACCTATAGAGGACAATGCTGAGGTTTCTCTTGAGAATCCTACTGAAGTAGATCCATCATTGATCTTAATGACATCTGAAGATCCCACATTATCTACATTACCCCTCTTTACTCATAACTGCCAAATCAAATATTCTTTGGCCTTGCTCATCATGGATAATGGCAGTCAGAAAAATCTGGTCTCCCACAAGCTAGTCTAGCGCCTCCACCTACCCACTACTCCTCATCTGAAACCATATCAGCTAGGATGGGTCCAAAAGGATGGTCCCTGTCTCTTGTTTCTCACTGTTGCCTCGTCACATTTTCCATTGGACAATTTAGAGACTCGGTGCTATGTGATGTATCTCCATTAGATTGTGCTGACCTACTTCTTGGCATACCTTACCAGGACCAACAAAATGCAATTTATATAGCAAAATATCATCAATATAAACTTACCAAGGATGGCCACACTTATATCCTTACCTCAGCCCCACCCAAACCAACACCAACAAAGGAAAAAATACCTCATGTCCATCTCAACCAATGCATTTCTCTTTGTTTGGTCCGACCCATTCCACTAGACAACACCACCCATCCCATCCCAAAAGCCATGGACCCTCTCATACAAGAATTTGCTAAGGTTTTCCAACCCCCTACTGAAATTCCCCCACCTCGACACATAGACCATTCTATTAACCTCATTTCGGGTGCTACCTTTCCCAACGCACCTTCATACCGCCTTGCCCCATGGGAAACAGAGGAAATTGAAAAGCAGTTGACATAACTAATCAACTCTGGACACATTCAACCATCTTCTTCCCCTTGTGCTTCCCCAGCATTTGTTATCCCCAAGAAAGACACCCCAAAAATGTGACTGGTCACTGATTATAGGGCTCTTAACAAGGCCACGGTGAAGAACTGCTACCCCCGACCCCAGATTGAAGAGTTACTGGACACCCTACAAGGTGCTAAATGGTTCACTAAGATGGATTTAATAGTAGGATATCATCAGGTTCGAATGAACCCAAATGATGTTTGGAAGACAGCATTCAAGACCAAGTTTGGTCTCTTTGAGTGGAAGGTCATGCCCTTTGGCCTGACAAACGCCCCAGCCACCTTCATGCGGCTCATTAATGATATTTTCAGGAAGCATTTGGGTCGTACTATGATTATATATTTAGATGATATTCTGATCTTTAGTAAGTCATGGGAAACACATCTTCAACATGTTCGGCAAGTTCTCAAAATACTTAGAGACCACAAGTTCAGGTGAAAGAAAAGGAGTCTTATTTTGGCCAATGCTCAGTTCCATACCTAGGTTTGTGGTAGACTTAGAAGGTATTCAGCCTGATCCTTCACGCATCAAAGCATTAAAACAATGGCCAACACCTTCTTCAGCCAACCAGTTAAAAAGCTTCCTAGGTGGCATCAATTTTTATCACAAGTTTGCGTTACATTTCTCTCAGATTGCCCATCCTTTACATCAACTCTCCAATCGCACTTCTACATTTATTTGGAATGACGAAGCCACCCGCAACTTTTTTCGTCTCAAAGAAGCCTTATGTTCAGCTCCTGTATTGCATTTTCCAGACCTATCTGAACCATTTGAGATTCAGTTAGATGCCTCACAATATGCTATTGGTGCAGTGCTTAAACAAGGAGGACATCCTATTGCTTACCACTCAAAATCACTTTCAGATGCTAAGAAAAACTATAGCACCCATGACAAGGAATTTTACAGCCTAGTGCAAGCTCTCAAGAAATGACGCCATTATCTATTGGGAAAGGAAACTATTCTACATACAGATCACCATTCGCTGATTTTCATTAATTCCCAGTCAAAGATATAGGAACAAAGGCATCTCAAATGGGCAGCCTACATTCAGCAATTCCATCTGGTTATTAAATACAAGAAGGGCACCTCTAACAAAATGGTGGATCTACTCAATAGACCACCCACTCCAGTGCTCCACCAACTAGAGGTTCATTGTGCTACCTATGATGCTTGGAAAGATAAGTATGCTACTGATCGGGACTTTCAAGAAGCATGCGCTGCTTTATAGGACTCTACAGTCATCAACCAGACTCCTTTTCTGGACTACACAATCCATGATGGGTGGCTCTACAAGTTAAATTTGTTATGTGTTCCACAATCTGATGATCATTTATTGCTCATTAAAGAAGCTCATGCCTCTGCATGTGGAGGCCACTTTGGTACCACGAAGACCATTCAACACCTTCAACACCATTTCTATTGGCCTTCTCTTCAACCTCAAGTAGAGAAATTCATAAGAGACTGTGCCTTCTGTTCTCAATCAAAACCATCAAATAGAAAGTATGGCTTATATATACCTCTCCCGCTACCCTCCAGGCCATGGGAATCAATCTCTATGGATTTCTTAAGTGGGATACCCACTACCCAACGAAAACATGATGCAATTTGGGTAGTCGTATGTCATTTTAGCAAAATGGCTCTTTTCCTGGCATGCACAAAGACCACTACAACCTCCCAAACAGCAGAACTATATTTCAAACATGTGTGGCCTCATTTTGGTCTACCAAGCAACATCATTTCAGATCGAGACTCTCGCTTCCTGAGCTCCTTTTGGAAGACACTCTGGGAAATACTTGGATGTTAGCTTAAATACTCCACAGCCTTCCATCCTCAAAAAAACGGCCAAACAGAGGTAGTCAACCGCATCTTAGCTCATGCTCTCCGTTCTAATTTGGGACGTAGCAAACAATGGGATAATTATTTGCATATTCTCCAACATAGCTACAACAGAGCAACACATTCAGCTACCAGGTTTTCCCCTTTTGAAGTATGCTTAGGATTCCAACCAGCTTCTCCAATAGAGCTTCC
This sequence comes from Larix kaempferi, assembly GCA_027924585.1. NCBI lineage: Eukaryota > Viridiplantae > Streptophyta > Pinopsida > Pinales > Pinaceae > Larix > Larix kaempferi. The sequence goes on from BSBM01000076.1 coordinate 7,095,660, forward strand.
ACTCACATTGGACCCCCATGGTATAGCTCATCAGCAAAAAGAACAATACTCAGCTCAACAATTTCTTCAGCAAATTGCCCATCGCCACACTCAGGTCATGGAGGCCCTCAAAGCAGCTCAAGCACGCGCAAAGCTCAGACATGACAAACATAGGACAGCCACTACCTTTCAACCGGGAGACCGAGTCTGGTTGCAGTTGGACAAGAACCACTTCAAAGGACAACATCATAAACTTCATCCACTTCGATATGGCCCCTACATTATTCTGGATAAGATTGGGGAAAATGCATATCGATTGGACCTCCCTCCTCAGCTTGGCATCCACAATGTGATCAATGTCAAGCACTTGAAATTATTTCATCCTCCACTATTGGATGAACCAATCACAATTTCCCATCCTATGGACAATATTCGAGACTTCCAGCTTCCATTGGTAAGAGATACTATCCTCGACACCAAGACCCATTCTACTTGCCACCGGGCTTACACCTCTTACCTCCTGGCATGCGAAGGACGGACTCCAACTCAAGCAAAATGGATGACATCTGAGATCATGCAAAGTCATTTTCCTCATCTTCTCATGGAAGCAAGGATGCTTCCAAGTCTAAATAGGGAGGACTTGGGCCACAAAGAAGCTAGCCTTCTTTGCAACCCATAGGGAACATGAGTAATCCTAGACTTAATTAAGTGTTAATTGTATTAGAGCATATTTAGGTAAATAAGTCAGGTCCTTTGCCTATAAAAGGACCATGCGATCTAATACAAACTGGGCATGGTTTTTAGATGATTAATCTTGTCTCGTTCTTCATATTAGGTTTTCGGCTTCAGGCATTTAATTTTCTCTGTGCAAATTCAGCCCCGTCTCCTCCTTTCTGGTCTGCAGACCTACACTCAGTCGGCCCTTATTACTCTCTCCACAACTCTCACGCCCACTCTCCTCCTGTCACGCCCAATTCCGTGACTTGCTCTCCCTTTTCCCTGCAGCCCTGGTAACGCCTGCCACCATCCACGCTGCCTGGAATTTTCCCACTACGCCTCCATTTTAGCCTGCACACAGTCAATGGGATGAGCGACCTACCTCCACCTGTGTTCCTCTCTGTAAAGGATCTACACTAACCTTCACGCTAAGGCAGGCCCCCTCTGCATACAGCCACTCCAACGTGCTCAACATTCCCCACGACTCCCTCCAATACTACATCATCCCCCTACGCCATTTCTCTTCCCCCTCTTTACCACATGCTCCCTCGCAGCCCTCACGCACAAGCCACTCCAAAAGAAACGCAGACCTATCCCTAGCTCCCTCATGCATAGCCACGCCAAAACGAAGACCCATCCATAGCTCCACGAATGACTAGACACCCAGCACTAAACCTTGATATTCTTTAAGGGCTGCATGTAACGCTCCACCCGTTTGGGGGCAGATCAATGAAAGACCCTACTACTTGGCTGATGTATTGTTGTAATATAATAGTGCCACTATGCATATAGTTTACATAACACATCATACTCATATAATTATAGTAGTGCCACTCTGCATATAATTTACTTCACACATCATACTCACATCTGCTCCTCGGAGTCCCATAAGAGCTTCAACTGTTTTGTTTGCAAGCAAAGAAAACAATAAGCATTATTAGAGAGTTACTAGGGTATCTTTGCAATGTTGTTGAGAACATGTAGTAGCTTGAGTAAAGTGGATGAATCAAGGCTTGATGTGGGTTCATCTAACAATAGAAAGGATGGATCCACTCGTATTTTACAGGCAATACAAGTCCTCTTCTTCTCCCCTCCAGAGACACCACGCAAAAAGTATCCACCAACTATTGCATTTCGGCATCTGGTGAATGTGAAATGAATAAACATTAAGCTACAACGTATGCTTTTAGTTGTGAACAACTTCCCATGTATACAGATTTTATTTGTGTATGGAAAGTTGATGTTGCAGTTATATTTGATTCCTTCACATTCCAATCTTATCATGTCTAGTAGCTACATAGATTAATAAACTGAAGATACCTTTCCAAGCAAAGACTTTGAAGTGTTGTCTCTACTTTTGAAAGCTTTTGTTGTTTGCTCATATTACTAGGAACCCTCAACTTGGCAACAAAAAGAAGTGTTTAATAAACTGTTAACTTGTAGTATAGTATGTCCTCTTGTGTTACAAATCCTATCCTGCAAACCAAGTTTTCAATCGGACTAATCCTGCAGATCATTGTAACTCTTCAATGACCTAGTCCTTAGCAGATTATAGTAAAAGTGTAGTTATATAGCTAAACATTTGCTAAATTTATGCTCTAGTTGACTTGAATAGATCTTTGATTACTTATGTTTATGGCCTTTAAATATATTGGTCAACCTAAGTAATCTTACAAGGACATTGTTTTTTATTCTCACTTCCTAAAAGCATTTGCAATGAATTGAAAGAAACACTTCATTCCTTTGAACTACAAGAAAACATACATAGGATTTATGCTCAATTCTTGACCATGTTTGTTTAAAACTACCATCTAAGCTTTTCTATGAAGTTTTAATATATAAATAACATTTAAACTTCTATTGACCTTCTCTTTAGGGCATTGATGTAAGGAACCCTGTTATATGTTAAAGAACCAGTCAACTTACCTTCGATTCTTCCTCCAATAATTTTGAGTAATGTCGTTTTTCCACTGCCTGAAGGACCCATTAAAGCCAGAATTTGCTTTAGATGTGAGATACCCTGTGATTCCATTGAGAATTTTCTTCAAATTTGTCTGGTTCTTCACCACCCTTCTAATGCCTCTCGTGGGATTCCATTTGAAACCCTGTGCAGATTTATATCGCACTGTGCATTCTAGGTCTGTAAATTGTCGAACATCATGGTTAGGCCTATATTTTCTAGATAGATTTAAAGCAGACAAGACAATAGTTGAAGGGCTACAAGCTACCTTAACAGAGATTGGGAGCAGGAAATCGGAACTTAATTCCTCCTCTGCAAATGCATTCCAAGTGGCCAATCTATAGCATTTCAAATTTGCAAAAGAAATGTTTTATAAAGAGTACAATTTAATATTTATGCATTCCTGATTTTCTAAAACTCCTCCATGGCACAACAATGGTTTGCAAACTACAAAAACTCTAGAAGAGAACCAATGAAAACCTCGCTTCACATCATTATGATGGTAGGAGACTAAATACAAAAGACGCTTCATAAAATTAAGATTGCAAAAACAAAAGTCAAACATAAAAAACAACCATTATGAAGATTGCAAAAACAAAAGTCAAACATAAAACACAACCAGCGAAATATTAAATTGTCTCGTCATGATAAAGACGCAAAGGATGGGAATAATGACTAACCATAGAACAATATCAGCCTCATCAAGGCTTCGATTTTGCTCCACGTATGCATTCCTTCTCCAACACGTGTATTTTGATTATGAAATTCAACTCCTGGATATTCCCAATCCATGGGTAGAGATGAATCATATTTCCCACGTTGCAACTAACCCAATCACGAGTCCGTTTCATGCGAATCATTGGATGCTAGGAGGGATGACATAGGATGTGTTCTTTTAAAAACTAACTTTATGAACCGTCTTAAATAATGGATAAAATTAATGTATGTTAATAGGTGAAGGAACGAAGCCAAGAAACATACTGCATCAATGTTCAAACGTCCCAAACAAGATATGCCATTATCATTTTCATTTTACACATTTTCCTGATATGCCAAGAAACATACTACATCATTTTACACATTTTCCTGACCACGTTTCTGGTCATATTTTTGAAAGTCATTATGGTCATTTAGTAAATGCACCACCATAAACGAAGTCGACCTCAACTCTCTATATATTTAGGTTTATAAATAAGTTATCATAATGTTGTATTTCATGGAAATCAAAACTTTGGTGATTCATAAATTTAGGTTTCTAAATAAGTTCTCAAAAGAACAAAATTTTGAAAAAAATTGTGTGGAATTAAATAATTCATTCATTATTATGTTTATGTTGATGTGGATAAATTCACTCAAATAAATATTTTTTTCATAATTGAGAATGTAGAATCTAGCAACCATGACTAAGTGCAAGTGTGGGGCCTCTTAAGTAACAATGACATGAAAAAGAAAACAAAAGTTGAGCAATAATGAAGAATGGAAACACTTTCTCTCTTTTCAAAACCTAAGGGGTAGGGTATATACATCTCGGTAATTTTAAAATTCAAATGGGGGAAGGGTTCCCTCATGCCACAAACAAGGGGTTGCATACACCAATTTGTTGTGGCTTGGCCATAACCTTAAAATTAAAGTATAATTATATAATATATATGTGTGTGAGTGAGATATTGTAACTTAAGCTTTTTGTCATTTGTCACACATGGCCCTTCCTCATTATTCATCCATGGTGTAGTTTTATTTTATTAATAGACGCAATGAAAATTGTCTTATACTACATCATAGTTAACATCATAGATTTATGAAGTAATAATGGTTAGTGTGATCTTCGTTTATGCTTTTCTAAGAAAATATTAAATACATTTTGCATTGTCATTTATTTAGCTAGGTGCCTAAATATGGGATATTGCACTGTACAACTAAATTCAAGGGGGCATGCCATGTAACTTAAGAAAACATGAGCCAGCTCTATAGGTGACTAAACACTCTTTATAAATTTGAAATGTTTTTATGTGTTATATTTTTCCGAGGCAAAAGAGTTTCTCATCCTAGTCAAATTGAAACATGTGCAATGGAGATCATGGTTGTTTGATGAAATCATGTAAAAAATGTAAGTACATTGAAATTAACAAAAAAATTACTCATGCTTTTCCTAGCGAAATAAGAGGGGAAATGATGCCTATTGCACTTATAGAAGCACATACCACCTCTTTGTTTATCATTCCATTAATTTTCTAAAGAAATAAAGAAAATGGCCTAAATATTATCCTTTTAAACATTTTTTGAAGTAGATACTGAAAATATGCATTTCTAAGTTAGTTTGATTTTGAAAGATAACCTTGTAGGAATGTGTGTTATATTTAAAAGTTCAAATAAGTCTCTTCCTTTTCTTTTGAAAATTATAGTAGTTTCAAGACTTGCATTGCTTCATTTGAAAGAACAAATAAATGTGCATACTACATTTGTTAATTTCTTTACTTATTTTAGCAAGTTTGAATCCAAAAACATCATTAGAGTTCACTCCATGTCCTTTGTTGAGTAGTTAATAACCACTAAAAGCAATATAATTAAAAACAATTTGACTTATTTGAGGATAGCCATGAACAGTGTCTAATCAAAGCCTAAATTGATGCCCAATGTTCATAAATATTAGAATCTTCATTGGTCGACTGGAAATGTAGTTTTCTAGGTTAAGAAGGATGAGGCTATGAGTTATTTAGGAAAAAATAATATATAGATATAGTTTAGGGGAGATTAGGGTTAACTAATGTCTTTATTTAAAGTAATTTTATTTATATTATTAATTTTTATATTTATTATTAATTATAACTTTATTCTTAATTATAATTTTATTTTTATTATTATAATTATTTTTATTTTACTATTTAAGGATTATATTTAACAATTAGATAAAGAATATTAGTGATTAAGGATGGGACAACTTTAATGGCACCTTATGATGTTATAATTAATTAGTATGCTTAGACTTAATAATTAATTAGAATATTTAATAATTATTAAATATCCTAATTAATTATAACTAAATCATACTAATTAATTAAAAGTCAATGTGGCTATTAAATATTTGGGAGTTTTCAAGGTTAATTAATATTACAAATAATTGAGTCAAATTAATTAATGTTATTGTTCAATTGTAAAAAATTTAATTAACTCCTAAATATTAATTACTATATTTTATATTTTATAGTCAAGATCATAAGGGTTAAAGACTTTTAGGGACTATGTTACTAAGTATTTGGGTAGAAGATGTTTGCTTGTTTATTTTTTGGGAGTGAATGATAGGTTTCCAGGAGTCATTAAGTTTAATTTCATCATCCCTATTAAGGCAATCTTGGTTAATGTTAATTTCGATTTTCTCCCTAACCTTTCGATTTTCTCCCTAACCTTTCATTAAGTTGAAGCTCTGTTTTTCTTCATTGGATTCCTTAACCAATTGACTACATCGCCTTTGATATATTTCACCTGTAATACTTTGGACCACAAAGTGCTTCCAAATAGCCCCCTCCAGAAGCTCTTTAGTTGCAACGCCTCACTGAAAGAAGTCAAATCCTCTATTCCCCCTCCCCCGGGCATTACTTTCACGTAACTAAATCCTTTCCCATCCAGCCATTACCAAACAAGATCGCTTTAAGCCTCCAGTCCACAAAAAAATGAAGAATAATTTCCTCAATGAGTTGATGATGTATCTAGGAACTTGTAAAAGAGAAAACCAATAGATAGGTATATCTATCAACACTGCTTTAACTAGAGTGAGCTTCCCTCCAATCGATAAGAGTCCGTAGGTTCATTGAGTAATTATGGACTCAACCTTCTTAAGTAACCACTTCCAATCCCTGATAAGATATCCACTAGGTTTCAAAAAACAGCCTAAATACTTGAAGCCCTCCTCCAGATAATAGCACTTGTAAGGAAACATCCCCACAATGTCCCCAATCCTTGACTCATCAACTCTGTTATGATAAAAAGTGGATTTGGAAGAACTAACAAGCATACCCGAGGCATCACAAAAGATTTTAATAATTTCCTTGAATCTTTCCCATTCTTTCTGAGAGTCAGTTCCTGTCAATAAAACATCATCTACAAATAGAAGATGTGTAAGAAATAAACCACTTTATATTTTTACTTCTTTTAGAATACCTTCATTTTTTGCTTGACTGATCAATTTACTGAGTCCTTCTATTACAAGCAGAAATAAAAGTGGGGACAAGGGGCAACCCTGTCAAATTCCTCTTGAGCATTTGAAGAAACCAGATGGAGCGCCATTGATCAAAACAACTATATTCAAAGATGAAACACATGCCATTATCTAGTTCAATACCAGAGGAGGGATTCCAATTTGTATCAAAATGACTCTAAAAAAAAACCAATTTACTCTGTCATATGCTTTCTCCAGGTCCATCTTGAGCAAAAATGCTTTCAGCTTCTTCTTCTTAATAGAATGTAAAATTTCCTGCGTAATCCCTGCAACATCAAGAATTTGTCAGTCCTGCAGGAACCCAGACTGTTCGACCGAAATATACTTTGAAAGAGCAGGCTTCAGACACAATGCAATAATATTAGAAATTACCTTATAAGCCAAATTGCATAATGCAATTGGCCTAAAATCCCCAAAGGTTTTAAAGTTTCTTCAATTTCTTCTAGTGTAACCTCCTTACCAAAGAGTTTTAAAGTTTCTTCAATTTCTTCTAGCGTAACCTCCTTACCAAGGTCCCTGGCCTCTTGATCATCAAAAAACTTTGGGTAAAGTCTAGCGACCTTTAGCTGTGAGCTCAAGTCACAATGACCAGGATCCTTATAAATATTGCCAAAAAAATTATGGCAGAAGCTTGCAAGTTTTCCAAACCTGTTTGAATTTCCTTCTTCCTCATTAAGATCCCAGATCACATTAATATTCCTCCTGAAAGTAGCTAATGAGTGAAATTTTTTGTGTTTTTATCGCCAAGTTCTATTCACAGAGCTCGGCTTTTAAGCCTCCACTCTATTTTTTCATGTTTTAATAAACTTTCCTTTTTCATCTCAAGTAGCTTTAACTTGGCAAAGTCTATCACATATCCATTATATGGAAACATCATTGATCATTGATAACCATGATTAAATATCTAATAGATATTAATCTATTAGATACTAGTGATAAAGTGAAATATTCTTGGAGTATAAGTGTAAAGTGGTTTTAATTGATTAAGAATTCATCTTTCATAAATAAATAAATTAACAATCCAAAACCTAAAAACACTATTGACTAAAGTTTTGTCTTTGCACATATCTTAAAATTTAATAAATAAATAATTTTTTTTATTTAAAAAAAATAAAATAAAACACAATCCAACACAACCATCTATTACTATATAATTTTGGCAAAAATATCATCTCTCCATCAACATATGAACCAAAAGTCCAAAACATAAAATGTTTAGTCCACTCCTAAGTAAATTAGCCCACTCCAAATTAAAGAGGTTAGGCCACACTCAAATGTCATACGAATTAATGAGAAATTCACATCGTACATATTGAGTGAACTTAGCCGGCCATAAATTGAGGGTTTTTAAATTATTTTAAAGTGAACTTAGCCAGCTATAAATTTAGGTTTTTTTAATTATTTTAAAAACCTAACGAAAAGAAATATGCATACCACAAGGTTAATTATGTCAAACCCAAAATTAATTGATCAATAACAATTTCTATATATGTAATTAAATAAATAAATCTTATTTTGGAACATGGATAATTTAATCGTCAAGCTGGTTTGCCCGATTGGTTAAGGGGGAAGACTTAAGATCTTCTGCACATAAGTGCGCGTGGTTTCGAACCCCACAGCCAGCAAGAATTATTTTCTAAAAAATATTTCCTTTTCCGTTTTTTAGTTAATATATATTTAAAAAATTAAATAGTGTTTCGAAATATAGTTAGTTAATGAATAATAAAACCTTTCAAATTAAACACCGTTTTTTATTATAATTTTAATAAAAGTGTAAGGATAGACATAATCTTCTTCAATCTGTGTGTTATTTTTCATGATATATTTATATTAGTCTTATAAATTAAAAACAAAAATTTAGATGCAGCATTTTATATATAAGCATAAATTCTTTTTAGATTCTTTCTAACATTTTTCATTATCAAAAATTATTTTTATTTCTAATTATATATATATATAATTATTTTAAATACAAAATATTTTTAAAAAATTATTAATAATAATATTAATATTAAAATTTATTTGAAAACAATTTTTTTTTAAAAAGTATTATGTTAAAATTTAATTTATAATTAAACTTATCACAAGTGAAATAAAGTTACTTATTATTTGCCTCTTAAAAAGTTTGATTAAAAACTTTTAAATACTAATATATAAATATATAAAACTTTTAAATATTAATATATAAATATATAAGTGTGTGGATAAGAAATTACCATCCCCAACACACACCTACACACATACCCCACACATATAAAAGGTGTATATTAGTTTTCAAGGTCAATTGGGGTATTTCCACAATATTTGGTGATGAAGAATAAAATTAATACTAGGATTTGTCTCTGGAGGTGCAAAAGTGAACACCATTAGGAAAATAGTGAATTTTGTAACAATGTTAGAGAATATTTTTCTTTCCCTTTAGTATACAACGAATCAATAAACACAAAGACATTATATATTTAATGATAACGAAATTGTAATTTAAGTGGGTGTAATTATTAAAATCATACATTTTTTCCTTTAGAAATTATATATTCAATTAAAAAAAGAATTGTATAAATATAAAATTGACTCTAGACTTCATTAAAAGAGTCGACCATATTTGACAAAGGCGACCGATGACATTTGGTCATCGACCATATTACTACCCACCAAAGAGACCGACCATATTGAAGTTTTAACCACTCTTTAGAAAACAAATACCTCCTCCGACCTCCTACGACCTCTTTTGACCTCTTGGACCTCCTTTGACCTGCTCGACCTGTTCCAACCTCTCGGGCCTCCTTCGACCTCCTCGACCTTGTCCGACCTCTCCAGCGTCCTCTGACCTAATTTTCATTAAACACAAATTTCTTTTGACCTGTCCAGAAACCTTATAAAGTTGATGAACTTTTGCAATTGTGTCAGTGTTTAATATTTCCGACGTGGTGAGTTTGAAAACGAATAAGGATGAATGAACCCTTAATGTTTATAAAATGTCATCACTTGATATTTAACACCTACCATAAAAAGATAAGCAAACCTATTCCAGTACTGTAGTTTATTCACATTGCAGAATACTCCTATAATCAAAGGCATTGAATAACTCGAAGATTGTTCTTCAATACATTTAACCATAACGAGACAAAAAATTCTAGATAAAAAATCTTTTAACTAATAAAAACAATAAATTTATACTGGGAAATGTGCAGGATAAGAGAATCTAAACCCAACAATGTTGCAAAAATTCGACCATATAAGATGTTGAGATGAACATCAAGGGTAAAACTATACATGAAATAGAGTTGGGTTACATGAAAATTCGACCATGAAATAGTTTACATATTGCGCAGGTGACTGGAATTTTATATGGCCGAGTTTAAGGGTAAGTTTACATGAAAATTCGACCATGAAATAGTTTACATATCAAGACTTAGATGTTTACATTCAATTATACAACTGTATTGTTGGTGCAACTGACCGACATATTTGGACTGGTCGACGGGTCTTCTTCACTTATATTGAAAACAGTCCACCAGAGGTTCTAGTGTCTTGGAACATGTGCAAAATTACTGAACAAAAGTTGTGTATAAGTGTGCTTTAAGTGATAAATGCAACTGTTATGAGTTGTCTGGAGTGGAACTGGGCACTGTTGGTTGTTGCAGACAGACCTCGACAATTGCTTCAGCTGAAACCGACATTTGGTGCTGGAAGCTCTCCCAATGGTGCAGTGTGTTATGGATGTCGGTAGTAAGTGTTGTAAGGGCCGACAAGTGGACTATCTGTTCTTTAGTAGTTTTGCCCTGTAGATGAATTAGGTCGGAACCAAAGAGCTCTATTTTCTCATTTGTAGCTGAAAGCAGTGTTTGAAGACGTGGTCAGAGTTGCTCTACTTTGTCAAGATTATGACGAGCTTGGCTCAACCACTGTGCTTCACTTTTTTCCAATTTCTCTAGTTTCCTATTTTCTATTATTAGTTGTTCCTCAATACTTCTGGCCATGGTTTCATCATCTACTTGGTGTTCTATATGAAGATTGTCAATTGTCTCACTTGTCTCCCGCATTTCTCTAAACACGTTTCCATAATGTTTGTACCAATTGCGAAGAACGTTGTTTGTTGTCTCTGCTTCATCATTATACTGTATGAGCTGACTATGTGCTGAGTTGAATGCTTCAAATTGTTGCGACATCAATGACACTATTACTGCGGCTTGTTCTTCTCGGTCCTTGGTGAGTTGTTCTGACAGTGCCGACACGACAGATTCAAACAACTGAAATGCTTTAACAAGTGTATTTGTCGTGTCGGAGGTGACTGGAATTAGTATGACCTATTGCGCTAAGTCCTGACACTTTGTCAAAAATAGAGTTTGGTCTTGTTCCACCTTGTGAATCCGGTCTTCTGCTTCCAGTCGTCTATGTTGTTGTTCTTGGTTGATTGCATCAGCCAGTAAGTCGAGCTCTTCTTGTGGTTCCGGTTGTGGATGGTATGTCGAGATCGGCCCAAATTGGTCGAGATGTATAGATAAGCGACTCAATTGAGATATGTGGTGCAGATGTTGTTGTTGTTGCTGAAGATCTTTCTCTTGGTGTCGTTTTTTGTTTTTTTCCTTTTTCTTGGATTTTCCTTTAGATTTTGGCGCCGCTAATTGCTGTTCTAATTCTTTTTGAGTCTCGACTATTGCTGATGCCTGTTTTGTCTGTTTTTGTGCTTCTTCAGTAGACTGTTCTACTTGTATTGAGCTACTTGGTATTGCTACTGTGTTTGTCAGAATTACTTCTTCACTTGTTACTTTTTTTGCTTGCTCTACTGTCTTGACTGTTGCATGAGTTGTTTGTTCCACTGACTCGATTGTTGCGTCAGTTGTTTCTGCTGTTGACTCGACTGTTGCTTTCAAGACTTTTGGAACTGGTGTTTCCTGTTGTTGAATTTGGATTGGTTCTGATGTTGTGGTCGTCGCGTTGGAAGGGTTGTGGAATGGTACACTAGTACCGATTTCACTTGTCGACGACACACGTGTTTCGTCGACTAGAAGAGGACAGTTAGGATTTGAACTGGCAGATGATTCCCGACTGACTACAGGGATAAGACTACATCTAAAACTTGAATGTCGGGGAAATGTTGTGGTGAGTTCACGACATGTCGGGGAGGTGAATGGGATTCCATCGACGGATTGACTGGAAAAGTAATGAACGAAGAATTCTGTTGAGAAAAAGTTGGATTGTTTGTGTCAGGATTGCGCTGTAGATGGGTATGGTGCATGCCAATTGGTTGCGGTGCTAAGGTATTTGATGGATTCAAAAGTTCGGTTGGGATGACACGAGGAGGGGAAAAATCTGTCGATGAACCAGTGTTTGCGAATACAGGTTTCTTGGTTATGATTTTTCGCCAATCTAGGAACATGGTCGGGAGTTGAGTCATGAATTGGGTAATGTCGCTATCATTTTGGAATGTTTCTCGAAGGGAGGAAGGAAGAGTTTGTACAATATTCGAAACTTGAGATGGAGCTTGAAGTGCAAGTGGGGTACTTACCATAGATCTAGAAAAAAAAAGTATCCTCCATGACAATGGTCAGGGATGGTGGAGCTAAGTTATTTGACAGGTCGACAGCATTGATGATGATAAGATTGACTTTCTTTTTGGGTTGAGGTTGCTCAGCTTCCAAAAATTTCTTTAACTGCTCGTCGACAGGTATTTTGTTTCTTAGCTGCTTCTTCCAATATTCCCGTTGTGCTGTCATATAATTTAGTTTCATCTTCCATTGTCGGTTCGTCAATGGTCATTTTTCTTTTTCCCTTGCCCTGTATTTGTACATCTCTTGCTTGTCAAGCTATGGATAATTGGTCGGCCATCTGGTGGATGTTGTCGGTTGTCAAGGCGTACTCAAGATTGTCCGACAGGATCTCTTCATCCAATTCTTCAGCTCCATCCGGTGAATATTGGTGTGGAATGAGCGTAAGTGCTAAAGGTTCTGATCCGGCCGCGGGATGAGGTTGAAAAGTAAAATTGTCCATATATAGGCAGCTTTCATACGCTTCTTCTTTCTCTGGATCCATTAAAGGTTCGACTATGGGATGCCGACTTGGTGTGCCATAGCAAGAATTATCAATTTTTTGTTGGATGGCCTTTTAAGCTCATTGAAGATTTCCTCGACCGAAGGGTAATAGTCGAGATCTTGTGCGGGTCCGGTTGCTCCTTCCAAGTACCAAATTGATGTATGGTCCAGTGCAAGTTCAATGTGAGCAGTCGGAGGCATACTTCGTTGAACATTCTCAGATACTCTCCATCTGGTCGACCGAACTTTGAAGTCTTCGAACTAGGCTTCTAGCCAAATCTTTACTGTTGACGGCCCAAGTCTGTTGCCTTCTTTCGTAAAGCAACGAAAGTTGTTCATTAACACAGGTCCTTCTTTATTAAAGTCTTTATTTCCTGTTGGTCTTATATGTGTCATTGCTATCCAGATGATTAGAGATGGGTAGCCAATGGCCGCTCCATCCTCTTGGCACTTCATACATATGTTCTTGATCATTTCGGCAAGGTACTTAGCCTAGTTGTATATTTTGCCGTATGTTTCCATGCTCAGGACAGCCTCTAGCATTTCAATTTTTAAGTCAGACCCTCGACCGAAGGTTGACAAAGCGGTCGACATGATTCGCGCAACTATTTATATTTTTCATATTTTATCTGGGTCACCAATAACCCTCGAGAATTCTTTCGAGTTGGGTGGCCTGTAAACTGCTTGATCAATTATGGTTTCTGTCGACTAGGTACATCTACACCTTTGTTTGATAACCCTGTAATCTTGTAGATGACCTCACCATTTATTTCAACTGGAACATCAAAATAGAATTTTCCATTATGATATCTGCTTACTATGAATCGAGCAATAATGTATTTGAGTCCACCAAACTGTTCCAGCAGAGGTGCATTCATGTATTGCAGAATGGTAGCAGTCCGTAGTTTTTGGGCTGGCTCCCTCCAATTTCCATTTGATTCCTTTCACCGGGAAATAATATCTTTCCAATTTTTTTGCCAGTGTGGCTCGTGTACCTTAGCGTTTCAAACTAGCTGTAAACGGGTTTCTAGCGGTGTTTGGGCCATCTCCAATTGACGGACTTTAGCTGTGGCTGAACGGGTTGTAGTCTGAACTTTCTTGGGCACCATTGTTTCTGTAGAACTCTCAGGTTCGCAAAAGGATTTTGTTTTCTTTGAAGTCTGGTTCTCCAGTGCTTGGAAAAAGAGTATCCAACAATCTTCTCGGTCGGCATTTATGGAGGAAGCGTTTGGCGCATGTGAATTAAAAGTAGATGACTGCATTAAATAATGATTTGACAACCTATTTAATTCCGACTGATAGCCTATCTGTGCGTTGTCGCGTGAATGTGGGTTTTTCCCATCTATTGGTCGATGATCCCAACTGCTTGTTGCTTGTAGAAATTGTCGACTGTGGCTAGTTGGGGGCGATTGATGAACTCGACCAACTGTTACTCGCTCTTCTCTTTGCCTATGTATTTCTGGTTTCTTTTCTTTGGTTGTAGTTTGGGTAGAAGTAGATGCAATCTTCGGATATAATTTGTTGTGTAGCTCTGTCATATTGTGTACCCTTTTATATATTTGTTCTTCTTTCAGAAAGTGATTTGAGTACTCAAAAGTGATTTTATAAGAAGCACAATGTTTAGCCACTTTGCCTTTGTTGTCATTTCTTACAAATAGTTTTGTTCCAAAATGAAAAGGTTCCAAGTCTGCAATAAAGGCTTCCACTGCCTTAATCTTATGAAATTTGTATCCACAATTGTTAAATGGTACAGGTGGGTAAGAGGCTATTTTGTTGTGATCGAGATAGTTACCAAATCCATTGATGAACACTTGTCTGAGCGCTTATTTATGCACAATGTAATCTGTAGCATATTTGGGCAATAGAGAAGGAGGTTTTGTGCCCCCATACATTCTAATGTATGTGCCTTCTAATGAGAAGTAATAGTCTCCATATTCACCTATTACATCCAAGGCATTGTATGACATACAATTTGCTTCTTTATTGAAGACAAGTGAATAAAGGGGCATGATTAGTTCTTCGCATAGTAATTTTTAGTACCATGCATATCGGTGAGCCCAAGTTAGCTGATATGCTACATGAATGGGAGTTTCATTCCGATTCCAAGTACATCCCAAATTAGGGAAAGGGTAGCTGACTAATATGCAATCGATAAGGTAGCTAGACATGAAGAATTCTGATTTCCCTTGTGAAAGGCCCATTTGAGCTGTAGAAATGCTTAACGCCATACTTTCTGAAATAATAGTTGCCCAATTGAATATTGTACCATGTGTGGAAACACGGTATATCAATGGAACCCAACTAAGTTTATAGTTGTTGGCGTTTGGTAGACCGAAGAGTCTGCTCAACAATAGGACTATGATTCTATAGGGGATCCTTAAGTTTTCAGTGGCATATTTCTTGGTATGTTTGGGTCTAGGTTGTTTGTCTGGTAGCAGCATTTCCCTTGCACATTCAACATTATCTATATTGGCACGTCTTACCCAATCATCAGTTAAAAATACATTGGAGGTAGGAAGCTTGTATGTGGATGCAAGGTGGGCTGGTTGGAAGGATGCGAGTCATTCCCCATTGGCAATTGAAATTATCCTTGTCGTAGTATCTACGTGGGGAAAGATCCATGCAATAACCTCTGAGCAGTGAAACAGCTCTGGCTGCGTAGTTGCCTTGTGAAGGTTGGACCTATTGATGTTTTCATAAATTGTGGTTTCATCCAAGGTTGAATTAGGTATTTTTCTGTCTCTGATAGCTATGTACAACTCACCCCATTTGAACTCAGTGGTGCAACCTATGATGGGTTTAGTGTCTTTAAATAGTGTTTCCATTTGTATTTTTTGAGTCATTTCCTTTTCAAGGTCCATCTGTTCAGCCTTTCTTTTGTCGGTTTTTTGCAATATACCTGATTTGAAAACATACAGTGTGAATAATAGGAATGTTGATTTAAATGTTTACAAGGTACCTAGTATTGAAGATAGAGGAATCAGTGGTATTTCTCTAAATGTGTAAACTTAAACATAGATAAGTTGTAAACTTTTGTTGATGTTGTAAGCAGAAGATATAGTACATTTTGTGCTTAAACAATAGTAATGAAATGTTGAATGAATATAAGTTATACAACTATAAATGGAAAGAATGCAACAAAAACCAATTGCTTCAATGGAGCTCTTCTTTAGTCGAGGTCCGACTAGTTGTCAGAAATCCGACTCTTTTAAAAAAAATGATCACTTTAAAAACTCTACCCAACCAACGTAAATGCTAAGCATTGACCATCATTTTTGGTCGGTAAATGCTAAGCATTGACCGAGGTGGTCGATGCCTTTAAAAATTGGTCGACTCTTACGTATGTGGTTCAATTGATGGACAGTTTGTTTTGGTCGACCTGAAGTTGTTATTGTGTAAACATTAACAACATATCGAATTGTTGATATGAATATTTAGTTTGTTTTTCGACATTTTTTCTAAGATATGGTCGGAAGTCAAAATGGTTGGAGTTGGTCGAGCCTTTAAATATTGGTCGACTCTTAAGTATGTCACTGTGTAAAGATGATCGACGTATTGTTGCTTGAGTGGTGACTAGGATCATTGACCGTCGACTAGGATGATATTCTTGCTTATGTCAACTATGGAATTTGACAAGTATTAGAATCCACTAAGAGTGGTTCGTTTGAGATAAAAAGAGCGACCAACAAAAGAAGGCGACGATTAAGTCGATAGAACTATATTGAAACTGTCGCCGGTTGAAAAGGAAGACAATTAGTCGGCTGTCGACTTGGATACAATAACCATGTGTATTTAATAGTTTTCTGAAGATAAAAAATAACGACTGAGAGTGTTAGTTAAACAGAGAACTGAATATCATTTCGATCACATTACTTCATCATCCCATGCACACATTTTGTGGATAGACCCTCGACAACATAGTGACATTTTATATTTAGTGGAAAAAAGACTAAGATGGGATGAAATGTGTTGATGTGGTTGCTTTAAAAAAAGTAATGAAAACACATTGAAGTAAATAAGATAAAGTAGTACAAGAAAAGTGCTGATACGAAGATTAAATTTCTTGTCTTCTTTATAGAGTAGTATTTTCTTGTCTTTCATAGGCAAATATTCAATGATGGTAGCAATAGGAATACAATATGTGAAAATAATGGAGCTGCAAAGGAGCAGGAATATAACTTTATGGAGCATGTGGCTGCAAAGACTTTGAATCAAGTAAGTTCTCTTCTTGTATTTTGCGCTGCACATAGGAACTATCTTTCATTCGAGAATACCTACAAAAGGAAAAAGGTGGAGATATGCGAAGGCCTGATAGAGATTTTACTCTTGATATTGCAGTGAATGTAAGTCCTTGTCGGTCAGTGTTGCCAATATCTATTATTGCATTTTGCAAGCTCATCCCTTGTGCTTTATGGATTGTTAAACCCCATGCCATGCGAAGTGGTACTTGCCTTCGTGAACCCCTTGTTATAGGAGGAATGGGGACATAATTTGGATTGGAAGAATCCCATGGGGGACCATTGTAGTGGAGAAAATCAATTGCAACATAAGATGGCAATGTAGGTGGTTGATCATTGGAATTGTAGACAATTGCAATAACTTTCCCAAGTGAGCCATTCACAAGTCCTGCTGAGACACACAAGTTGGCTGTCAACATGACTTGTAGGTGGTTCATCATCTATTGAGCTTTGTACATGTTGTTTCTTTTGCTCTGCAAAGCAATGTGCAATTGGCATGTTGAGGCGTTTTAGCATTTGTTTGTTGTGCAATGCAATAGAGCTATTAGTTGCGTACAAGTGAGTGCATTGGTCAAATGTATGATTGTCTTCATGTGAAAGGGACGAGGTTGTTCTTGACATGAGGAGCATCCAATATTCGAGAGTTGGTATTGCATTTCGAATATTGAGCGAGAGTTTTCGAAAGGAAACTTGAGAAGGGGTGTTGCCTTGTTGTCGAAAGATGGTTGAAAGAGTGACAAAAGTGTCAAAAGTACGCCAGAGAGCATTCCCTCGTGATGCACCAACATACATGGGGATTTCCTTTATAGGTGGTAGTTGTCCGAAATCACCAAGGAAGATGATGGAGCACCCACCAAATGGATTTGTACATTGGGACGTGAATGCTTGTCATAAGCAGTCATCCATTCGGGTTAACAATTTTGGGCCAACGAAACTCATTTCATCAATGATTATGTATTGGATATGGCGGAATTGTTGTTGGAAGCTTGAAAGGGATTGTCCTTCAAGAGGATGCATCTCTGTAATGGGTATGCGAAGGGAAGCATGTATTGTTAACGCATGTATGTTAAAAGCAGCAACATCGGTGGGAGCAAGGAGGAGCAAGGGTGAAGGGTTATCGCTAGAGGCATGTTGGAGTGTAGATCTAAGGCAAGAAATCAAGAAAGAATTTCATGTTCCTGCAGTGCCTTGAATGACCATTTTGAGTGAGGGAAGGGTTGTAGCATTTGTGGAGTGTGTGATGATAAGGGAAAAGTCCATGCGTTGTGTGGGAGACAAGGAGGCAGGAGAACATGAAGATGACAAGGCGTTAGGTTCTACATGTGTATACATTCGAATGACTTCAATGAATGATATAGATGTTGCATGGATGTGTGAAGGAATATGGTTTTTGGTCCAATTTTGGTCTTTGTCAAAGTCACGATGACCAAGCATGTCAAGGTCATCAACATAGAGGTTGTTTCCAGGGTGGAGTTGAGAAAGGAGTTCCCATTCATCCATGGAAGGGGCTAAGGGGAAGTGGTTTGAAGTAGAGGTCGAGCCACCAGAGGGAGGGGTACTGGGGGGTTTTGGAAAATGATCAACATGCCAGGTAGTATATGTGTCTTTAATTTGAACCCAATTAGAATTTATGGCCAATGTTGTGGATCCAATGTCATTGTGGAGGGTGCGGAAAGGTTTGTATAGGAGGAGATCACTCCAACAAAAGGAAACAAAGGAATCTGCAGTAATGGGCGGAATGGTAGTGAAGCGAGGAAAGACACGAACAATTTTGGTAGGGTAGTTTGGTTTCCATTGCGATTTCTTTCTATGAGGTGAGTATGACCAAGAGCATGTAGCTTCAAGAAGGGTAAGTTGTTCGAGTGCAGGTGGGCGTTGCATGTATGCAGAAATGAAGGTGGGTGTTGTTGGGATGTCAGGAGAGTCATTGGAAATACAGTGGAAAACACTTTGGCTAACATTTAAGGACAGAAAGGAACGATTGCAAAGACAAAGAGGGAGTTTTTGGAGCATGTGGCAAGTCTCTTGTGCACCAATGTCTCTTTCTGCAACAGTTTCTGATAGAAAACGTCTTATTGGTAGAAGGATGGGGGCATCGTGTGCAGTTGCATGTGCAAGCCGAGAAAGAAGTGCATGGTAGCTTTCTGATTTAGGCTCTACCTTTGCTGCATATTTTGAAATATATTTGAGGACAACATGTCTAGAGAGAACAGGTTGGCAATCAACATTAGCTCGCCAAATTGACAACATCATAGGGTTGTGAATATTTAGAAGGGAATCATTCCTTGCAGGGTTGTATGTTTTCCGGCCTTTTGCATCAATGAATAATGAAGAGGTAGGTTGTAGATCAAAGGGGAACCCGTAACGACATTGAAGAGATGATCCTTTTGTACGTAGGCAAGAAGATTCTGAACATTTTGTGTGCCTTTGGACACAATTAACAAGTTCTTCATAGTAATCCAAGTGATTAGTTGCAAGTATGGAATGTGATCCAATGGTGCATGGATCATTTATAGTAGAGGCTTGTAAGGTTGGAGTTTGAAAATGGTTGACATGAGGATTCCATGCTGTAACAAACTTGTCAAAGTATAATTTGGCATCTTCAACCTTGGTAGCATCTGTTCCAGTCTAACGTGTCCATATTGGGTGCATTTTCTAGCCATAAGAATCCATGTATACGCGCAGATCCCCTGTGTTGCCATTCATACCTACATGTAAAATATAAATATTAGTAACAAATATTTTAGGTTTTAAATACATTGAACTTTCATGGGAATATGAGTTGTTACCAACCTACACCAGTAGTCTTTTGTAAAAAGGCCTTTTTTAAGAACCTCTTCTAGGAATATTTTGAATCTATTGTCCATGTATTGAGATGCAACATGTGGATTGGATATAAGGTTGCGAATTCTCCATTGGTGTTGTTGATTCGAAGTGGATGGAGCTTGTTCAGGCATCAAAGAATGCAAATCTGGCCACTTTGGGTCAGTTGCGCTGAGCGTGAAGAAGAATGTAGGTGTCCCTTGTTGAGTGATCATGTCAGTTAGCTCACCCCTACTTTTGTTCCAGTAGGAGCGTGTGCCACGAAGTTTGGAGCCGAAGCGCATGACTTGCTCAATAATTTTAGCATCAGGCAAGTCTTGTAATTGTTGTACAAGTTCTGATATGGTTGGAGGCAATGTATCTTCAATGTTACGTTTTACAAACACGGAAGTAATAGATTGGCTACGATGGTGCATCATCAGGTTATATATGTAATAACGAAAATGAGGATGTTGGCCAAATCTATTGTCATGGTATCTAAGAAGGTGCAGTGCATAATTGTCCATACCAACCTCTTGAATGTGTGGTTGTTTAAGCATTGCAACTCCTGTGGGAAATAAGGTTGGGAAGGCCATTGAGAGGAGGCCTATTGTGTTATACTCATTGATAGGGAAAATGTCTATTGGGGACCAGTCAATGCAAGGTAGAGTGCCTGCATGCCTTGATCCTAAGAAGCGTTTGATTTCATCAACTTTAGTTCTACAATTTGTTTGTGTAGATATACAGGAGGATGATTGTTGTTCATGGGGTTTGAGGAAGTTGGATGATTGAATAGTAGAAGTTTAGGTATGTTCAGCAAATGGGGTTTCAGCGGGTGTGACATGATGAAGGAGGGCTGAAATGTCAGTTGGTTCAAGAGGCAAAGAAGATAATGCAGTTGATTTAACTTGGACATATTTGTAGTACGAATCATTTGAAATCTTGTATTCAAGAGCAGCAAGAACACGTGTTCGACTAACAAAGAAGTCATAAGGCTTTTTCGTAGGACTGCATATACGAACAATAAGGATATCAATGTCTGAGAGTAAATGAGGGAGGAAAGTGGAAATGCTTGTAATGTTTTGTGGGAAGCTTATAGTGTGGCCAGAATATGTATATTGTCCCCCACGAGCATGAGTGACTTGTAAAATTGGGTTAACTCGAGAAATGAGAATTTCTTCAACTTGAGTAAGGGCTGCTAGCACTGATGGTTGTATCCCAGGATCCATATTGTTTGCAATGGAATAACGGTGGCCATTTTGTTCTGCATTGCACCGAGAACATGCATATGCACCAGAAGAGTGTTTTATTTTAATTCCAGTATATGACTCCATGCATATAGAGCATATTTTCATGGGAGATAATTTGTCCAATCTTGTACGAAATCGTTGTTGTGCACCATGCAGGTCCATGTTTATTGGGTGCGTTGTTGTGGATGGTCTGGAGGTTGTAAGGGGAGGTTGAGCAACATGAAATGGAGAAGAGATATGAACAAGTTGATGAACAGCTCTATATAGAAGGCGTTGACGCTTGTTGTTTTCATTTTTCTTTTGAGCATATAGAAGTCTTCTACATGCATTCTATTGATCATTGTTATCATTGGTTGACATGCCTACAAAAAAATGTGTTTATTGGTTGTGGACTTTGTGGTGCATTGGGTGGAACAGAAAAATACTATACATGTAATAATTGCAAGAGTAAACAAAGTTATATTGTATAAGATAAATGGTTATCCATGTTGCATTTATGGTGCCTTTGGTGGAAGAGAAAAATAATATATATGTAATAATTCAAAGAGTAAACAAAGGTATATTGTAAAAGATATATGGAACATGCATAATTTATGTGAATTTGTTGCAAGAAAGAAATAAAGACACTCTTGAAGAGTGTTTATAAAGAAAAAAAGTATAGACTTGACAAAGCAATCTAAATTATAAGTACAAATTTGAAAATTGCAAGATAGGCTGCAAAAAAGATGTGATTTAACACAATGGTACAACAAAACTAAATAATATAATATTCAAGACTGCTCATTGATGGTTTCAAGTACCACCTATGTAAAAGTGTGTACACAAAAATGTGTAGTTTCTAAGTACAAGCTAGAAAGTACAAAAGTCAAAATTGAAGAGTAGAATGATGTTGGGGAAAGTGTTTGTAAAGGTAGAGTTCAAAGCTTGCAAGCAATTGGATGTTTATTAAGCACAATGTGTTCACTTTCATCAAGACTATCGACAGGGGACAATAAAGGAGAAACCTCTTCTGACATAACAAGAAGCACCTTCAAGAGAGCATTTGAATTAAAAGTCTCTGTCTTTACTGATAAGGTTAGAAGGTACTGCCAAGAAAAAACATGTTGAACAATTTCCAAGAGAGACGCTGGATCATTTGATAGAAGACAAAAATCTTTTGCAGAGACCCCCATGAGTTGTTGCGCAACATCATCAAAAGCTATGATACCGTATAGTTGTCCAGTAGCATCCGTGATGTCAAGTTTGAGTATGTATCGGTAAGCACACTCTGTAAAATCCCCATCACATTTTGCACAATGCCAAACATTGCCAACTTTGTGGGAAATTTTTTTCATGCATTGTATTCCATCGACAAATAGATGGTATGCAAGGAAATGAAAGTCATTGATGTTAATATGGGTGATTGTAGCAATAATTGAATACCAAGTTTCCTTCTCAGAGGGTTGGAAAGATTGTAGCATAGAGATGGAAATGCGTTTACAGGAGGTAGAAGAAGACGAGTTGGATTTTCTGCTCAAAGATGGGGAGGCTGAACGGAATCCATTGTTAGCAAACCATGCTTGGAGAACTTCAGCTTCCTCAATATATGGGTTTATAATGAGGTTGGTGTTTGATATTGTTCCAATGGTTTTTCCATTGAATTCTGTAACACGCCCACCTTTTATTGAAAGGATAGAGGGAGTAGCTAAACCTCGAAGGTTTCCAAGTTGGGCACCTTCAATTGTGCAATGGTCCCCCCAAAGTGTTATATCTATGCTATACCTGGACATGTCCCTCAACCCAACTGTTCGACGAAGGGTTTCAAAGCCATCCCTTTTTCGTATAGTTGATGCAGGGGAAACAAAAATGACAATTCCGAGAAGGTCAACCATGGAATTGAGCGGTGTAGTTTTGATGTCATGGATAGATTTAAAGTTCAAGAAATGAAAAGGAATAAGTGGACACTCTTCCAAGCATCGTTGAATTGTTGAGGAGGAGTTAAGGAAAATCTCGAAAGCACTTTTAAAATGGTTGTAGTTTGGATTAACTGGTTTGATTGTGCCATTTAAGACTATGTAGACTATGCCAACTTGTAGTTGGTCATATAATGAGGTAGCTAGTTCATTGAAAGCAAAGATATGAATCTCATCTCTGGTAGCACTAACAAGTTCAAACCCAAAGAGTTGACCGGGACCTTTTTGGTTGGTGTGGGTGTTGATACTTGTCTTTACAGTAAGTCGTCCTTGAATGGTCCAAGTTTTGTTGGAAGGGTTGAGCAATGTGAATTGAAGAGTAGGTGCAACAAGGTTTGGCGTTGGAAAAGGTATTGCAAGTGAAGGGTTTTCAGAGTCAAGGGCATTGTTTTCTAAAATAGATGAACTGTTGTGGGATGTAAAGCTAGGTGTGAGGTTGAAAGGGTATGGGTCTCCAATAATTGTTGTTTCTAAGGTGACAATTTCGAAGGTTCCCAATGTGATAGTCCTGGCAAGAAGAATGAACGTAAGTAAGTATAAGTAAAAAATATGTTACAATTATGAGGAGTGAAAACTAAAATAAGTGAAAAGGAAGATGCGGAAAGCAAATCGTACGTTGCATCATGTATAGTGTTGCATGCACACTTGCTGACTTTGATGATTGAACCTTTTTGGAGTTGGTGGTTTTCCACAGCGTTATTGTAGTTAGTTGGAAGCAATGTGTCGTGCTTATGAATTCCATCAGATATAGAGATTCAAAAGTGGGCAGTTGTTGAGTTCAAAGAGCTTAGTCGATCAAGAGAAACAACTTGTACAAGGGGGCATAGGTCAACAACACCATTCATTAGAAGTGAGACAACGTTTTCAGTCAATAGAGTGTCCATAGCGTGGTACTGCGAATAGTTGGCCTACAAAAGTAAGCTGGAGAAAAAGGTGAGATATTGATATTAAGTCTAAAGATGGAAGATGTAGGAGAACATGCCAAAAGATCATTTGATATTTCATGCAATACATGGCAATATTTGTGGAAAGAATACAAAAATGAAGGGCTTGAAATTGGTTTCAATTTTGGGATTATTTTCCTAGAATGACAACTTTTATAAGAGACAAAAACTGTTGTGGTGCAAATTATCTGACTAAGTTAGTACGAAACATATATTGGTAAACACAAGGAAATGAATATATACCAGTGAAGTAACCGTTTGTCTGAAACCAGTAAATAAATAGGAGTAAATAAATGACAATCCATTGGTATAAACAGACTCTAGTTTCCAACAAAAACAACAAAAAAAGATAGTAGAAACAAAGTGTAGTTTTCAACAAAAAAATAACAAAAAAAATAGGATAATTTTAGATAAATTGGCTCTTAGAACCTTGTTTTTAAATATTAAACAGAAATAGTGACAACAAGATAGCATTGTGCATATACTAGATTCCTAATATAAAGATTATTTTTCTGCAAGGGAAACTTTTCTAGGAGACAAAGACAACAAAAAAAGACTTCCAGTTTTCAACCAAAAAGAAGCAAAAAAGGCAGCATAATTTTAGGTAAATTTGCTGTTAGAACCTTGTTTTTAAATATGGAATAGGAGAATGGACAACAAGATAGCATTGTACATATACCACATGCCTAATATAAAGATTGTTTTCCTGGAAGGGCAACTTTTCTAGGAGACAAAGACTATAGCAGTGCAAATTATCTGCCAAATTTAGTAGTAAATAGGAGTAAATAAATGACAGTGCATTGACAGAAACAGATTCTAGTTTCCAACAAAAAACACAAAAAAAGACAGTAGAAACAGAGTGTAGTTTTCAACAAAAACAAAAAACAAAAAAGACAACACAATTTTAGTTAATTTGTTGTTAGGACCTTGTTTTTAAATATTAAACAGAAACAGTGACAAAAATATTATTTTTTTGCAAGGGCAGCTTTTCCAAGAGACAAAGATTGTTGCAGTGCAAATTATTTGCCAAAGTTAGTAGGAATCATATATTGGTAATCACAAGGAAATGAATATATACCAGTCAAGTAACCTTTCATCTGAAAACAATAAATAAATCAGGTACATGATCAAATACAAGCTACAGCAAAAAACAAAAAAAAAATAGAAGCTACTTTCCAACAAAAAAGGGAACATAATTCTGGGTAAATTTACTCTGAGAACCTTGTTTTTAAATATTAAATAGGAATAGTGAAAACAAGATAGGATTGTTCACATACCAAATGACTAAATTAAAGATTACTTTTTTGGAAGGGCAATTTTTCTAGGAGACAAAAAAATGAATATATACCAGTCAAGTAACCTTTCATCTGAAACTAGTAAATAATTGACATAAACAGACTCTAGTTTTCAAGAAAAAAACATCAAAAAAGACAGCAGCATCTTGTTTGAATATATTAAACAGAAACAGGATTTAGAACAACATAATTATAGCAGGGGAAATGAGTTTTGGTTTGAGAGGAGAACCTTTTTTTTAATAGAAAACAAGAATCTTTGGATCCTTAACAAGGTTGATGGTCTGTAAACGAGCAACAAATTGAAGGTGATTCGAATGCTGAGAAAAAAACTGGTATTATGTCACAATAACAGTATCGAAGAACAAAAGAATGAGAGAGGCTTTACCCATCGAATTTTATAAACAATCAAGAGTAAAGGCGGTGCATTGGTGTCTGAGCACATTTAACCATTGTTGCATTGAAATCTGTTCTCGTATCTCCACAACATCAAATATCCAGCCGGTCCAATCCATCAAATCCAGATATACGTCCATAGCCAGAGATCTGTACTATTGAAACAAAGTTCATAACTTCATGATGGATTAAACACAAAGAAATCAATGTTCACATGGGTAGCCTTATAGAAGGTTGTTCAATGTCCAATCTGTCATTGAATGCTCAAATTTCTAATCAAAATTATAGATCAAGCTTTTTCCATGCAGAGCTAGTCCACCTGTTTAGACTGTATCAACCCAAATGCTGGCGAGTTTGGTCGAAATTCGAGTTGGGACCCACAAAATTTTGAATGTTAGGGTTTTTTTGCATGGTCAACAAACCTAAACGTGAGGGCACACATTTCAATATTATATTTTATTTGTTTTGATTTGGTTGACTTAGTTGTCCTCCTCTATGCTCTTTATGTGTACTCTTAACTGTTCCCTTTGTACACATTTTAAGTTATGTTGGATAGCTTTTAAGAGTTTTTAAAAAATATGATACTGCTTAATTTCTACTTTCTATATAATTTTTCTCTAAACTTATCATTAGAGAAATTTTGAGGTCAAAAAATGGCCTCAAAACAAAGAAAATGTACTATAAAATACAACCAATCACATTCTAGTAGATGACATCATCCCCCTTGGTGAGGTGGCATTGCATGAGTTAAGAATGTTTATTTGTCAAATTTTCTATGGTGGATGAAAACACATAGTTAACCAAGGTAGTGGTGTAAGTACTTTTAAGTCATAAAGTAAAGTACTCATAATGATAGTCTTTTCATAAAATAATATTATTGTCATTTTCAAGTAAAGTACTCATAATGAATGTATTTTCACACTTTCACATAAAATAATATTATTGTCATTTTCAAGTGAAGTACTCTTAATTCATAAGGAAAGTCCTTTCACATTTTTTTATAAAATAATATATTATCATTTTTATGTTTTTAATTTTAAATTATATATTCACTCCATTCTATTGAATAACATAATGTCAAACTAATAAAAAATAATAATAGATTTAATAAATAATAATAATAATAATAATAATAATGCAATGTGGATTATAATAATATTATCGACATTTTACATGTAAATAAATTCTCAATTAAATTACATTATTAAATTCATGAGAAAAGTACTAAATGTAAAAAGTCAACATAAAATTAAAAGAAAAGCTCTTAATTTTTTTTTATTATTATTTAATTTCATTTTCAAGTTCAAGACAAATAAATGTTAAAGGACAATACATTTTTGGGAATTTACAATGAATCTTAGTCACATCAATGTAGTCTTATTTTATTAATTTTATTTCTAGTAAATTTTGAAAAGTAACTCAACCATGGTTATTTATATTGTGCATAGAAAATAGTGTGGGAGGTGACTTGTCATATATCCCTACCTTATAAAACCCCCAATTCATAATATTTTAATATATCTCATATTTTTGTAGTACATCTCTTAGGAGGCCCTTTTTTTACCTCAAAATCTCTCTAATGTGTGATTCTTTTTATTATTTATGGAAAATCTCAATAAAAACCATTTCCTTAGAAATGGTGGAAAACCATTTCTAGATAAATTGTATTTTTTAACATATTAAAAAGATGATATTAAAAAGATGATGTATGAGTGTAATTGTTGGTTTTAATTGTTCTTGATGGTTATTGATTTTCAAGTAATAGTGGTAATATTCTTGTCAATACAAATTAATTATTTATTATATGAAGAAATACATGTGCTTTTTTGTGAGTCATTTTAACTATAAAATATTAATATAGATTCATTTTAAACATGCATTTAATTAAGAGTGGTGAGGGATTAATTTATTTCATGTCACATATTAATTTCTTCCTATTAAACGATAAAAAAATTACACTTTAAAAAATTGTTCTCTAGATGTATATTGATTTTCAAGTATGTACATGGAGATGCATGTATGTTGATTTTCATAAATGTACGTGTCAACATCTCTCCCATAGAAGGTTTTAAAGCATTGTTTTTTCACAAAATATTTTAATTTCATTTTGAATAAAAAATTTCATTCTAAGTTCGTCTTCCTTGTTAATTTCAAACTCCTAACTTTATAATTTCAAAATAGATCTTATCAAATAAGAAGGTTGTAAAGTATTATTTTTCACATAATATATTATTCTCACTTTGAATAAAAAATTTCATTCTAAGTCAATCTTCAATTTCAAACTCATGACTTTATAATTTCAAAATAGAGCTTCTCAAACCTTAAATAGATGAGGCAAAGTAAACTTTAAAAACTACCATCAAAGAGAAATACAAATCTTATCATTGATTTTATTTTAGCATCAAATATAGCATAACATATAAATCCGAGGAAAAAAAAACATAACATATAATGTTTCCCCACTTGCAAGCCTCGATCTTTTTTTTTAACAGAAACGACTAGATTTTGATTATATAAAAAAGGAGGAGTACATAGCAAAATACAGAGCAGATTGCTCCCATGAATGGAAGACAACCATCACTCCCAATTCATCCAGTTCAGGTTCATAACAGTCATTATACCTACCAGTCCTATGGAAACTATAATATCTTATGAACTGCCTTAAAAGAAGTAAATAGGAATAGAACATTGTGCAGGTGCTTCCTTATCCAAGAACTGGATACATAAACCTTCCAAGTTTTCAAAAATGCAGTTGAAACCTAAACTATTAATTACAGAGTTCTTAAGCATCATTCTAGAAAGCAAATAAACCAAAAAGGAACCAAAGATGGCCAACCCGTGACCAGAACCAGCAACCAGCTACTTGAGGCCGATGTCCATGGCAACACCAACAGGTTCTGCTACACCATTCTTATCTGTATTGAGATCCATGAAGTTCCCGACACTTGCCATAAATTTCTACAGCTTCACCATTTTCATGTTGATTTCTTCAAGTTATCTGCCAGTGACTTCATGCTTCCAAGCCTTGCGAGAGAAAACTAAGCCCAGGGATTCCTCCAAATGTTCAATTTTCTCAGCCATAATAGAATTCTGAGCTCTGACCTCGGTATGGTTTGTCGACACCATGTTATAGAGACGAAGGACATTTTTACATTCCAAATTCTCGCTGCGGATCATTCTGACCTGCATTTCCAATTCCTACAGACGGTCGAGAATTTCCTCATCTGAGTCAGGGTTGCTGCAGTTTCCTTCCTTTCCGTTGGTATTCCCAACCCTGCCTTGCCTGCATATTCCCGACCTACACTGGCCGAGCCCAGGATTATCCAATTTCATAGAGTCTCCTCGCGAGTCGTCCGATTGCAAACTCCAGCAGCCACCTCCTTTGGGACCTCTCCCCATCAGGCCGCACCTCTTGCACTTCGTGGTAACTTCCCCCCCGCCATGAGGGCGTCCAATACCATGACAAAACTCACCACCACCCTGAGCACAAACAAAACCACGACGGTCCATATCCCCGAGAGCACAAAAACAGAGCAGGAGCACAGACAAGATTTGGGGACCAACAACAGAATGAGGGTGAAGAGGCATCCAACCCCAGTGATAACCCTCACCCACTTGCCCACAGGCTGGCCAACTAGAATACGGTAAGGAAGTCATTAATTCCTGCATGCGATTGGGCGAATCGAGGAGCATAGGTGCCGCCAAATCGCCAAGGGAAACTTCCCGAATGCTTGATATCTTATGCATGTCAAGACTATAGTTTCTATAGTAGAATTTCCAATGAGTGGGGGGATTGACCCTATTGCAAATGTTGTGCCATGGCCTAGGGAACCCAAGCATTTTCCAAGGTCTCATTATTGAAACTTATAGAGCCCTAGGGGAGTCCTACTCCAATATTTTCAATTTTATCGGCTTGTTCGTTAAGACTTCGCAAGATATGCAGGAAATTAAGTTGATGAAATTCCTTGCTAATGTAAAGCAGAAGGTGATGCATTTTTAAGGATGGAATTTTTCTCTTTCCCACAATACTCCTGGCTTCTCGGATGATTATTAGAGAGTCTCCTAAGACTGTCAACTTCTTTATGCCCAGAGAGATGGCAATCTCAATCCCTTTAATGAGACCAAGCCATTCAACACCATTATTGGTTTTCCGCCCAATACCCCAGGCAAACTCATTCTGCTTATTCCCCTTGGAGTCGAAGGTCACTCCCCCCGCGCCTGCCAACCCAGGACTTTCAAGCCTCGATCTTAATAATTCAAAAATTCCATATTTTTTTTTGTTCTTATTTTGTTGAAGAAGAATGTGTTTTCAATACTTTATACTTATTTTAGATTTCATTGATTTTGTTCCAAATACAAATTAATACTAATGTCTAATTATGCTTTAAGAATTTTGGGTATTTTCTATTGTTCTTATTTTGTTGAAAGATGAATGTATTTTCAACAATCTACTTTTATTTTCAATCATCCACTTTCTTTAGAATAGAGGTGAATAGTAATATTAAAATTAAATTAAATCTTAAATATTTAACGTTTTTTCACAATTATATCTTTAAACTATATAATATAAAAAATTAAGATAAAAGAAACTATTCAAATTCATTTTCACTATTTATTGTATGATGAGATTTGAATACTTAAACTATATTATATACAATTATGAAATAAACTAATCATATTCATTTTCTCATATACAATGAGGTTTAAATTATATATTTCACGATTTCATGAAATAAATTATTATTATTTTTATATCTATTTAATTATTAAATTTGTAAAATAAATTATTATATATTTATTTAAATTAAATTAAATTATAGTTACATATATACTTCATGATGATGATACACATAATCAACTTATATTATATAAAGTATGTAATAAGGTATTGCAATTAATTGAATACTTTAATGAGATGAATGATTCAATTTGTAAAATGAATTATTCAATTTGTAAAATCAATTATTATATATTTATAGAAGATGAAATTTGAGATTTATTATAAATATTAAAATGCATAGTTTTTTTATTTAAAAAATTTACTTATTTATATTTTTATTTATTATTTTCTAAAATTTTATGTGGTTTCTTTATCATTTGAAAAATACATAAATATTAAAAATAATAATTCATTTAGAACTATATATTCAAGATTATATATTTCAAATTTAATCTTAAATACTAAGAATATCTCTAAATGCCAATCTATTCATTTTCATAATAAAATATATGCTTAACTCAAACTTATAAAATATTGCACTCGAATATTTGGATTAATCTTGAAATGTCAAAGTTAATATATTATTCAATTTATTTAACGTATAAAAGTTCTATTTATTTAAAAAACATTTATTAAATTTAGTGTGAATATATTTGTTGTTTTTTTTAATGATGTTAACGAGTTTTAGCATCAAAACTTTAATTAGAAGGATAATGATTAGATATTTTTGGATATCACATTTTTTCTGTGGAAAAAAGCATACTATTGTTATTTATTCCAAATCAAATAGTACAACGATGTTCATGTCAAGAAAGACATATCAGCTTTAAAAGCTTACATAATGTTCTGAAAATCACAAAATAACTTTAGAGAGATATTCTAAAAAATCCAGAGATTTTCAACAGGATTACTATAAAAAACTTTCCAAAACCTGAACTTAATCAAAGAAACTTAACACTCCCATATCTTGATATGAGATCCCTAAACTTCTTCCCATAATAGGAAACCTTCCTCCCCATCCACATCCTGCTTCGAAAGTTTATCTGCACAAATGAAATATTGTTGATCTGCTTGATTTCAGTTCTTATCCTATTGCACCAATGTAGAAGACAAGTCACTTTCAAATTGTAATCTCCACTCGCCCATTTTATAGTGGCTCTAGAGTCACCAAGTACCTTAAGATCAACAAGGCCAAAGATGTTAGCCACCTTTACAACACACCGGAGGGAAAGGAGTTCAGCCTTCATATTGGTACCCATACCACAGTTGAGGCACAATGTATAAAAATGTCCTTGGTTCAAATATATAACTCCTCCAACACCACAAAGCCCATTTGTTGCTGCACCATCAAAAAAGAGAACAGGCCTAGTATACTTAGGAGAAACAATGCCTACTTTAGAGGATTTAAGAGTCTCCTTCTCATGCTTATAAGCCATATATAAATTTATAGCCATAGTACTTGCTATCTGCAAACCTGAGCTCTTATCTCTAAACACTGCACAGTTTCTTGTATGCTAGATAGTCCAGGCTATAAAGACTAGGAAGGTGGAATGTGATTTTATAGTGACTCTAGAATCACCAAACACTTTAAGATCAACAAGGCCAAAGATGTTAGCCACCTTTAGAACACACCAGAGGGAAAGGAGTTCAGCCTTCATATTGGTACCCATACCACAATTGAGGCACAATGTATAAAAATGTCCTTGGTTCAAATATATAACTCCTCCAGCAACACAGAGCCCATTTGTTGCTGCACCATCAAAAAAGAGAACAGGCCTAGTATACTTAGGAGAAAAAATGCCTACTTTAGAGGATTTAAGAGTCTCCTTCTCATGCTTATAAGCCATATATAAATTTATAGCCATAGTACCTAATGTTTGCAAACTCGAGCTCTTATCTCTAAACACTGCACAGTTTCTTGTATGCCCGATAGTCCAGGCTATAAAGACTGGGAAGGTGGAATGTGATTTACAATTTCTGAACCAGTTAAGCATACAAATATCAAAATTTTCAGAGCCCCAAATCTGTTCGATTTTAAGCACAAAGCAACATAAATTCTAGATGTCTCTCGTAAATTCACACTCCACAAGAAGGTGGTTAGTTGTTTCAGAATATTTCATGCACATAACACATCTACTAGGCCCGGACCATCCTTTTTTCAAAATATTTTCCCATGACTTAAGCCTCCCTTGAAGTGCAAACCACAAAAAGCACTTAAACTATAGAGGAATATGTCATTGCCACAAACGCTTGTACCACCAGTGTTGAGGATATATGAATTTTTCTTTTATAATTATTCTGTAGGGCAACTTAGCAGTCACACTACCAATACTCACATTACCATTCCAAATAAGTTTATCTCTCTCCTGGTTAATTCTGCAGCCTGCAAAATTTAAAGAGCGAATATACAGGTCCCATTCATGTGTTGCACCACCAGTAAAAGCAAACTCCTTTGAGTTCAGCCAATATTCACTCCTTAATTCACTTCTTCCTTTTTTCTTAATATTGTTTAGAGTACATTAATCATATTCTTTTAACATTGCAAGTATCTCATCAGAAAGACGATAAGTATCCTCCAGACCCAAGATTGGATCAATACCAATCAGTATTTCCTTGCCCGATCCTACTTGCCAATAAAGTTTTCTTGCCAGCCAATTATATACCTTGAGGAACCCCATCCAGATAGGTGAAGCTCCTCTGTTTTTCTTCATTGGATTCCTTAACCAATTGACTACATCACCTTTGATATATTTCACCTGTAATACTTTGGACCACAAAGTGCTTCCAAATATCCCCCTCCAGAATCTCTTTAGTCGCAGCGCCTCACTGAAAGACGTCAAA
This sequence comes from Larix kaempferi, assembly GCA_027924585.1. Taxonomy (NCBI): domain Eukaryota; kingdom Viridiplantae; phylum Streptophyta; class Pinopsida; order Pinales; family Pinaceae; genus Larix; species Larix kaempferi. Next base: position 7,128,996 of record BSBM01000076.1, read on the forward strand.
TCCTTTATTCCCCATCCCCCCAGCATTACTTTCATGTAACGAAATCTTTTCCCATCCAGCCATTACCAAATAAGATCATTCTAAGCCTCCAGTCCACAAAAAATTGAAGAATGATTTCCTCAACGAGTTAATGATGTATCTAGGAACTTGTAAAAGAGAAAACCAATAGATAGGTATATTTGTCAACACTGCTTTAACTAGAGTGAGCTTCCCTCCAATCGATAAGAGTCTGTAGGTCCATTGAGTAATTATGGACTCAACCTTCTTAAGTAACCACTTCCAATCCCTGATAAGATATCCATTGGGTTTCAAAAAATAGTCTAAATACTTGAAGCCCTCCTCCAGACAATAGCACTTGTAAGGCAACATCCCCACAATGTCCCCAATCCTTGACTCATCAATTGTGTTATGATAACAACTGGATTTGGAAGAACTAACAAGCATACTCGAGGCATCACAAAATATTTTAATAATTTCCTTGAATCTTTCCCATTCTTTCAGAGAGTCAGTTCCTGCCAATAAAACATCATCTACAAATAGAAGATGTGTAAGAAATAAACCACTTTAAATTTTTAATTATTTTAGAATACCTTCTTTTTTTGCTTGAGTGATCAATCTACTAAGTCCTTCTATTACTAGCAGAAATAAAAGTGGGGACAAGGGGCAGCCCTGTTAGATTCCCCTTGAGCATTTGAAGAAACCAGATGGAGCGCCATTAATCAAAACAACTATATTCAAAGATGAAACACATGCCATTATCCAGTTCAATACCAGAGGAGGGATTCCAATTTGTATCAAAATGACTCTAAAAAAAACCCAATTTACTCTGTCATATGCTTTCTCTAGGTCCATATTGAGCAGAAATGCTTTCAGCTTCTTCTTCTTAGTAGAATGTAAAAGTTCCCGCATAATCCCTACAACATCAAGAATTTGTCGGTCCTGTAGGAACCCAAACTATTCGACCGAAATATACTTTCGAAGAGCAAGCTTCAGATGCAATGCAATAATATTAGAAATTACCTTATTAGCCAAATTGCATAATGCAATTGGCCTAAAATCCCCAAAGGTTTTAAAGTTTCTTCAATTTCTTCTAGTGTAACCTCCTTACCAAAGAGTTTTAAAGTTTCTTCAATTTCTTCTAGTGTGGCCTCTTGATCATCAAAAAACTTTGGGTAAAGTCTAGCGACCTTTAGCTGTGAGCTCAGGTCACAATGACCAAGATCCTTATAAATATTGAAAAAAAAATATTGGCAGAAGCTTGCAAGTTTTCCAAACCTATGACCAAATTTCCTTGTTCCTCATTAAGATCCCTGGTCACATTAATATTCCTCCTGAAAGTAGCAAAGGAGTGAATTTTTTTTATGTTTTTATCTCCAAGTTCTATTCACAGAGCTCGGCTTTTAAGCCTCCACTCCATTTCTTCATGTTTTAATAAACCTTCCTTTTTCATCTCAAGAAGATTTAACTTGGCAAAGTCTATCACATATCCATTATATGGAAACATCATTGATCGTTGATAACCATGATTAAATATCTAATAGATAGTAATCTATTAGATACTAGTGATAAAGTGAAATATTCTTGGAGTATAAGTGTAAAGTGATTTTAATTGATTAAGAATTCATCCTTGAGAAATAAATAAGTTAACAATCCAAAACCTAAAAACATTATTGACTAAAGTTTTGACTTTACACATATCTTAAAATTTAATAAATAAATAATTTTTCTTATTTAAAAATAAAACACAATCCAACACAACCATCTATTAATATATAATTTTGACAAAGATTTCATCTCTCCAACAACATTGGTCCACTCCTAAGTAAATTAAGTAAATTAGCCCACTCCTAATTAAAGAGGTTAGACCACACTCAAATGTACGCATTAATAAGAAATTCACATTGTACATATTGAGTGAACTTAGCCGGCCATAAATTGAGGGTTTTTGAATTATTTTAAAGTGAACTTAGCCAGCTATAAATTTAGGGTTTTTTAATTATTTTAAAAACCTAACGAAAAGAAATATGCATACCACAAGGTTAATTATGTCAAACCCAAAATTAATTAACCAATAACAATAACAATTTCTATATATGTAATTAAATAAATAAAACTGATTTCTGAACATGGATAATTTAATCGTCGAGCAAGCATTATTTCCCAAGAAAAATTTCGTTTTTCGTTTTTTAGTTAATATATATTTAAAAAATTAAAATAGAAAAATATTTCGTTTTTTAGTTAATATATATTTCAAAAATGAAAATAGAAAAATATTTCGTTTTTCGCTTTTTAAGTTAATATATATTTAAAAATTATTTCGTTTTTCGTTTTTCGTTTTTCGTTTTTTAGTTAATATATATTTAAAAATTTAAAATAGGGTTTCGAAATATAGTTAGTTAATGAATAATAAAACCTTCAGATTACAAAAGTCCTATTTTCGTTGGGAATAGATTAATATGGTTTTGGAGTTATTTATTCTTCTAATCTTTGTCAGTCACACAAAGTTATTAAAAGATGTTAAAGTTCACACTTTTTTTCTTCATAATTTTTATAGAAGTGTAAGGAAAGACATATTCTTCTTCAATCTGTGTGTTATTTTTTATGATGTATTTATATTAGTCTTATAAATTAAAAACAAAAATTTAGATGCAGCATTTTATATATAAGTAAAAAAAAATTTAGGTTCTTTCTAACATTTTTCATTATTAAAAGTTATTTTTATTTATAATTATATATATATATATATATATATTTTTTTTTAAATACAAAATATTTTTAAAAAATTATTATTAATAATATTAATATTAAAATTTATTTGAAAACAATTTTTTTTTAAAAATATTATGATAAAATTTAATTTATAATTAAATTTATCACTAGTGAAATAAAATTACTTGTTATTTACCTCTTTTTGCCGAATCTGAATGGGTCTTGAGGTCGATCATGGGTGGGGACGGCCACAGCCGACCACCCGGCCATAACGGCGACCCCTCTTATTATTTGCCTCTTAAAAAGTTTGATTAAAAACTTTTAAATACTAATATATAAATATATAAAACTTTTAAATAATAATATATAAATATAATATACACCTTTTATATGTGTAGGGTATGTGTGTGTTGGGGATGGTAATTTCTTATCCACACACTTTTAGTTTTCAAGGTCAATTGGGGCATTTCCACAATATTTGGTGATGAAGAATAAAATTAATATTAGCATTTTGTATAAATGTTTGTATAAAGTGAAGATAGCCAGTAATTTCTTTTTTAAATTGAAATGGTTAAAATATATTAAAAAATAGTTTAAATTGAAACGGTTAAAATATATTAAAAAATAGAAAAATTGTTTGATTCGTGGTTAAGGCCAAATCGGACTTAATACATTGTTCGAGAGATTTGATTGAATTTGTTATGAGATCTGAAGACTACCCAGTTTAACATTCATCATATAAATTACTTTTTCCATTTGACTGTAATGTAATGTGATGAAAACTTAATTAAAATCTATGGAATTACAACTCTGCGTCAAATTCTTTTGTAAGTTGAATTCAATTGTGCAAAGATCTTTTGAAGCTTGGGATTATCCAGCTTGCTGGGTGTCAATTGAACTTGCTGAGAATCAATTGTATTGCTCGGTGATCAGCAGTCTTGACATTCTGTCCCACTACTATCCTGTAAACTGAAAATTGCTCTTGTGTCCAAAGCTCATTGTGCTCTGCGTTCAGCTTTGCATAGCTTCATTGTCCATTGGAATCGAATGTTACTGAGTACCAATATCGGTGTCGAGTGATCGACGGACATTTCATTCTTTCCACATGTGAGCTGTAAGATGAGAGTGTCTCAAGTCTTTACTTGACGACCATGTAGCTGATTCACAATTCTCCTGTTGTTTGCCCATTTTTTGCTAAATGCCAGTCGTTCTGGGTGCCAGTGATCTTGCAAGGCCTACATAGCATTGGCCCTTTAACGTTGGCCCTTTAACATTGGCACTCAATACACTTGGATTATGTTGGTTTGTTAATTATCTTATTAATAAAAACTTGCAAATTTGGGCACTTGGAATAGTGACATTAGAGAGCCATGTTAATGTATTTGGTTAATTAGAAAATTCCAAAAACCAAATAGGACTGAAAATAATATAAAGTCAATTTTTTGAATTTTATGTAATATAGAAATCACTTGAAAAGGTATCATTTAAAGCATTTAAAGTTAAAAGGAGTTGATTTAAATGAAGTAGTCTAAAACCACAACGTTTTGTCCTTTTTTTGGTGGTTTTTTCTGGCAGAGTTCCTTTATAAATTTGACAAAATTCTAGGTGGGGGAAAAGTTCCAAGGGTGTGATGGTATAGTTCCTCTATGGAACTCTTCCCCTGGGGGTTTTGACCCATTTTAAACCAAACCAGATGTTCAAAAAATCTAACAAAGTTTTGGATCAATGAGAACTCTGCCAAAATTGAATTGTCGAATTCTGGCCACCAAAGTGCAAATCGTTGTGTTTTTAAACAACGTAGTTTTAAATTCCAAAACCAAAAAGAATTAATATAATTGTGTTTAAATTTATTCTTTTCAAAAATACTACTAATTGACAAGAAAGTGGAAAAGTGGTAAATATACATATAGAGAAAGTCTTTAATTGAAATTGATGAAGTGTTGATAATGATATCATTAATATAATTTTCTATAAAATACAGACATTTAAACTTATGTTGTTTTTATGAAAATGAAACTCATATTTATAAATATTTATTACATCTTATTAATTACTTTGAAATGTCAAGAATCAAACATATATAATTTGTATTAAAATGAAACCCACATGCTCTATTAGCATATAAAGATGCCAAGGAAGCAAAGTGTGTTAGGCATCCCAAGTAGTGGTAGTTGAGAAATTTCATTAAAAAATTCACTCATACACAATTTTGCTTCTACTATTTGAAAAAGGATAAGAAGTTAGCATAATCTTGGCACAATGGAACTTTCTTAAGAATAATAAAAGGTTTTATTTAGGGCTTCAATTAAAAATATAATTGTATATGTATTATAAAGATATATACAATCTTTTTTACTATACATTTAGTTCTTAATACTTGGTTTACAATTTTTTTAATATATGTAATGACATCAGGTGATGCAGGTGCATTAGCAATGTGATGGATTGGAAAATGCTGAAGCTGAAACACCAAAGATTTAGTTTTAAATTTGAACCTTTAGTTAGGTAGTAGTTAAAGAAAAGTTTAAAGATTTAAATTAAAAGACAGTTAGCAAGTCGGTTTGTTTTTTTTTCTGGAAGAGAGGGCTTGGGTTTTAAGGACAAGACATTCTCACCAGACCTAGAAATCCAGAGCTCACCGCACCAGTTTCCATTATGACTCCTGTCAGCACTCACTCGCTCCTTGTATAATCTTTCGTCGTCACCACAGCTTCCTGCAACTAGCTTGTACAATTACCACCTGGGAGGATCACCCACATGCCCATATTTCCAAGACCACCTGCCCCACCGCCTGCCTTCATAAAGACTCCTCTGCACCACGTGTCAGTCCGGGCCCTGCACGCATCCCGCCTACCACGTTGCCTCTCAGGCTGTCCTCATCCGCATCTGGGAAAAAATATATAACTAATTAATCAAATCATAAAAAAATAATATCTTTAACTTGCATCTATCTTAAAATCCAATTATCATTTTAGTAACAGGTGAAAGCTATCCCATGTATTCAAATAAATAAAATAGGATATATATGCGACTTGTTTTTTTCTCAGGCTATCCCATGTATTCAAATAAATCCAAAGAATAAGTTCATATATATATATATAAAATAAAAGATTATTCAAACATAATATGTATCAAAGTATTTTTTAAAATAAGTTACAAGATCTTTTATTATTACCAAGATACAAATTTTACAAAAAACACTTATGGTTGAAAAAACTTATGGTTGGCTGGTCACTATAAAAACCAGGCCAACCACAATGAGATCTTCAAGAAAGTTTTGTTTACACCAAAATTTATTAGAAGAAAATATTGGTACTCTTTGAGACACACTGGGCTGTCAGCGATGCAGTGTCAAAGAAACATCTACAACTTGCTTTAGGTCTCAGGTCCTGGTGTAGAGGGGGCTCCTTCATTTGAATTTCAGGGAACAAGTTGTCCTGAGTGCCTCAGTGATAACCATACAACACAATGGTAATTGCAGAATTTTAAAGACATAAACTAAAATCAGAGTGGAGTAGAGAAAGTAGATCAGAGCAGCATTTCTAGACATGGAAATGAAATAGGAAAAGCACATCAATGCAATATGTTGGGTAATGAAGTCTCTGGTTATAGAGTGCAGAGATTTAAAGAGAGAACACATGTACTGTGGCTGAGCATGTAATAAGAATGAATTCAACCATTTTTAACCTATCAACCAGGCTTGCATATTGGAGAAACTTTGATAGACTTGAAAAAGCAAAACTAAGGGTTAGTCATACTAAAGTCCTTAGTTTTTGCATTCTCCAACAAAACTAAAAACTTCATCCATGTGACAACAATGAATAAAAACATAGGAAACTCCTTGCTGTATTAAATTCACAATTCAGATTCACAAACTAAATGCCAATAGAAACAGTGCCAAAATAAGTAACACTAATGAAGAAAGATTTACAAAGAAAGGCACAGACTCTGTACAAAGAAACAAAGAATACAAACACACAGCTGATGCTCAAGGCCGCTTCAGTCCCAAATCCAGAACTTTCAAAAATATTCCCCCCGCTGGAACCTCTTGTTCTCCGTGAGCTCACCCGTACTTCCTCTTTTGCTTATATATGTCTTTTTTCTCTTCAATGAACTAAATCCTTTTACATTTTTTTAAGGATTATTTTAATAATAGACATACTCAACCTTTTATTATTAAATAAATAAAAAACCTCTTCTAATTTCAATATTGGGTGAGTGGGCCTCTCATTTCATCATAATTAAGCTTTCTTTTAAACCATATATTAAAACATAAAGGAGTGGCCCCCTCCTTTTCCACGTACCCTTTGATGGGGAGATTAATATGATATTCATTTATGTACCTTTATGATGTCTTCCTTAAGGACTGTGTCATGTGATAGAACAACCTGGGTTAACTTCATGTGCAAAAAATAATAGAAGGGATCTCATCCCTTATTATTAAAACAATGCCCCTCTGATATTTATGCCATTGTTCAACATGTTTCCATTACTCAAGTCCATCAACTCGGTTGTGTTAGCATGATGAATAGAACATATTGCCTCCAATTTTTAGCACGAGGATATTCTTTTAACCGAATGATTTACCTGGGGTTCAACAAAAGGTTATCGCAGAGCTGAGCTGAACTTGCCACGTCTATTTCATAAAGATTATCATATGGATCTGGTTTTGCCACCATTCTCACTTGGATCCAAATGGACAGGGTCGAATTTGGTACTTACATTGGATCAAATGGGGACAACAGACCCCTGTGGTTTGTTGAGAACAGTAGCTCCAGTGCTTTCGACTTCTCGCATTCCCCTCAATCATGTCATCGCCACAATTGGATAACCAAGCTTGCTTGATACTTGCTCCGAAAACCAAAATCTGAAACCAATACTGAAACTGTAACCATGTGACTATCTGAAACCTCTTTACTTCCCACTGTGACAAAATCTGATCCTATGTATTTTTAAAAAATATAAGCCTACTAGCGGCAACAAACTGAAAATACAAATTGCTACTATATGTTGAAAAAAACATGCTCAATGCGAGCTTATTTCTCTAAGCTATCCCCTCCTTTAAACAGCTGAAAATTTTTGACGAGGTATAAGAAAATTTGCAATGGAGCCATGCGATCACTTTGATCATAAGATGAAATTGATGCTTGTATGTGTGTAAGATAGAGCTAGAGTGATATAACAGCTACAATCAAACCTCCCTGGGCAGCTCATACCTATAGATAAAATTTGTTAGTGCTTCGAAATTTTTTACACTTGAGGCTTCCGAGAAATTTACCCCCATGTATGCTGCTACATAATCTTGGTAGATGGAGCCCAACACCACTGAAATGAAAATGAGACCCTCTAGAATTAGTGTCTCTGTTGTTTCAAAAAGAGATGTGAACTTCTCTTTGCCTTGACATTTTGGTCTTAAAACCTGTACATAAACATCCGCTGCAAATGTTTTTGGACTGAAATCCACTTTAGCATGATAGTCATTTCCTTGTTCAACCCATAACAACGCAATGCTGTAACAACCTTCAAAATATGGTTTAAAAACATCTTCTGCACTTGATTTTATGCTCTCGAGATCCAAAGAAAAATTTGGAACTGGAAATGAGTGCAGGCTTGGAATTTCAACATCGTAAATTTCTACCTTACGCTCCAAATCTTCACAGACCGATTGATGCTTGCAAATTTCTGGTAATTATGATTCAGGCATTTGATTCTTTTGAACATCCTATTCTTGAGAAAATTCCCGTGGGATTGAATTTTCAGGGAAGTTTTTTATGGCAGCAAAAATTGTTTTAAAAAATTGGTCTACTTGCTTATCTTTTGTAGGTTGCAAAAGCATTTGAGGGTGAGACTCTATGACCCGTAGAGAGTCTTCTCCACATTTTTAATATTTTGAAAATGATAGTTGAGAGCAGTGATTGGTTTGCACATCTAGGTCCGATATAAAAAAATCCCTTATAAAAGTAGGCAGTCCTTGCACTGTAGAACAAAAAACTTCAAGCTCATATTGAGTTTGATACCCTCGATGATTTTTCAGAGCACTCAATATACATTCTATGAACCTTTGTCTATCCTCATGTATGGCTATTTTACAAGAAACAAAATAGTTTTCCAGGGTAATAAACACATGCAACTTCAAACAAATTGGCATGTTCTATACTTTTGAGAAATTTAATCACATTACTGTGCGAGTCTTGTTCACTCTTAGCTAAAGTGGAGAGAATAAACTGAGCAGAATCATGTCCTTGCTCATTTGGAATTGGAGGAGTTGTTGTGTTGTCATCCCAATTTGAATATGAACAATTATCTAGGCAACTGTCCTCAATCCTTTCCTCAGCAAAACAATTTTCTTCGTTAGGAAAATACTCAAACAGATTTATGCCAAAGTCATACATACAATCATTGAACTCAGGTTGTTTTGGACTGTAAGTGTATTTTGTGTTGATCCCTTGGATACTAGAAAAAATTTGTTGGATTAAATTTCTATTATGGACTGGAGGGGTATAGAGATATGATCTCACTTGTCTCCCTTCCCTTTGTTGATTTCTAATATCTTCATCCTTCTCTTGATACTTGTGATGAACAGGTTCCGTTGCCTACATAATTTCTTCACTAAAATATCCATCCTAAGTTTCAATCCCATCTTCATAGAAATCATTTTGCAAACTTGGAGAGGTATTATCTTTCTTTATTTGACTTGGCAGCTTGCCACAGGCCCATAGGTTGTGTTCCAACTCAATTGCATTCTTGTACAGTTCCTGTAAAGGTCTTAGATCTCTTGTCTCCGAGGTAAAAGAAAAACTCAGGATAATGGGCTGATGCATAATACACCATGGTAGCAAGCTCGAGAAGCTTAATCTTAGAAGGCAAGTCATGATAAATCTTGTGAAATCTCTGATTGAATCTGCTCATAATTTCATCCTTCATTCTTCTTATGGCATAGAACTCAGATAGGTATGAGTGATGAGACTTTCTCACATCCTATCTGCTTGTAAAAGTGTCATGAAAATCCTTCTAGGAACCAGTAGAGCTTAGAGGAAACTCTTTGAACCAATGCCTACAATCTCCCTCCAATTACTAAGCAAATATAATCATGAAACTATCCTCATGCTTAATATCTAGGTTGTTACTATATTATTGGAATTTTGACATGTGTTCCTCTGCTGAGACACCGCTATCTCCATTGAACTTTGGTAGATATTTCAAGTATTTGGAAGGTATATTATGGAGAATAGATGGCAACATGAGAGTTCCGTAGCTCTTTGAAAATACATGAGGAAAATTAGAAAGCTAAGGACGACGTTTATTTTCCATGAGCTGAACTAGTGTATGAGTTTCTTGTTTAGCTGATTGATAGCAATGTTTGGCCAATGGAGAAATATATATACATACTTCTTATACAGAAGGAAATTCAATGGATAAGTCATTGCTCACAGGAACAATGCTACATTTGGTTTTTTCAAGAGGACTTGCAGTAGACGGTTTACTCTTTGAAAGAACATGAGTAGTATTTTCTTGTTGGACAGGATTTCTGAGAAATAGTGAAATAGAGGACTGATCTATGCTTTCAGAGGGAATAATTAACAACAATTTTCTATGTCTATGATAAAAGAATTTGCCAAAACTTCTTTCTCTGATGGAGGATACAAGGCCTTAAACCTATGCTTCTTCTAGGGTTTAAGGTGAAGCACAATCTTTTCCATATTCATAGGGAAAAATGAGCTATGATTGAGTAGCATTGTACTAGCCATTTTTCTTTATATTTGCAGGCAGATGTGTCTTCCCAGTGGAATCTTGAATTTTTTTTTGGAGTTTCCAAGTGAAGTATGACCATCCAGATCTCTGCCCTTTCCTTCACCTCAGGAGTTTAGATCTGTGATTGTCGTTTTTCATAGGGAAAAATTACTTCGAACCTTCATCCCCGACAATGGCGCCATTTATGTTTACACCAAAATTTACTAGAAGGAAATATTGGTACTCTTTGAGACACAATAGGCTATTAGTGATGCAGTGACAAAGAAACATCTACAAACTGATTTAGGCCTCGGGCTGGTCTTGGGATAGAGTGGGCTCCGTCACTTGAATTTTATGGGGTTGGCTATCCTAAGTGCCTTAGTGGCAACCACACAACAAAATGGTAAAAGCAGAATTTTAAAGACATAAACTAAAATCAAAGTGGGGTAGAGAAAGTAGATCAGAGCTTAAGGTGAAGCATGGTTGAAAATGAAAAGGGCGTTTCTAGATCTGGAAATGAAACAGGAAAAGATGATTAGTGTCATATGTTGGGAAATGGAGTCCCTAGTTACAGAGTTCAAAGTTTTAAAGAGAAAACACATGTGTTGGGAAATGGAGTCCCTAGGTACAGAGTTCAAAGTTTTAAAGAGAAAACACATGTGCTGTGGCTAAGCATTTAACAAGAATGAATTCAACCATTTTTAACCACACAAGAGACTCAAAATATACGTGGTGCACTCATTGAATGTGGGCTATATCCACAGGACAAGGGCAGGCAGTCTTATTCATCATCAACAATAGTTTACAAACTATCACGGAGAGGGCTTAAAGCTCCAGCTCAATATCTGCCTCAATGGGTCACATATTTAAGCAACATCAGTTACACATAACTGATTATACCGTTGGTGAAACCACCCTGAACCAACTTGACCTCAACCGTCAATTGGTTGTCACATTCCAACAATCTCCACCTTGACAACAATTTACTTGATGCTCTGCCCTTGTCCATTTGTGCTTGTAAATACCAAAGCACCCATTTCATTGCTTCACCTGGATTTGTCATGTATCCACTGACAACACCAACCGCATGTGAAAATATCTCATCACATATATCACACCAACGTACCATACACGAGACATATAACCATTTTCTTCATTACATGGACATCAACCTGAAGAAAGCTTATGATGTTTACCGGTTTCACTGAGTATCATTATCATGCACTCATCCTATGATGTTTACCTTCACTGAGTATCATTATCATGCATTCATCCTATCAATCCGTCTCTTGTCTCTTGTATATTTACACTTAAGATTGTTTTGCTGCTCCCTGATTCTTCATCATAAATGTCCAACCGAACCAACCTGTTGAAACATCTTGTACCAAACGCACCTTCTATCCAAATCCGACCAAGACAACCAAATGAGCCTTACCACCAAATGAACCTTACCGCATGCCATTTCAGGTCTTACAGTCATATGCCCAATTACATGTAAAAAACTAAATTCAACTCCCAAAAAAATAATAAATTTTCAACCATTGTTTTTTTTTTTTTTAAACCCCGCCCTTACCAATGTTACCAACACTTTCTTCCAATTCCAAAAATATTAGTAAACCAACAAAAAATACCTGCTTTCACTGGATCACCACACTTCCTGCACTTCCGGAGTAGGATAACTGTGAATGATCAGGCTTTGTATCCCGGCATGCTCCTGCACGCTCTTTGGCTGCGATCACAGTATTGAGGAGCACCGAACACCTGCAAAGAAATATGCAGTGACCTCCACGATTTTCATGGCTCAAGCAAAGGGGCAGGCATGCTTCCAACAACCTGCATGCGGTTCTTTAGTTCGTACTCTTTTCCGAAATGGCTCTCTATTCAACAAGCTTCCAGCGTTCAATTTTTCAACGCTGCCTCCTCCACAGCACTTCTCCAGAAAGCCTTTATTCTGGGCACACACTCTCTCGGCCCTTCTCTGCATGAACACAAAACGCAACCGGCTTGGCCCTTCTTTGCACTGCACGCGACTCTGCACTGCACGCCCTTCGCTGCACTGCACACGACGACAGCAGGAGCAGCTCTTTTTTTGCACTGCACACGACTACAGCAGGGACTCCACGGTGGTGGCTCTCTTCACGCAGGAGCTCGACTCCATGGTGATGACTCTTTGTCAGCAGACAACTTTCTGTTCCTTCACGGCCGGTGGTTCTCTTCACGCAGCTCTCCACTGGTGGCTTTCTACCTCTGCATGACCCAAACTCCAGCACAGGCGGCTCTCCTCACAATCGTCGCCTCTACCTCTGTCACAGCAGTCTCCTCACAATGGTTGTCCTCTACCTCTGCCACGGGTCTACACCAACTCAGGACTCCAGCACAGCCTTCACGCTCCTTCTGCGCATGGGTCTCCAGGATGGTTCTTCTTTCTGCACGGACTCCTCCACCTCAGACTCTTCTGATCCAGGCTTTTGCACATGTTCCCATTCCAACTAACCTTCGGCTCCCACACGTCTCCTCTACGCTCATCTGCAAGTTGTTCTCTGAACAGGCTGCTCTTCTGGTTGCCTCCTTCACCACCGCACAGTTGGCTCCAATTGGCCAAAGCTCTTGGCTCCTTCACAAACTGGCCAAAACTCTTGGCTCCTTCACGAATTACACATAGCTGCTATCTGGCGGGCTCAACCTCCACCTCCACTGGTTGCGACCTCCACGGCTAGCAACTGCACCTCGGCCTCCACCACTGCACCGGCTCTCCTGCGCGGTCAACGAACCACCACTGCACCGGCTGTCCCTCGCGCGGGCTCCTCCTCAACAGACCACAGCACCGGCGTCCTCCACCTCTCTGCACTAAGCAGGTTCCACGAGCTTCAGCTCACTTTCGGAGGTGGTCACACCGGCTATCTTTCTACTTCACGCGGAAAGTGATGACTCTCTCCCACTGGACGCGAGCTATCTCCCTCTGCACGGAATCTCCAACAGAGCTCTCTCTATCAGCAAAATCCTCCTTCACGGCGGCTCTACGAACTCTGGTCTTGGTGACAACCTTTCTGGTGATGGTCGTGGACTCCTCCACGAAATGCTTCACGCAGCTCTCTTGGTGACAGCCTCCACCGCACAGTCACTCGACCAGGCCAGCACGCAGGAATGACGGCTCTCCAGGACGGACCTCCTTCTGCAGCTCTTCTTCGAACGCAATCTCCTTCAGCAATCTCTCTATGCATTCTCTCTCTGGTCAGGCACCAAAGCTCTGATACCACTGGTTGGGCATAAGCCCACATATATATAATATATTTAACTACAGAAAACAAGAAGATTCATACATAACAACATAACAACAATCACATAAGAGATTCAAAATATACGTGATTCATCCATTGAATGTGGGCTACATCTATGGAACAAGGGCAGGCAGTCTTATTCATCATCAACAATAGTTTACAAACTATTACGAAGAGGACTTAAAGCCCCAGCTCAATATCTGCCTTGATGGACTACATATTTAATCAAACCATCAGTTACACATACCTGATTAAACCACGGTGAACCAACTTGACCTCAACCATCAATTAGTTGTCACATTCCAACATATATTAAGTTCATAATTCATATCTACAAGCTGAATGCAACAACACTTAATAAAAAAATATTTACAAAAAAAGACACAAACTCTGTACAAAGAAACAAAAATTCCAACACACACAACTGATGCTCAAGGCCGCTTCAATCCCAAAACCAAAAGCTACAAAAATATTCTCCCCCTGCTAGATAGAACCTACTGCTGCTCCTCAATGCTCTCCCCAACCTCCCCCGTCTCTCCTAAATGACTTCCTCTTTCCTTATAGGCGCCTTTTTTCTCTTCAATGAACTAACTCGTTTTGTTTTGAAAATATTATTTTAATAATAAAGGTACTCAAGCTTTTTATTATTAAAATTATAAAACAACTTTTAATTTCGATATTGGGTGAGCAAGCCTCTCCTTTCATCATAATTAATCTTCATTTTAAACAATACATGAAAACATAAAGGAGTGGTCCCGCTCCCTTTCCCTGTACCCTTTGCTTGGGAGATTAATACGATACTCATTTATTTACCTGTATGATGGCTTCCTTAAGGACTTTGTCATGTGACATAACACCTGGGTTAACTTCATGTGCAATCCTTTTTTGGGAATTAATTAGAACAAGGCTGCATTGCAGCGGATACCCGCTGAAGTTAGATTGGTAGGTTGAAGTGTTGATTAAAGTTGAGCGTGTTGTTGGTATTGTGTATAATTCAAATAACAATGGCAACATATTGAGGTAATTTTTTAACATGTTGAGCATCTTGTTGTGCATGTAAACTTTATTTTTGGATATCTTAAGCACTTTTCATGTCATAATTATAATTAAAATTTAAAATTTAAGTTGAATAGTTCACGTTAATATTTCATATAATTTTAAATGATAGTTAATATTGGATATATTTTTTATATATTAAAAATGGGATTTTCTATCTGGAATATTTTTATTGATCATAATAATTAATATCTTAAGAGTTATAGCGTTATCCCTGTCAAATGTGAAAATATAGCATCAACATAAACTCTGAGCATGATGTCCATTGTAGTTTGTCCACTGTGCTCTATGTGCTACAAAAGTTGTGCAGTAAACACTAAATAAAAAATTATGTGAAAAACGATGTAGTAAATACTAACTAAAAAATTGTTTGGAAAATGATAAGAAATTCCCATAGGACTTGTTACGATGGCACATTAATCACTTAAGAAACATCACCAACATGCCTATCTATCCCTGAAATCCATTGAACTATTTTGCATAATAGTTTGAAGAGTATAATATTTTTTTTTATAAGTAAATAAGATTCAAGACCAAGTGGTTTTTTTTCTAGAGGAAAAAAGCATAATTTTATTAGTATAAATAAAATTAGATCCACAGAATGTATGTTTCCATACATTTTCAAAAAGAGCCTTACTCCTTCATAAGATATAAAGATTGTTTCTCAAAAGATAACATGATGTTTGCCTACTTCTAGTAGGACAAAACATTTCAAGGAATTTCTGATCCTTTAGTGCCGATATAATTTTGCTGCATATTCTGCAAAAAGTTGTGAGGGAAAATAGTTTCCCCTAGGATCCTCGTCAAAAACTGATAATTTCTTTTGCCAAAAATCGGAGCTCGAAGTCTTCAAGGAATGTTTTGAAGCATTTGATATGGCATGGTTCTCTATGAAGGGCCCGTGATAGTATTCGAAATGTGTTCCTTGTTGATGTTCCAAGATTTTCGATAATCCGATATGCAACTTCATACCGTCTTTGGAAAAAAAAATTGCAACAGTGTTCCGCTCCCTGTAAACATGACGACAAGTTATGGAATCAAGATTTTACATGAGTCTACAGACCTCTTCATATAAAGAGCAAAGATTTATGTTTCTACAATTTTGAACTTTGTTGACCCATTTTATGACAAGCATTGAGTCTCCATATATTTGAAGATTTTTGCAATATTTCTCTAAGGCAAAACAAAGAAGAAGCTTTAGCGAGAGTAGTTTAGCTAAATTGTTTGTGCCCCTCCCAAGGCCCATTTGCATGTGAAAGTAATGATTTTCCAAAAGATGAAGAGTTACGCCCTCGCCACTGTAATGTCCCCCCTTCTTGACCCTTATAATATTTGGGCTATAATGTAAATATTGTATGCATATTTTTGTATGATTCCTAGTGTGGAGCTCAAGGCCAAGGCCCCGCTAGTGAACGCTCGATCTAGAAGAGGCAAGTATTTGAAATGATGCTACCCATGTGCTAGTGAACCATGCGAATTGTAAATATGCATCTTAATATAAATGCCCACAACTAGCTATGTAATGCAACAAGAGATGAGGGCATGATTTTTACAAGGAATTGGGAGGGAAATATTCAAACCCTTGAGCCAATCAAGCTAAGCCAAGTGTCAATGGGAGAACCCAATCAACCCTCAACTACCCATGTTGACCTTTGTACCCAATCATTCAAGAGTTGGTTGAGGCAGTTAATGCCTTGGGGATTGGAGAGGTATGGCTGTCCAAATTTGAGTATGGGCAAGCCATCCCTCCTAGAAAATCATGCTTGGATTCTTGGGCAAGGGGAGAGCCACGAAATTGACCCTAAGCCATTATTCACCCAGGAGTTTATCTCTCTCACGAGTTGGGAGCTGCTGGGCATTTTTCCCCACTGATTTTCTGTGTTTTCATTTTTTTGCCATGGCTGGGAACTTGTTTTTGGTTAGCACAGTCGCTGGGAGAGGAGGGCCATGTTTTGGGACTGTTATGGAGGTCGTTTTTGCCCCAGAATTTCCATGGACGTTTTTCTGAAATCGGATTTGCTTCCCCAGGGTTGAATCCCCATCTACCAGCTTGTTTTTAGTTGCCCACATTTTTCTGAAGCTCAGGGAAACCCCGTTTTGTGCATCCCACTGTAAAAACGTTTCTCTTCATGCCCAACAATTGTGTTTTTGTTGTTATGTGTATCCATGCTCAGTTTTGAGTTGCTGTGTGTTAAGAAATGCTGGGGTTTGAGTTGGGTAACCATTGCTTTGGGCTGAAGTGGGCTTGAGAGTCCCCTTTTCCTTGTAGATATCATGCCCATCTCGGGGGTGGTCTCTGAGTGTTGAAAGAATACAGTCTGGGCAGAGACCTATGGCTGGGAGGAACGTTGCAGCGACATAGCTAGTTGTTCGGGACAGCATTGCATCAAGATGAGTATTTTATTGGGTATTTACTTCTGCAAATGTGTTAATTGGTTAACTGTGTTAAATTGAATAACATTCATGTAATATGTGTGTGGATGAGGTTTTCATTCCGCTGTGCATGTTTAATTGATTTACATCTGCACATATGTATTTCTTTGCTTTAAAATCTAATGAATTGGCTGAGTTTTTATGAAAACTCCCATAGAATAGCATCAGGTTCCCTTCCTTGCATTGGGTCCAAGGGTGGGGACATTACATTTTGGTATCAGAGCTGCTGGTTGCAGCATTGGGCCTTCATGGGCTACCTATCACAGCTTGCAGGGGTAAGTAGGCTTCCTGCTCATTATAGACCATTAAGAAAAATTTCAAACTTTCAAAATTTTCAAAAAATTTTCTAAGTGTTTTTGAAAAATTTTCTAAGTCTGTATCAGAAAGAACTTATGAGTTTTCGTCCGCAACGGCGGCGAGACTCGGAGAGTTCGTCCGCAACGGCGGTGAAACTCAGCGAGTTCGTCCGCAATGGCGGAAAAACCTGGTGAGTTGCTCTGCAACGAATCGACATAAAATCGATAAGTTCGTCGGAAAAAGAAAGAAAATTTCGACGGAAAGTTATGAGTTTTTCGTTGAAATGGCGGAAGAACTCGGTAAGTTTGTCCACAACGGCGGAAGAACTTAGTGAGTTGGTTCACAACGATGGAAGGACTTGATGAGTTGGTCCAAAAAATTTCATAATTTTTCTAAGTGTTACGGCCGAAAGAACTCATGAGTTTTTGCCGAAACGGCGGAAGAGATGGGTAAGTTCGTCCGCAACGGCGGAAGAGATGGACAAGTTCGTCCGCAACGGCGGAAGAACTCAGCGAGTTGGTCCGCAACGATGGAAGGACTCGGCGAGTTGGTCCAAAAATTTTTCTAAGTGTCTTTCGGCGGAAGAACTCGGCAAGTTCGTCCGCAACGGCGGAAGAACTCAGCGAGTTGCTCCGCAACAGGTCGAAAGAACTGGACGAGTTGCTCTGAAATAGGGAATTTCAGTCGTTTTCCAGGGAAATTTTTCAGGTGCCGAAAGTTGAAAAATCGCTTTGAACTCATGCGCCAGATTGCGTGAAATTGAAAAATTTACAAAAAAAAAAACAAAAAAAAATGAGGGCGCTGCCCTTGACCCACCCTGCAGTGGCGTAGGGAAGCCACAAGGGGGAAAGCCCCCTTGACCCCCGTCGTCCCCCGGAAACAATCGTTGAAAGTGTGAAATGCATTCTTGGGATAAGAAGCAGGAATTGCATGGAAGGTTTGTGGAAGCCTTATTAAAAGTAATTGGATATGATATGCATTGCAGAAGAGCAATGGGAAAAGCAAGGCAATGTTGATAAGAGGGAAACTTCTCACCTTAATTATTTCTGTTATAGCATAGGAATTTCATGCTTGAAAAGTAGCAACTAAGAATGTTTTACATTTGCATTAAATTGCTAATTGGTGAGGAATGACAGTTAATAATTCCTTGCGTGCTTGGTAGGAAAACCAAGAAAAGGATCAGCTATGACGTGGAGAAGGGACTCCATGTCATGCTTGGAAAATGGGGAATTCCTTCACTCCTCTCTTACTATTGTATTTATATTTCCTAAGTTTCATAAGTTGAAAATTATGGCATAGGGATGTTGGAAATGCAAGAGAGTAATGCATATGAATTAATGGGCATGATTAAGGAGTCATTGCATAGTGCATGTGAATCACTTATGCATAAAGCATGATGTTGCATATGGGTAAAGGTAGTGAAATTTACACATGCAATAGCCCATTAATGGTATTGCTCGTGGTTGATGACAACTAATGTTGTTGATAATGGTTGTGGGAATTAGGCCATAAAGGCATGATTGAAAATGCAATACATTAGATAGATGAAATGAATATGCACTAGATGGCATATTAAGAAACATTGCACAGTGCCTGTGAAAATATTCGTGCATGTATATGATATTGCATATTGGTAAAATAGTGAGGTTTTTCATATGCAATGAGCCACTTAAGATGATTATGGTGGTTGCTAATAATTAGTCGTGTTTGCATTGGTTATAGGACCAAAGACAACCGAAGCATGACTAAGGATGTGGATGATGTTGTTGCATATGACCAACAACCTTATGAAGAAAGGATTGTGCAACAAATCTATGATCACGAGGTTGGAAAAAGGACTGTGTAGCATTGGTAAGAGGCTAACTGATCAGGTAACATCAAGCGATGTTAATGACAGCCATGCAGGTAATGGTGATTTGTGCTTAACTGCATGAATGTGGAATGAGTATTTGGTAAGACCCCTTCAACTATGCTTAAATTATGTTGATTGGTTGGCATGTGGTACTGAGTGCCTGAATGTGAATATTAATCTACCAAGCATGATGAGGTGTGACTAAGTGAGGGAAATGATCCTTACACCCTATAATTGCTTAGAAACCTCAATGCATTCATATGGAACTATAACATGCCATTGTGTATGCTGGATTATAAGTTTAAATAACCAAAGAAAGTAAAGACCTATAGTCATGTTGTGGTAGTATATGCCATATGAAATAGGCATGGTTAGGCCCTAATATGCTGGAATGCATAGTATCCACGGGTTGATGCAAAATTGTATTGAGAGATTATGCATTAAGTGAATGCACATTAAAATATTATGTGAATGTTCTGAATGAGCATGCATATGTGTAAGTGCACATGTTGAGATGCATTGCGATAATACACAGTTGTGATATGTATAGGTTTCAATGCATTTAGATAATAGATGGAATGGTGAACCATTGTTAATACTGAGAGCATTTCATGAGCTGCTATGAATGTAGGAGAAAGATTGCATGAAGAAGGTAGACATAATGATGGGCTACCCGAGTGCTCTGTGGAAGGACAGAGATTGCATGGAATGTGAAGTAATGAGTATTTACAGTTTATTTAAATTGCACGGATAATGTACCCATGACTTGCAATTTTATTTATGATAACGATGCATATATATATATATATATATATATATATATATATATATATATATATATATATATATATATATATTTCATTGCATCTCAAATGTTAACAGCTGAAGGTGTTTGAATTATTGAGTGTTATAATTCTGAGATCACTTCAGTGACTGTTGTAGCAATGAAATGATTAAATGCATAGATACGCACAAAATGTTTGGCTAATTGAAGTTTCATATTTCAGGTAGATTGTTTTGGGCATGACAAATATGGGTAAGTCCATAATGAAGATTGGAATCTACCGTGAGCAAGAGC
Source organism: Larix kaempferi (assembly GCA_027924585.1). Taxonomy (NCBI): domain Eukaryota; kingdom Viridiplantae; phylum Streptophyta; class Pinopsida; order Pinales; family Pinaceae; genus Larix; species Larix kaempferi. The sequence continues at coordinate 7,149,430 of BSBM01000076.1, forward strand.
CAAACGATATGAGAATAGACTCATGGATAAGCAAATCAATTTCTGTAGAGGACAGAATTGCAAATTCATACCTGAATTTAATTATTAATGCCATTGACTGATTAGAGAAATCAAATTTGAATTCTATTGTTAAATGCTGCTAACCGTTTGACTATTTGATAAATGTCCCAGGAAGACACATTGCAGGAAGACCAGGAGTGATGGCTTGCAAAAGCCAAACTATTTGGGGAAGGACTCCATGCTTTGGAAATGGGTTTCGGGTGAAACGACATTGATAATGTCTCAGCCAAACCGCATGTCGGTAAACCATGAGAGTGAGATGGTAAAGCTATGCCAAGAAGGCATGTGAGATATATCTGCAAAATGAATGAGTATTCTGTGACCCTAGACTAGAACATGCATGTCTAAATTATTAGGGTTAATATGCAGAGCATGCTCTACTTTATTTATATATATCATTTCATACTGCTTGAGTATGATTAGGGCCTACATGGCTCACATTGGAAAGGGGGTGCACACCTTTTCTGGTGCCGAGTCATGATAGGGTTGTCAATATTGACTACACCCTAAGGGAATGGACGCATTCCTGGTGTTTTAATACTTGATAGTGAATGTTATGGAATGTGGTTGCGATTTTGAGAAGCAATACTGATAAGCCTGCTTATCCTTCTTGTGTTGTCAGCCTACACAGATGCCAACTGGTACTACACATTAAGAGGCAAAGTGAAGAAGAGTATGCAGAAGGACTGTATAGGAATTGGCAACCTTTCTATGCTCACACTAAATAATACTGGAAGGGATGGTCAAACCCAGGAAGTTGTGTAGTAAAAAGGGGCATCATCCTTATGTGAGTGGGGCGATGTTAACCTGTAGTCAAGAAAGTCACCTATAAAGTTCCAAAAAGGAAGCACCGATTTGCACAATAGAAGGAGTGGCATCCTTGTATGAATGAAGAGTTGATGTGTGTGTGAAGGGTTATGGTGCAAGAAGGTGTGGTGACATTGGTGAAGGCATAAAATCTCTATTGGGTCATGTTATCACCTAAACTGTAGTTACCCCTATGGATGTATCCAGTCATGGATGGCAATAGGGAAGGGAAACTCAAAAGGTGCAACCACGATCACCTCGACCTCCAATATATGGTTGTCACGCCAGTCGAGGCAACCTTCACTTTATGTTATCTAGCCCAGACAATAAAGGGGGAGACCCGATCTACTTCCGACAGGAGAGATCAAAACCAAGACACCAAATAAAGTTGTTTCTAAGTGAAGTAAGGTGTAAGGTTTATCCTAGACCTTAGGATGAAGTCACAAGCCAAGTGAGGGGTTCAAAGAGTATAGCTTTGGTTCATTGTTGATGTGAGAGTGACTTATGATGTTTGAAATGAGATCTAGGATTAGAGTACTAGTTCAATGTTGGAAAATCCACTGCCTTGGGAACCGTGTCCAATGCAGGGTAGTTTAGAGGTTGAATTGGGGCTAACTAGTACACATGACAAGCTTGACCATGATACATGATGGCATCAAGGGTTTGGTTCACCACACTAAGGTCAAACCACAAGTTAATCCAACAATATAAGAAAATCGAATTGACTTGGAGAGTAACCAGTGCCTTGGGAATTGCGTTTAATGGAGTCAAAGTAGGGTTGACTTGTGGTTTAGGACTCCTATTACATGAGATAAGTGGGCAATTGAAGTCTTGATGGATGGATAGGTCTAGATCTAGGTTTGACCCAAGTGGACCACAATCCCTTACAACAAGGAATGCTATCCCCAAGGCAAGATTTGACAAAGTGACACACTAGCCCTAGGTTTTGGATTATTCCCATTCCAAATCCACAAGAATCTCAAGTACCCATGTCCTAGAAGTGAGTCAACTCACTTCTCCAAGGTGGTGCGACTTTACCCAAGGAGGCTAAAATGTGGGTTAGGAGGGTCAAGACAAGTCCGATGGCACCCAAACTTTAGATCCGGGTAGGTCAATCAAGTAGGAGTGTGGATCTATAATTTCACGGCAATCCGACGGCTAGATCTTACTAGATCTGAGTTTGAATGCACCAAGTGGTCCAAAATGGGGATTAAATCCCTTAAAATGTGGAATAGGGCCCACAAGGTGAAAATCAGAAAAGTAACAATCTGGGGGTATGTTATTTGATGTGTAGATTATGGATCAAGAGGGATCTCAACTACCCACCACCTAGATCTAGGTCAACTCACAACCACCAAGAAGTGCGCCTTGCTTGGGAAGGGGGTCAAACGGAAGCCAATCCTCACCAAACTATAGATCCGGGATGCCGTGGATGCTATAGAGGTGCGTTTTCAATATTATGCCCAACAACCCACTAGATCTAAGTAGATCTGAGAAAATGTAAAATGGGGGTTTTATCAATTTAAGAGCTATGTCAATGGATTGGATCAAGGTAAGAGAAACAAACCTGTGGATATTACCTGGGTAACCTTGTAGATGCCTTGATGATAATTATCTATGCAAACCCGATCAATTTGAGAAGCTTTGAGGTATTTTTCTATGCAATTGATTTAGTCCAAGAAGCCAATGCGCCCTCTCTCCTGCACAACAAACGTCAACAATATCAGATTTGATGTAATCAAGAGATAAGACTAAAGCCACAAGAGAAGTAACAGAAAGATAGCATAGATCACAATGATGCTAATGATAACCCCTTGATACAAGCAAATGCCAAGAAAGTCGATTTGAAGAAGCCTTGCAAAATCGCCCTTGTTGAAGTCTCCCTCCTGTAGACAAACAATGATTTCCAACAAAGATAGATCTTACCACAAATTCCAAATGCTAGGTTGCAATAGACTTTCCAATCACCATCTAAGAACACCAGATGCAAAGGAGACCACAAGAATTTCCACAAGAAAGTTTTTCTATACCAATAATCCAAGAGCCAAAGACCCCTTACAATGAGAAGCTCTCTCCTTTAAATAGGAAGGAGAGGCATCAAAACCCTAACCACTTTTTGAATGAGTGGCTAAGATTAAAAGATACAAATGTCTAATTAATGGTTGAGATGAGCTCAACAATAAAATACATGGATCACAAATAAAATATTATGTAAGTGGACAAAATCGCCCTAGAAGAGGGGAATCCCACCAAATCATGATGACAAAATATCATAGGAAGCTTATGGTGGGTCCAAGGGGTAATTTTATCCCTCCTTGGTCAATCCCCATAACACAATAACCATAAAATAATCATCAATGTACCAAATCGTGCCTCCATGGTCAAGTCGTGGGCCTCAAAAAGACCTCAGAAATCCTCAGAAAGTGCCATAAGTGATGGATGCGAGCCTTGATGAAGCTGAAACTGCTGGAGGAGGTGTGGAGGACCCCGATCTATCATCACTGATCATCCCATGCCATAATATTGCTGGAGGAGGTGTGGAGGACCCCGATCTATCATCACTGATCATCCCATGCCATAATATTGCCTCGGTATCCCAAATCGATTTCCTCAATAACCATTTCTACCAATCCTGAAATGCCTCGGGAAGCGTGAAACTGCCCCAAACTGCCTCTTGGAGTGCTTGCACTGCTAAGGTGAGGGCACCAGTGTGTCCGGGAGGGGGGTAATATGGTAAAAAAAAGTGGCTGGACCACTCCCTCCATCATCCGCACCCTAGGTCAACCGGATAAAAATCACATCTGCTCTGACAGGGCCTCCAACAGACCAAAACTACACTGGGACAACCTATTGAGGCTCAATCATCACTGTAAGTGCCCGGAACTGAAAATAAACTGTCTCATTGGACTCAGAAGGTCCAAATCCATCCAAGATGTGTACTCATACACCATATGAGTCTCTGCATGATCAAAATAAATATCCAATATACCGGAACAGGGCCAATAATAATAATCTGTAAATGACCAAACACTGCTGTAAACCAAGAATCATCATCATAACCCTGTAGCTGCTGCATAGAATCATCATGTATGTATACATAGACCATATATCATCTATCCATGTCATCATAAGGTCCAACCATCTCATGTCCTATGGTTGACCATGGTCAGACTAGGCCTAACCAAGTCAACATGACCCAATATAACTCAGACCATCATCATAAGCTGCTGCAAAGTGTCCAAGGTTAATGCATGCTCTACAACTTATTCAAATAACAATTATAACACAAAGCAATCATTACTGGTGATCTAAATCCAAATATATAATGTCATTAATTATTATTACTACTCAGGTTAGACTTTCAGGATCATACTCACTTCATAGCTGTGATCAATTTGCTAGTGAAGGGTGAAGGCTAAAATAACTGGCTAGGATAAGGGATGACTTGACTGACTTAATTTTGTGACACTTTGGCAGGGGAAAGGGAATACACACCATAGTATATACTGAATGAGCAACAACACATGGAATGGCTGTGTCTCACAGATGGATGAGTTGTTCAAAGAGGGTTTATTCACCTTCACAGATGCGCACAATCCATAATACAAATAAGGCCAGCAATTGTTTAGATATAGCATTTAAGTTCCATTGCTTTTTGGGCCTGAAGTTTCCATAGCCTTGATCTATGTGTGTTTACAAACACATTGCATAGATTTACATTTATTTTAGGCTTTCTGCTGTAGGTGTGTTTTTAAGGCACTTGTTTACCTGAGCACTTCTAGGTGTGTCATGGACAACTTGTTTACCTAGGTATTTTTATTTCCAAAAGATATAACATTTTATTTTCATGGCCATTTTCATTTGGCATGCCTTTCATTCATGTGTGTTTAGAAACACATTGCATGAATGGGCTTTTCATACAAGATATAGCATTTCATTTTTTCCAGATTTTGTATTCATGGCAGCACCAAAAGTTTCAGGTTTAGCCAACACAACTTTAGTGACTAGGGGGAATTCCAAGGAACTCCAACTCACCATAGGTAAGTTTTGTCACCAACTCAGAGTCAAGACACAATAAACAGGGAAGCTCATCCAATACAGAGACTACAGTGGGGAAGAGTCCTCCATGCCACTAGTCAAGTAGTAAGTCAGGGTGATAAACTAAAAGGTAGGCAATGGATGGATGAAGACAATGAATAATGGTGCCAACACTAGCAAGCCAAGGTATGGTGGAATGATCACCTCTATTCTCCCTAAGGAGGGTAAAACCAATGAGTATGAATAGTGAACTTCTAAGTTTGAGTAGGGACAATATAATATATATAATAAGATCAACCAGGTCCATATCTATATGATCGCCAGATCATGACACTAAGTGCTAAGACATGCTATAAGAATAAATATAAAAGCAATATAACCATGACACAATGGTATACCTGCTGAGTCATCTACCTGAATGCTCATCAACCTGTACCATCATCTGTCCTCTGAAACTGCTGCTGTAACTCTTGGCACTACTGACTGCTCTGTACCAATGGTATAATGGCTACATCGGTCATCTCTCTGAGTGTCCTGAGACTCAGTCATGGCATGGGGAATACAACTGATGTCCACAATCTGATAGTGATCCAATATAGATGCTCATCTCAGCATCTCAAATGTAGGGGAACTGGCTGAATAGTGTACTGGCATCAGAAAAATAATGTATGGTAGCCCGGCTACTATATATGTGATAACAGGTCAGCAGTAGGAGGGCGAGCGCCAAAGACTGACTGAAAACCCTGAGATGCCTATGGCTCCATAGTAAATCCTTGACCTATAATGGTCAGGTGGAGCAGTTTCCTTCCATTGGTCGATGACCCAGACGAATGTGCTGGCTCGGCACTGGAGAGGACCAACCAGGTATGGGACTGGTTGGGCACCACCAAATTCTTGGTAAATCCAGCCGATGGGGATGTGTACTGGTTAAGCATTAACTATATCCAAGCCCATAGGCGATTCCAAGGCTTGCAAAGCAAAGCAGGACCCTGTGGACTAGAGGGGAAACACACAATACAGATAAGTATTCATTTTCATTTATGTCTTGTTTGGAATAATGAAGATTGCAGGTATAAGTCTTCTAACAACTAAGTTGATACACTATTGTTTCATTGTTGGAAACCTTGGTCATTGCAGGAAGGAAAGACCCTGAAAGACTGTAAATTGCTGGTAAATCCAGAGAGTAAATGAGTGGGTGATATAAATTATTGAGAAATCCAGGGAGTAGCTGGTTGAACGCTATAAAGTTCTTGATAAGTCCAGAGAGTGACTAGTTGGGCATTAACTACTGGATATGGTAAAGCAGCGTGTACGCTGGCCCAACACCCCTTAAACAATTGATAAACCCAGTCGGCACACTGGCCTGGCATTGCCTATTCGAATGATTGTGGAGTAGCCTACGTGCTGGCCCAACATTCATAATTGTGTCCACGGGAAATCCAAGGCTTGCAAAGAAAAGAAGGATCCCGTGGAATAAAGTGAAGACATCCAATACATATAAGTATTCGGTTACCTTGCAGCTTCTTGCTTATGAATATACGTGTGTATATGATTTGGTTATGATTTTCTAAACTCTTGTTTAGAGATAAACCCTATGGAAATAAACTAAACATGTGAATTGATTCAATGTTTGAGTGTAGGTATTGTTGGAAGCAAGGACTATGAAGGCATCATAGGGATGCAGATGGACATGTGACCATCCTAAAGAGCTCAGTACGAGAAGTAATGAAAGATGGTGCTAGTGAACATGAGTGGGTCATAGCAGCAAAAGGTTCTGTAGGCAACTATGGAGGAGGGTTCCTAGTTGAAAATCCTTAGACAGAACTTAGACACTAAGTGTCATAGCCAAGAAAGGAAAGTCAAAGCATTCACGTTGAAGTGAAAGAGACTAAGGAGCATGAAAGCACAGCGATGGTGTAGCTCCATAATAGAATAAGACTAAGAGGGAGAAACTCCTACTCTTCTCTTTCCTTTCGATTGATGCATTTATAAAACAAAAGATTGTTGAGTGCATGTCATGGCTGAAAATAGATTGTGTTTAATTGCTTGAGATGAATTGTGAATGCTGAAATAGCAAATTTCCTGTAAAAGAATGAACATGAATGAGTTCATGTGTATGTGGAAAGCATGAAAGTGTGGAAGTCTCATGAATAAAGCATGGACATTCCATGTCAATTAGGAAAATAATTGACTAATCTTAATGTTTATGTTATGCTTGTCCTACCAAAGAATTTCCATGATGAATTTCACAGGTAAGAAATTGAAACAATTGGTTGCAGTCGGCACAAGCAAGTGTTGCTAGTAAGCAAAGTGTGGTCAGTTGTTCCCATTGACCATGGCAGCAGACTAAGGGCTATTAGAGTTGGCTGAAAGTCTTCTTCAAACAATTGCAAGAACCTAAGAAAATCTTGGAGAGATGCTCAAGCTACAGAGGCAACAGAATGAGATGAACCATAAGGTTTTGCAGGACTCTATTCATCTGCAAAAAGAGATAAAAAACATTCTAGGAGCAATTAGTAAAGGAAAGGAAAGTGGATCCATGAAGAAGCATTCATCCAATCGGCCGATTAAGAAACGTTATAGGTGGGAAGACTCAAGGGAATTTGAGCAGGAAAAGGTAAAGCAACCAATGAAATGTTGGGGATGTGGAGGAAATCATTGCCTCCGTAACTGCTCAACAATGGAACATCAAGAGGGTAGCCGCCATAAAGTTTCCAAACTTGTAGATCAGCGGGAAGGTAAAGAAAGGGAAGGGATTGTTTTGGAACAATGCCCTCATGCAGAGCTAGAAGGTCCTAGCCAACAAGAGCCGTTTGTGAAGACCAAAGGACTTGGTCCTGAAAACCCAATTAAAGGGTGAAATGCAGAACAAACCTGCTGTATTTTGAGAATTTTGGACATGTATATAGCGTGTATGTATTCCTAGGTATTGGAACACTGAGGACGGTGTTATTCCAAGGGGAGGGGAATGTAATGTCCCCCATTCTTGACCCTTATAATATTTGGGCTATAATGTAAATATTGTATGCATATTTTTGTATGATTCCTAGAGTGGATCTCAAGGCCAAGGCCCCGCTAGTGAACGCTCGATCTAGAAGAGGCAAGTATTTGAAATTATGCTACCCATGTGCTAGTGAACCATGGGAATTGTAAATATGCATCTTAATATAAATGCCCACAACTAGCTATGCAATGCAACAAGAGATGAGGGCATGATTTTTACAAGGAATTGGGAGGGAAATCTTCAAACCCTTGAGCCAATCAAGCTAAGCCAAGTGTCAATGGGAGAACCCAATCAACCCTCAACTACCCATGTTGACCTTTGTACCCAATCATTCAAGAGTTGGTTGAGGCAGTTATTGCCTTGGGGATTGGAGAGGTATGGTTGTCCAAATTCGAGTATGGGCAAGCCATCCTTCCTAGAAAATCATGCTTGGCTTCTTGGGCAAGGGGAGAGCCACGAAATTGACCCTAATCCATTATTCACCTAGGAGTTTGTCTCTCTCACGAGTTGGGAGCTGCTGGGCGTTTTTCCCCACTGATTTTTTGTGTTTTCATTTTTTTGCCATGGCTGGGAACTCGTTTTTGGTTAGCACAGTAGCTGGGAGAGGAGGGCCACGTTTTGGGACTGTTATGGAGGTCGTTTTTGCCCCAGAACTTCCATGGACGTTTTTTCTGAAATCGGATTTGCTTCCCCAGGGTTGAATCCCCATCTACTAGCTTGTTTTTAGTTGCCCACATTTTTCTGAAGCTCGGGGAAACCCCGTTTTGTGCATCCCACTGTAAAAACGTTTCTCTTCATGCCCAACAATTGTGTTTTTGCTGTTATGTGTATCCATGCTCAGTTTTGAGTTGCTATGTGTTAATAAATGCCAGGGTTTGAGTTGGGTAGCCATTGCTTTGGGCTGAACTGGGCTTGAGAGTCCCCTTTTCCTTGTAGATATCATGCCCAGCTCGGGGGTGGTCTCTGAGTGCTGAAAGAATATAGGCTGGGAAGAGACCTATGGCTAGGAGGAACATTGCAACGACATAGCTAGTTGTTCGAGATAGCATTGCATCAAGATGAGTATTTTATTGGGTATTTACTTCTGCAAATGTGTTAATTGGTTGACTGTGTTAAATTGAATAACATTCATGTAATATGTGTGTGGATGAGGTTTTCATTCCGCTGTGCATGTTTAATTGATTTACATCTACACATATGTATTTCTTTGCTTTAAAATCTAATGAATTGGCTGAGTTTTTATGGAAACTCCCATAGAATAGCATCAGGTTCCCTTCCTTGCATTGGGTCTAAGGGTGGGGACATTACAGCCACAAGCTTGTTCTTGAGATGTCTCATCAAAAACATCCCAGGAGATAGATTTGTTTATTTGTTCTTCAGTGATGGTTCTAGCAGGTAGAGAGTCTTTTATTTGTGGAAAGAAAGAGAGAATGTCCAGTCCCTGTTTTGTAGTGATCTAGAATGGATTGTTTGTCTTGGAAGATGGCTTTGTTTCTAGCAAGCCAAATGCCCTAGGTGAGTATAAGGGGAAGATCCCAATTGCCGTGCTAACATAATTTGTCCAAGATTACCATGCTTCCTCAATGCTCACTCCTTGCCATTCAAAGTTGTTATTGATCATGTATTTTGATTCCTTCCAAGTGTGGACAACAAAAGGGCATGAGATGAAAAGGTGGCCCGGTTGTGGTTTTTGTAGAGGCTACACCAACCCGAGACCTTAATAGCTTTGTTTTTAATTTTATCCTAGGTCGGGACTTTATTTTCCATCACACACCACATGAAAATATTTACCTCCTGTGGGAATTTTGATCTCCATATGCTCTTCCACCACCATTGGGGTTCTTCTTGTTGTGCTGGTGTGATCAAATTTTGGTATCCAAGCTTTTGAGAGTATTGACCGTGAGCGAAAACGGTACAAATCAATTCATCAAGGGGACTTAGTTATGTGAACATGTGTACTTATGAGGGTATTGAGATATGAGTTCCAATCTGCAACAGAAATTTCTAGAATTTCCATATTGTTTGCATCAGTCCATCCTTGATGCTAGATGGTTGTGGATTGAGGATTCACTATTTGATTTAGATGGAATATGCCTTGTTGGTGCAGATGTTGTATGAGCTAGGATGGTAAGATGTGTCGATTCTAAATTCCAAGCCATGGATATGCACCAACGCGTACTTGAGGACCGTTGTCGGTTTTCCATGCTAAACCATATTTGATAACTAGCATTGCTTTTGATACATCTTTCCAAATGATTAAGCACGAATTTCTATTATTGTTGGGAGGGTTTCTGATCCAATCTTACAAAGAATCTGGAGCAATGTATTTTTGGCATAGTACCTTGGTCCAGAGACTATATGTAGTAATAAGTCTCCAACCTGCTTTTGCGGCCAACATTTTATCGAACAAATGTATATTTTTAAGTCCCCATCCTCCCATAAGTTTTGGTTTATTTATTTTTTCCCATTTGAACCAGGGGAGCACATAATTTTCGCTTTTCCCTGACCAAAGGAATCTAAAGCAGATCTTGCGAGCTTTTTCCAACGTGTATTTCGGGATCCATACCAAGGACATCCAATACATTGGAATCGATTCTAGTACTGGTTTTACCAAAACCAATCTTCCGGCTCTAGAAAACCAACGATGACTCCAAAGGTTGATTATTTTCTCCAATTTGGCCAACAACCAATTCCAATCCTCCTTTCTGTACTTATTTGGTTTTAGCATAAATCCTAGGTACTTGAGTCCTTCATCTATAGTTTTTATGCTAAAGGGAAAGATGAATTAATACCTTTGAAATTCCCACACTTACAGATTGATGGGAATAGATCCAAAATGTCAGAGAGCTTTTCTGCATCACAAATTGACCCACCGCAAAAGATGATAATGTCAGAGAGCTTTTCTGCATCACAAATTGACCCACCGCAAAATCATCCCTGTTGCTCTACAGAATAGATCCAAAATGTCAGAGAGCTTTTCTGCATCACAAATTGACCCACCGCAAAAGATGATAATGTCATCCACAAATAGTAGATGAGTGATATTGATATTGTTTGAGATAGCAATCACAATAAAAGTTCCTCTCATTTTGGCATCTAAAATTGCTCTGCTGAGACCTTCAGCGACTAGTAAGAAAATCATAGGAGAGAGTGGGCATCCTTATCGCAATCCTATTTTCGATGTAAAGAAAGGGGAATCTGAGCCATTTATTAGGACTGCAAAAGATGTCGAGGTTATACAACTCATTATCCATTTTATAAATGGGTATTCAAATCCGAGGTGTGTCATAAGAATCCTTAGGTACATCCAGCTGACTCTGTCGAATGCTTTTAAGAGATCAATTTTGATCACAACTCCTTTTAATTTCCTAGTTTTGATGTTGTGCATTCCTTCTTGAGCAACCTCGATGGCCTCGTGAATTTGTCCGTTCTCCAGAAACCCAAATTGTTCATGTGATATGATTTTTGAAAGTGCATTTTTTAGTATTCTTGCAATTACTTTTGCCACCACCTTGTAAGTAATATTGCAAAGGGAGATTGGTCTATAATCTTCTAAGGTGTCTGGATGATCCGATTTTAGGATAAGGGCAATAAAGGTAGAGTTTAATGGAGGATGGATGTATCCCCTGGAGCTGGTTTCATCGACCAATTGGAGAAGGTCAATTCCAATTGTGTCATATAGTGCCAGAAAAAATTCAATAGTCCATCCGTTAGGGCCTGGACTCTTATCCTTCTGAAATCTGTGTAAGGTTTCTTTAAGCTCGTCCTCCGAGATTTCCTCCATAAGCTCCATGTTGTCTACTTCATTTACTAATCCAAGAAAAATCTGGGAGTGTTGAATGACCTCTACGATTGTTGCCCGATTGTCTTCCTTGAAAAGGTACTCAAAATGAGTTTTGTTCAAGTTTGACAAATCTTCGAAAGAAGAGATCTCTTAATTGTTAACATTTTTTAGTTGCCAAATGGTATTCTGAATCTTTCTTCCTTTTGCAAAGGATTAGAAGAATTTAGTATTATCATCCCCACTCTCAGTCCAAATGGATCTACTCTTTAGACTCCAGAATTATTCTTGCTCCTTCGGGATGTGTCTCTTCCTGGATTCAAGGTTTGGAAGTTGATCTTTTGCTTATTGTGATAAGTAGCCACCTCCTTCAGAATTATGCAGTTTTGTAAGCTCTAGATCCACCTTTTTTAATTCCTGGTCCTCTTTTTCCTTATTGGTCTTGGCCCATTATTTTATAATATTCTTTATTCTGGATAAATTATGAGAAAAATGTTGGGAAACATGTGACCCCTCCTCTTGAGTATAGGGGATCCAGTTTGTTTGTATGATCTGGACAACCTCCTCATTCTTTAGCCATGCTGCACACATTTTAAATGGACAAGCATGTTTTTTTGGATTGCTGAGAACTTCTAGGAAAATTGGGAGGTGATTAGAATCCCCTCCTGAGTCTACCCATTTTTTCATCATTAGATTTTGGTCTAATAGCCCTTCAACAATTAAGAAACGGTCTAGTCTCCTTGCAACCCCGTTTTCACCAATTCTCTTATTATTCCAAGTGGGCTTCATTTTAATAGGGTCAAGGTCCAGGAGATGGCCTTCTTGGAGTTTCTGAGTGAAATAACTCACTAAAGGGTCCACCCTTGCTCGTGGCCCCCAAAATTCATGGGTACTCAAAGTAAAGTTCAGGTCCCCTCCAATGATTACATTTTCTTCTTTGATAAAAGAGTATTGGGTGAGCCTAATATCCCAGAAACGTACTCTATCATCATAAGGCCCATAGATGTTTAAAATTGTGAAGAGTTTGTTCGCAGCTTCCCAATGAATATGAATGCTAAGGCCTGAGGTGAAGCATCAAGAGCATATGCATTTTACAAATTTAACCCATAGCGAGCCCCCCTGAGTCTCCTCTGGCATCCAGAGAAATATACTCAAAATTTTTGAAGGTGTTTTGCAACATAGAAGTGACTGCTTCTTTTGAACCGAAAGTTCCCTGGAAAAGAACAACTTTCGACTGGTGGATTGTTAGTAGCCTTTTGATGGCAAGTTTTTTCCGGGCATTTTCTAGGCCCCTGCAATTTAGAGATAAAATCTTCATTGAGAAACCCCCTCTAGGGATTTCACTGCTCTAAGTGCCCCCAGGATGGTTTTTTGTTTTCCATTTTCCTGTTCTTTCAATGCCTTTAGTTGAGCCGAGGAGAGGTGTGAGGGTCTCCCACAACCTTTTTCTTTTGAGGAAGTGTTAGGGTTTTTCCCTAATCCAGAATCTTGTAAGGAGGGTTCTAACCGCTCCAGAATGTCTTTGGTTCTCATATGAAAGCAAATGGATGGGTTTGTAGAAAGGAGGGAGGACTCTAGATCAGAGGGTGTTGGTGAAGTGGTGGGATGGGAGATTGAAAATGGGAAATTTGAGACCAAAGGCCCCTGTGGGGTAAGCAAAGGAGGGGAGGGGAAGGTAAGAGGTGAAGTGTGTGAAATGGATGGATTCATCATTGTAATTTTTTGTTCAAATATCAAAGCACTCATGGAATTTTCAAGAGAGATAATGCTAGAGGGGGGATCTGCATCTTACCTAGAGATGTTCTCCCGTCCGACCGTGGATGTTGAACAACTTCTTCCATATGTTCTGCCTGGTCTATTGAAAGTGGATGCTCCTCTTGATTGTGTTGAGGCATTATTTCCAGTTCAACCTACGAGGATGGAGTAGACGAGATATGATTAATGTTTTCATCTTTTAGCCTATATTTGGGTCTCTCTTCTTCTAGTTCATGGTCTCCGCAAAAACCCCACCTCTTTCTTGCAGGATTCTTTGAGAACTACAGATTGCAATTTCTCGCTATATGCCCGGGATCATGACATCTGTGGAAATGAAAGGGAATCCCTTCATAGTCCAACTTATTCCTGCACCTTTCGCTTCCCCATACTAGATTTAAATCCTATATGAGCCCATTCCTTATATTAAGGCACACCAAAATTTGAACCCAAAATCCAACGAGAAAATCCGACGAAATTGACCGTGTCATCGGATTCCACCTTTAAAATTACAAATTTTGATGAAATTTTTTTAATTGATACCTTCCATTGTCGAATATCCGACGCCAGTCGGTTCTCCGACGACAGTCATCAGAGACACCAACCAGTTCTCCGATGACCATCGTTGGATATGTGACGTATAAATTATAACAGTAACTATGATAATATCATCATAGATCCGCCGAATTTTAAATTTTAGAAACTATAAATTATGGAAACATTCTGACATGCTGGCTATATAAGTGACGATTTGCGGAAATTATATTCTTCGAATAGACTGTTTTCCGTAAAAGAATACATGGTTATTTCAATTGTTTTTGTGATTAAAAATAGTGAAGTGTGGAGCTTGATTTTTTAAGATTTATAATATTTATTCAAGCTCTTTATGAGAAAATGTCAAATAACAATATTCATGATCCAGACGAACAAAATCGACAATTGCTTGCTAGATTGTGGGATGGATTGAAAAGAAAGGGCGATGAGAAATGTTATTTTCCATGTAATCAATGTCGGGGCTTTAAAAGGAGAAGAATAAAGATCACAACATCCAGAAAACATTCTAGGGAACATGGACACACTGAGGGGGGACATGAATATTGTCCATTTGTAAGTTTTGCATTATATATGTCTTTATATTGATTGTTTTTGTAAATGTATGTATTATTTTAATATTTCTTATATTAACTAATATCTATTGATGGTTTCATGTAATTATAAAGGAAATAACTCCTACGGCATATTGCCTGGAGGACGTGATTTCAAAACAAGTACCAGAGCAACTTGGAGCTATGAATAATCGAGAACAAGTTAATGATCATATTGAAGAAGATGATCATACTGATAACATAGTTGAAGATGATGGTACACATACATTGATCCATGATACATTTAATGTTAGAATGGATGATGATGATGATGATGATCATGAAAATGATGACTTTGATGATGTTCACGATTTACCTATTCTTGAGAAGGAATATGAACCCCTTTATGAGGGCTCCAACACAAATATTCTCTCTGCTATATTGTTGATAATGAAATTGAAGGTTATGAATGGTCTTTCAAACAAATCAGTCACATGGATGCTAAGGTATGTAATATATTCCATCACCTATCACGCTAAAGGTTATCATTGTTCGTCTAATAATTTTATTTTTAATTCATAAGTAAAATTAATACGGATGAAATGTGTTTCATTAATATTATTTATATATTATATTAACTAGCTTTTATTTTAATTTGTTGTAGCTTGATAGCTGAATTTTTGTTACCACCGTCAAATATTTTACCTCGCACATATCGAGATTTATATGCCATCATGAAAGAAATTGGAATGCAGTATGAAGCAATTGATGCATGCCCCGATGACCATGTTATATATTATAATCATCATGAATTTGAAACAAAATGTCTGGAATGTCATATCAGTAGATATCGCATAGATCAAGTAACAAAAAAGGTGCTTCGCATGGTTCTTCATTATATTCCCATTATTCCACGTTTGCAACGACTGTTAGGGTGCAAAAAAATAGCGCAATTTATGGATTACCATGCATGGAACAAATTCAAGATAAAATTATTCGAATGCCGACATATGGGTCTGCATTTAGAGATATGGAGGAAAAATGGCCTCACTTTAAAGAAGAACCTAATAATCTTAGGATTTCTTTGGTAGAAAATTGTGTCAATCCATTTGCAGAGATGAGATCCGTTTACTTAGTGTGGCCTATTTTTGTTATGAACAATAACATTCCTCCATGGTTGTCAATAAAGAGAGAGCACATAATGTTGGCAATGATTATTCCAGGTATGTGTCTACAATTTTTTTTTAAATGTAGTGGCATCGCATTTGTTGTATTTTGTTACATAATGTCATATATATATATTTTTTTATTTTTCTCTTGTGTATGGTTTATATGTCTAAATGGTTGTAATAATTATATATTTTATATGTTCAAATCAATCAGGTAAGTACCAAGTTAAAGATATGAATGTACATATCAAACCTCTCATTGACGAGCTACTAAAGTTATGGAATGGAATTACTATGTATGACATATCTATACCAATATGACAAAGACAATTTCAATTCCATGCAATGCTTGTATGGACAATACATGATGCCCCAAGGTTAACCCATTTTTGCGGTTTGTAATTATAAGTTCCACTTTAATTGCATTTATTTTTATGAAATAGTTAATATATTATGAACGCATGTTTTTTTAAATAATTCATTCATTTTATATATAATTATAATTAACATAGTTAATCCATCTCTTTATGTAGGTCTTAAGACAAAGGGAAAATTTTCATGTCCAACTTGTGGTCCTAAGATCAAATCTTGTCATTCAAAAAGTTTAGGAAAGGAGGTGTTTGATGAGTATAGGCACTTCCTCTTTTAGAATCATAGGTATCGAACTATCGAAAAACATTTGTTCAATGGGAAGTAGGAGACTGCATTAAAACCACAGAGAATGACACCTCACCTATGGAAGTTGCAATATAATAGAAATCGTCAAGGTACTTACTGATCAAATTGTCTATCTATCATTGTATATGAAATGTTATGATTTTTTTTTTATTGTGTGTTGTTTATTGTAATTGACATTGATTTCTGTAATTTATTTATAAACTATGATTCATGATGGCCGTCGTGATCATGAAGGCATTAATGGGCTTCCATGAGGAATGAAAAGTTATCTTAAACAATTCAGTAGGTTTCCCTACTATGAGAACCTACAAATTGCTCATCTATTTGATACAATGCATTTCAGAAAGAATGTGACTGAAAGATCATGGCGAATATTGGATGGAAGGAGTGAGAAAGAAAAAATTGTCAAAATTTGCAATGACATACAAGAATCCAACCATGCAATGAAAGACATCATTCAAAATTTCCATAGCAACAAATACCAAATTAATATAAACTCACTTCCATGGATGTTAACAGAGCAACAAAGTAATGTTGTAAAAGAAGTCATGCAAAAAATTAAATTTCCAACCGGATTTTGTTCGAACATGAAGAATATCATAACAAAGAAAGGTGATTTTGTGGGGGTGAAAATGCATGATTGGCATATCTTCATGAATGTAATTATTATGGTATGCATATAATTGCTATATTTTTTTTATTCTAGTGCATATTGTTGGTATTTTTTTGTCTACTTTTTGTAAAAAAAATGAAACGGTTTGTATATTGTTACAGTATGTTCTACCTCTCTCTCTCCCAGACAACTTCGACAACAATGTCAAACAAGTTATGTATAATCTTGGGAAATACATGAGGTAAGTAGCAATTTTTTACATGCGCTTAGTGTTTGTTTATTTCATTGTAAAACTTATATTTGATTTTTGTGCACTAATTCATGTTATGTAATATAATGTTTTTTTTGGTTAAATATCGTGATTGGTTTGCATCACTTGTAGATGGTTGTCATCTAAAGAAATCCATAAAGAAGATATAAAGTATTGGATGAGAGAAATTCCTTGTCTCATGTGTGAAATGCAGAAGCATCTACCTTCGGCATTTTTCAATGCACAAGAACACTACCTCATACACCAAGTTGAGGATATTGAATTGTGTGTACCTATACACTCAAGGTCCATGTGGATGGTTGAGAGGCACTTGAAATTTTTGAAGGGTTTGGTTAGAAAACGAGGATGTCCTGAGGGTTCTATGGTGGAGGGATATATGGTATACCAAAACATGATTTATATTAGTGAATATATTCCTAAATTAGCATCAAAGCTCAATTTAGGTCGCATTTGTGATCCGGTCTCCAATAACAATTTCGAAGGGGAGTACCTGAAGGGGAAAGGTGGATCGAGGAAGGTGAAAGGTAATTATTAGCTAGTGGATATTAATTAATATAATACATTTGACTGTTGAATTTTATGTATATATCATACTTATTCTATTTTTAATATTCAATATGCATCAATTAAAAGTGTATACTGTGTTAAGTGAATATAAATTTGTATTGAATTTTAATTTTATTTTCATCAAACAGTTGGTCGAGAGTGGGATGCACTTCATTTATACATCGCAAACAATCTTGATTGGATGAAGGCATAGATTGAACGATGTGAAAAATATGGTCACAAAATATCATGGGAAGGTGTGGCTTCATTAGATAAAGCAGCTCATCGCAATGGAGATACCAATCTTACACAAAGGGAAATCGATTTAGCATATGGTTTAAAAGATAAGAAGGAAAAAATATTAATCAACCATACTATTTATTTTTTTGCAAATATATTGATGTACACGTTGATTTTTTCCCTGCAGGGCATAAAGATGCACTTAATCATCAATCGATCATGATGTAAACTTTACGTGTATGAATTGTTGTACGTAAAATACCATAAGGCTATGTGGTGCAATGGTTGTAAATATCGCATCAAAAATTTGGATGAAACAAAGAAAACATTAGATTGTGGGATATATAGAGTCTTTGAGGTGACCAATGTTTCCTATAGAAGTGACATGCATCCAGAACTCTAAGAAAATCAATACTATGGGTATTTGGAAGATATTTTTCATTGTGACATTAACTCCTTCAAAGTAGTTCTATTCGTTGTCAAATGGTACAGGTTATGATTGAATCAATGTGATCTCGATAAAACTATTATTGAACATGATAATGGATTTACCATGGTTAACACAAGGTTGTTTGATCCAGGAACAGAGCCCTATGTTCTTCCAAGAAATTGTGAACAGGGTACTCTGAGGTTCCGGGTAGAGGGGGTTGGTCATTTGTTGCGAGACACGATCCAGGGGGAAGGCCGGTAAAGTATAACGTAGAGGAAGGCAATGAAAATGGTCTTGAAGAAGAAGACGATGTTGAAGATGATCAACATGAGTTAGATGATCATGTTCCAGACGAAGATGTCAAAGAATTAGTTGAATGGTATGATGTAGTAGACAATGTCCATGAAGATGATATCGACGATGACATGATGATCTTAACTGACATCAATGATGATGATGATACGGCCAATTCTTACAATGTTGAATCTGGATTAGATGATATAGATGATGACTTGGATGAAGAAGATGATGAAGTCCATTGAAGTGTATGAGGTATCCCTTAATATATCTACTCTATATATTTTGATTTAATATTGCGATATAATTATTGAATTTTATTGGTATGTATAATTAACTGTTTCTTAGTGTTTTTGCCATTTTCCTGTATGTTGGCATATGTTATTATTAGAGACATTTCTTCTTAAGTATGACAAAACACACAATAAATTATTTTTTTGTACATAGATTTTGTTGGGTTATGGGGGATTGAGAGTGACGTGAAGGGGGGGGGGGGGGTTCAGATGAGCTTCCATATTCACGTGGTTGGCCCTGTTTAGTAGAGAATATTAAATTATTCTCGAAACAAAGAGAATCTCAGTAAGGCAATCCACAATTATCATGCTAACCCAAATGGCGTGCTTGATCATATACTGCACAGGGCCAACGTTGAAATTTTTTAAATTTGTGCTTGCTTGGAATGAAATTTGGCATGGTTAGACTAGAATCATGCATTGATAGTATGGGAAGGTTTCTAGACTGAAACATGAGTGAAACTAACAATTCAAGCATCAAAAACCATAAATATAGATTAATTAATGTGCTACACAGGACCAACATTGATTTTTTTTAAATTTGTGCTTACTGTTGGAACGGGATAGATTCACAGGAAGTGCAGAAGCCGACAAGCGCGAAAGCCAAATCCCGTGAAAGAAGGAATTACCACGAAGTCTAAGGAAGCACAAGAATAGTTTAGAATATTTAATTGCTAATTCGACCGACATGGGCCATTTTGTAATAGGATAGAAGCATACAAATAGAAGTATATTGTAAGCCTAAGGGCATTGGATTTTATAGATTAATGCGACCTTTTGGATTTTGTTGACTGCCCCTGCGAGGTTTGTTCCGCAGATGTTAATGAATGAGGATGTTCAGTTATGAATTCTATTTTTATGTGATGATGGGTTATTTAAATACTTTCTGTTGATCTGTGTTGATATATGTTGTTTGTTAATGAGAACATGTTGTTGAATATGCTTTGAGATGAATGTGTGAATGTTTGGTTAAATAGACTGTTGTGAATATTGTAATCTCTGGTTAACGTGCACATATCTTCTTCACAACTGTGAAAGCTTGGTTCCTGCAGCACCCTTATCCGCCTCGGGTGAGACCTCACCTGCTTTGCAGGTGTTGCTGGGAAGGGTAACTCCTTTCTGGGCCACTGAATAAGGGATTGTTGGTGTTGTTGAAGACATAGTGAACCCGTGTCGAAAGACCATGTGCCAACAAATGGTTTCGTTGCCGAGACCCTGAGAAGAAAGAAGAGGATATGTTGTGGCATCTGACGAAACCAGAGATCCAAGAGTTGTTCAGTCAGAAAGCAGAAAAGTTTGCGGAAGAAGAAAGGAGGAACCCGGTAGAGACAGTAGAAAGTTGGTTACAAAAGCACATATACGTGGATATCCATGAGATATTATTCACTGAATTCCCAATAATACTATAAGAGTGGCTCGCACAGTTGACATTCAGAGGACATACCAACCAGAGTATCGGATCAGATTAGTGGACTCTAGAACTAATTCGACCGTTGAAGCAAGCCAACAATATAGTATCAAGGGTTGTTGATTTCTGGATCGATAGTATCCTAGAGGGGTACATCACTGAGTTTGCGGTAGATACCAACAGTTCTTACAGCGACGCGGAGAGATGATTTTTCAGGGGACCAAGGGGTAGGTTCGTCCTGTCGCTGAACCTATGGATTAAGATGCTGGTGTGTGAAAAGGGCATGATGAAAATGACCTCCGATGAGTAGACAAATCGGTGTGCAGGGGTTGTAGGTATCGCATAGTTATGGGTCCACTAGGAAAGATGCAGGGTAGATGGACATGAGTGACGACGAATATCTAAGTGAAGTTGAGGAAGACTGTGGCACCTTGAGAAGTGGAATGATATTTCAGCATCCTGATAAGAGGAGGAGGACTGAGGAAGAGTCCCTTGAGAGGACCGAAAGGGAAGACTATGCAATAGGGCCATAGAGGATAGAGCTCCCTTATTACGAGGAGGAAGGCGGTGACCAGGCTACCCCAGAAGAAGGGCAGATCGTAATCTACCACATACCTTCGACCCCGCACGCCACCTATCAATTTAAAGGAAACACCACAAGTAATTCATAGAGCTGCCCCACGTGTAGTGGGAAAAGTAGCACATCAGTAAGTAACAACAGTAGGAACGCCGCAATGGCGGACGATACGAAGATGCCGAGTTTCGTAGGAAGCGGAACCAAGGATCCTGAACAGTTTTGGTTTTTATGCGAAGCAGTGTGGACCGTGAAGTAGGTCCAAAATGAAGACATTAAAAAGGGGCAGTTGGCGACGAACTTCCGGGGACATGTGCTGGACTGGTTCATAAAATATACTAAGGCTCCAGGGAAAACATTGGCAGAAATCAAAGCAACGATGATTAATGAATTTAGAAAACCCAAGTCAGAAGCACAGTGCATTACTGAGCTCAAAGAGATTAGGAAATACTCGAATGAACCAGTATGGGAGTTTGATCAGAGATACAAGACACTGATAGTGAAAGTCAGTTTTCCAATAAATGACCTACAACATAAAGAGTGGTTTATCGCCGGGCTGGTACCACATATTAGAGGACCATTGATGCAGCAGAAGGTTGCGGACCAAGCCGAAGCATTAGAAATTGCGATGAAACTGGAGGCTTCACCAATTGGAGAGATTGGGGCTAGAATGGATAAGATTCAAGCACAACTGGCTATGTTGACTCTCCAATTGGAGGACATGAAGCAAGGGAAAAATAAATGCGCAAATCTATGGTGCACCATATGCAGAACGGAAGTCCATCATAAGGATAATTGTTCAGTGTTTCAGCAGTATTTGAATTCAGGGGCGCCGAACCCCCTTCGCCAGGAAGGTCTACCATGGTGTCCCATTTTCCAGGCCAGGGGGCATCGACCGGAGGACTGCAGATACTTACAGAAGATAGTGTCAAAACCAACAAGTATGTATTGTAAATTCTGTCGATCAGTAGGGCATGACGAAAAGGATTGCAGAGCACACGACTTGTTGCAAGAAAGAAACATGGACGCATACCTGGTAAAGGGAGAAGAGCAACAACTGGGACTACATCCGCCGCAGTATGCCCACCAACAACCGCATTTTATGCAGACGCCGTAATTTGAACAAGCACAATATGGGAAAATACAGTATGGCACACTACAATATCCGCAACCACAGTACCAGCAACCGCTGTATCAACAATACCCACAACTGCAGTATCAGTAGCCACAGTACCAACAGGCGCACTACAGACCGCCAAAAGGAGGATTTGGTGGAGGATTCTGGGGAGGACGTGATGGTGGCGTTGGAAGGGGAGGGGCCACTGGAAGGGGTCGAGGACCTCCTACATGCTACAATTGTGGGAAATAAGGTCATTTTGCAAGGGATTTCCCCAACCCAGCCCCGCAATGCACGTACTGTAGTGGAGTGGACCATAGCATCGAAGATTGCCCACATCTCATCTCCAGATGGCAGACGAAGAACCTACCACCTCCACCTAACCAAAACCAGAACCAACCGGCAATACAGAAGATATCGACGGAAGCTAGGAAGCAAGCTGCGATAGTGGGAATAGTGACACAAGGAAAAATAACAATAGGAGTTGACTAGCCGCACCATACCATTCGACCAGCGAAACATGTCACCTTCGATGAAGAGGCTGCAAAGGATGTCTTCTCAAAGGAACGACAAGGAACGTTGGGGCGACAAAGGAACACATCTCCTCAAGCGGAGACTTACGATATGCCATCGACATTTGATCGAACGAAATCGCGGTGGAAGGCCACTACCGTAAGAGAATTCATCGAGAATTGTTTAGAATTAGCAAAGGATGAGGAGGCATAGGAAGAGATATCCAGGCTATTGAGTCGACAGGAGGGCGGACGTGAGGAATCTAGGGTTAATCGCATACATAAGAAAAGGAAGACAGGTAGAGAAATGAGGATGTTGGCACAAGTCTGAGCGTTCGATGTCGACTCCATCATTTTGGATCTAGGGTCAGACGTGAACATTCCAACAAAACAAACATGGGAAACAATGGGAAAACCACAAATGAATTGGTCACCAGTACAACTGCGATTGGAAAACCAGAGCAAGGTCACCCCTCTTGGCCGAGTGTGTCAACTTCTTGTCGAAATCGAAGGACTTTAGACATATGTCGATTTTGATGTCATAGATATAGTAGATAACACATGTCCGTATCCAGCACTATTGGGAATCAACTGGGCAATGGAAAATCAGGCAATCATTAATTTCAAGAAGCGGATCATGTCATTTGAAGATCGGGAAATAAGGGTTGTCGCACCACTAGACCCTGCGGAAGGACAACGATACGTAGAGCCCAACAAGGATGAATATAGGGAAGAATGGGATAGCTTATATAACATTTCTGAAGATTACATTAATCTAACTGATGGAGGGGAGTTGGAATGGTGCAGCTCTAGCTCAACATCGTCGGACTCAAACGAGGCACTGGAAAATTGGAAAAACCAACTTCACTAAGTATCATTTCACAAATGTGCAAGGATTACATAGTCCATGTGTTGGCTGGCTACTGAGGAGTGCGCATTACCAATGTACGAAGGGTTACCAAATTTGAGCACCTTCTTAACAGAATTCGAAGGAAAGGTAGCGGAACCACAAAGACTCTTGGCCTTGGAGGAAGCCTTGAAGGCTACCCTTGCGCACTAGTGGGCAGCGCATAAATCAAGGATCTCAAACTGGTCACTATGCCGATGCCTCCTGGAGGTATGTTTCGGCGACATCGCAGCATGGAATGGACAAAGATATGATGGCCAGGGTAACCCAAATGAACATGTGAAGGCTTGTCAACACCAATGGGCAGCGCGACCGGAACAGGAGTGGGTGCATGCCTTCGTGCATACGTTGGATGAAGTACCGCGGAGTTGGTATGTCGTGACGGAGCTGTGACTCGGTACACTTTCTT
The DNA here is from genome assembly GCA_027924585.1 of Larix kaempferi. NCBI lineage: Eukaryota > Viridiplantae > Streptophyta > Pinopsida > Pinales > Pinaceae > Larix > Larix kaempferi. The sequence goes on from BSBM01000076.1 coordinate 7,173,421, forward strand.
GGTATCAATTAACAATTGGATTTATCCAAACATTCTCCTTCTCAGACGAAAATCCCTTCATCCACGATGCACTTCATGCAATCAAGAAGAATATTTTTGAGGTGGAACCAACAGTACAGTTATCAGAACTCTGATGGATCATGACACCCGAAATGATGATGGACTACTACAACATCTTAGGAGAACCGAACGATGATGAAGATGACCCAAGAGCCACATATGTGCCGGAGTCCGAGGGCAGTCGCAACGTGAAGGCACCTAAGCTGCCATTCGACAAGTACAACTAGTCGCTGAAGATGACGAAGGTAAACATCGGGTCGGAAGAAAACCTGAAATTTGTGAGCATTGGATATTATTGGGACGAATCGACTATTGTGAATATGACAGATCTGCTGCATGAGTTTCAGGACTTGTTACCAACAAAATTCTCAGAAATGAAGGGAATCTCCAGGGACCTTGGCGAAATGAAGATTCCCCTGAAACCTGGTGCGAAGCCGGTTAAACAAAGACCATATCGCTTAAACCCGCGACACAAGGAATGAGTACAGGCTGAACTTGAGAGAATGTCGGAAGTCAGCATCATTGAACCAATCAAAGAATCGGAATGGATTAGTTCGATGGTCATCCAAGATAAGAAAACTGGAGAAGTGAGAATTTGTGTCGACCTACGAAAGTTGAACGATGCATGTTTACACGACCCGTTCCCGACACCATTCACAGATGAAGTACTCGAAGGAGTTGGCGGTCGAGAAATTTATTCGTTTACGGACGGGTTCTCAGGCTACCACCAAATTAGGATTACGAAGGAAGATAGCCATATGACCACGTTTGTCACAGAATGGGGGTGTTACCAATATACAGTGATGCCATTCTGTCTGAAGAATGCCTCCACAATATTCTCACAACTGGTAGTTGCGGCATTCAAAGACTATATCCATAAATTTCTTTCAGTATACATGGACGATTGGACAGTCTATGGGCTAGTCAAGAACCATATTGCGAACCTCAGACTAACGTTAGAACGATGTCGACACCACCAGATATCTCTTAACTTAAAAAAATGCATCTTTTGTGCGCCATTCGGGATACTGCCGAGACACATTGTTTGCAAGGAGGGCCTGTTAGTTGATCCAACAAAGATTGCCATCATTGTTGACTGTTATGAATAAAATAATAATAATAATAAACATCAACACATATATATAATAATAATAATAATAATGATAATTAATAATGTCTTTCCGAAAAGACATGATTATTAGTGAAAGGGTATTTCGCCAAAGTGTAAATAACGGGCTCTCAATTGTAATTCATATCATATCTTATCAATCTATCAATTTATATATCATTTTTATATCTACGGATATGTGGGTTATTTCAGAAATTATGGATTCATTCCAAGTTTATTGAGAATATCCAACTATGGATATTACATTGGTATCATAGGTAGGCTTGTAGCCACCAATCTAGGACCTTGTCCAAAACCAGGCCCTTGGCCCAAAGAAGTAAAAAAGAAAAAAGAAAAAGAAAAAAAAAAAAAGGCAAAAGTAAAAGAAAATAAAAAGAAGAAAAGAAAGACAAGTAAAAAAGAAGAAAACAGTATATAAATAAATAAATAAAAAAGTGAGAAGAAGTAAAAAGGAAAAAAAGAAGAAGTAAAAGTAAAGTTTAAAAGTGAGTAGAAGTAAAAAGTAAAAGTAAGAAGTAAAACCACATATGGTTTTAAGGTGCACGTGGTTTTGTGAGAAGTGGGTTTGGTTTTATTCCCTAACAACAAACCAAAAGTGAGATTTGAACCTAGGTGGGGAAGGTAACAATCATTCCTCCCAACCACCCAATCTACACCATTTTACATATATTAAGGGGAAAATAATATTAGAAGAAGAATCATATTGAATATTGTTTATTTTAAAAAAGAATGAGATATTGAATAAATTTCAAAGAAAACTCAAGAAGATGGGTTTTAATGTTGAAAAGAAGGGAAGGTTTCCTAGCACCTCACTGTTGAATGTCTCAATACTATTTAGAGTTAAAGGGACACTTGCAGGGAAGGATGTCACCATTTCTATTGCCCCTAGTGAAAGAAATAATTATATTAGTGCTGAAATTGCTAACCAGTTAGTGATTCCTGAATCAAATGTAAGTGAAAGGCTAGACCTTTGGAACAGGAAGCAATTTCAAATAAGTGGATTAGAATTGAATGCGGGAGATTATATGGTCATATCACAATTCATGGTTAGTTCCTTATGGAGCTTTGATGGTGACATAGTTTTAGGGTTACCTTGGATTAAAACATTGGGGACCTTCATCTTAAATGCTGAAAGGAAGTTTCTGACGTTTTCTTATAAGCAAAAGAGAATCACATTTCAAGACATTACGATGAAGTCATATGTAGAAGCTCCAACATCTGAATACTTCAAGGATATATCAAAGATGATTTCTCAGGGCAATCATAAGTCAAAACAAAAGAAGCAGAAAGAAGTTGAAAAGATTGTCATGGACAAAGAAGAAGAGATTTCCCGTTTAAGAGATCATAATCAGAAATTGCTTCTTCAAAGAAAAAAAATGAAGGATAAAGCACAACAAAATCAAAAGCTAGAAGAAGAGAATCAAGAAAAATTCCACCAAAAAGAAGTGGATCTCCAAAAATAATTCAATAAGAATCTATTAGAAAAAAATGAAGAAAATTCTCGCTTAAAAAATTTGAATCAAGGGTTGATTGAACAAATTAAAAAATTAAAAAATGAGAAGTTAGAAAAATCCTCAGAGTTATTATCAACCAGTCAATTGCGTGAATCACAAACAATTGAATTTTATACAAGGGTTCCACAAATGGCTCGAATGCCTTATCGTCACCCAAATCATAGAAGTTGATACAACCAACATCAAAGTAAAGTAGAAAATAAACATTGTTCTTCTTATAGACAAACCAATTACAACATTGAAAATGAATGAAAACAACATAGACAACTTTTATGGAAACCTAAATTAAGAAGTTCTGAATGAGCAATCGATCATCAAACAGTTCCAATGAAGGTAGATTTGGGATGGATCACTTCCCAAAAAATGGAACACATTAGTTAAGCAATCAGAAGATTATACTGCCTGGTTTCATCAAGCATCGTAGTTCCAAGCTCACAACATCATGAAAAGTCATTACGAGCAAGAGAACAAAGTCATACAATAAATCATGCTTTGAGGACAAAGCATGTTTAAGGGGAAGGCAATGTTATGAATAAAATAATAATAATAATAAACATCAACACATATATATAATAATAATAATAATAATAATGATAATTAATAATGTCTTTCCGAAAAGACATGACTATTAGTGAAAGGGTATTCCGCCAAAGTATAAATAACGGGCCCTCAATTGTAATTCATATCTTATCTCATCAATCTATAAATTTATATATCATTTTTATATCTACGGTTATGTGGGTTATTTCAGAAATTATGGATTCATTCCGAATTTATTGAGAATATCCAACTATGGATATTACATTGACCTTCCACCGCCAACAACAGTTAAGCAACTCAGGGCGATGTTGGGCCACACAGGCTATTACCGCAAGTTTATCAAAGGATATGCCGCAATCACAGCACCCATGGAGAAACTACTAAAGAAGGATGCGAAATTCGAATGGAACGGAGAATGCTAGAAAATCTTAGACGTTTTGAAGACAAAGATGGTGGAAGCACCCATCCTTGCCTTCCTAGATTGAAAGAAAGAGTTTCATGTCCACATTGATGCGTCGTCGATCGCACTCGGTGTTATCTTGGCCCAACCAGGTGAAGGTGACATCGACCATCCGATAGCTTTCGCAAGTAGAAAGCTGTCGACAGCAGAAAATAATTATACAACCACTGAGCGAGAAGGAATAACGATGGTCTACGCCCTACAGAAGTTTTGACATTATCTTTTAGGGGGCCACTTCAAAATGTTCACCAACCATTCAATGCTGAAGTATTTGGTGAACAAGCCTGTGTTGGGGGGGGGGAATTTGTCGATGGCTACTGCTCTTTCAGGAATTTGATTTTGAGATCATCATGAAGCCAGGATGGTTGAATGCAGGACCAGACCACCTATCAAGAATCGAGTCAGGGGAGGAACCGCGAAGCATCGACGAAGGATTACCAGACGCTCAACTATTCCGAGTTGTAATGATCGACAACTACTATGAACCAATTATTCAATTCCTAGCAATAGGAAATGCACTAGAGGAATTCACCACCAGTCAGAAGAAACAGTTAGTTTTCAAAGCCGCAAACTTCCAACTAATCGTAGGACAGTTGTACAAGATGGGCCCCGATGAGATATTACGCCGCTATGTTCTCCCACACAAGCAGGAACGGATTTTAGCCAAGGCACATGATGGCATTACCAGAGGACATTATGGAGGTCAGGAAACTGCAAAAAAGATCCTAACAGCCGGGTTATGGTGGCCAACCATGCATAGTGATGCCACTGACTATGCCAAAACCTACAACGTCTTTCAATGAACAGGGAAACCATCGAGACGGGACGAGATGCCATTAGTACCCTAGTTCACGATGCAGGCATTCGACAAATGGGCGGTATATTTTGTAGGCCCATCAACCCCACAGGAAAACACATCGGATCACGCTACATCATAACTGCAACAGAATACTGACACGTTGGGAGGAGGCCGCGCCAGTTAAGGATTGTACCACATCAACGGCTGCTAGATTCCTCTTCGACAACGTGGTCACCCGATTCAGATGCCCAAAAAATTTACTAAGCAATCAAGGGGCGCACTTTGTGAACAAGACGATCGCAACACTAATGGAGGAGTTTCAGGTTCAGCATAAGAAGAGTACTCCCTACCATCCTCAAGCAAACGGGACAGTAGAAGCATTCAACAAAATCCTGGAACACGCACTCACAAAGGTATGCAACACAAATCGAGACGATTGGGACCTTAAAATTCCAGCGATCCTCTGGGCCTATCGAACCACATGCAAGCGATTAACTGGCCAAACTCCATTTAAACTGGTCTACGGTAAAGAAGCAATTATGCCGATGGAATATATAGTTCCAAGTTTGCGTATTGCACTCGCCACAGACATGAGCGATGATAGTGGGCTGGAAGAAGGACTAGCACAATTAGTACACTTAGAAGAAGCTCGGTTCATTGTAGGATTCCACCAGCAAATTGAAAAGGATCGCCATAAAGCATGGCATGACCGTCACATTAAGCAGAGATACTTTCAGAAAGGCGACACGGTGTTGCTACATGATAGCAAGTTCGTGAAACACTAGGGTAAATTACAAATGCACTGGTTAGGACCCTATATCATCAATTTTGTCACTAACGGTGGTGCTGTGCAGTTATAGACCTTAGATGGGGTATTGTTGCCTCGCATGGTGAACGAAAATAGGCTAAAGCCCTATCGCTGTGATCCGCCACAGTTAAAAAAAAAAAAAAAACGTAGGACTTGAACAACACGAAGACATGAAGGCCAGTTAGACTCTAACCAGGACAGTATAAAGAGAGGGGGCGGTCAGTCAGATCGCATGTCTCCACTACGTGTGGAGGTACACTCTGTACGTGTGACTCCACACCTAAGCATGCGACCACAGATAAGCATTACCAGAAGACGGCGAAGGAAATGATGATCGAATCGCATCCAAGCATGCGACCATAGCCAACGATAAAGGGAAAGGACGATTGAACCGCAAGAGGAGGGCCAGGATTTTACAAATGATGATGGTAACCAACCCCGCAGACACGAAGCATAAGCATAAATACCGATGGAGGAGGCCTCTAGAGCAGCAAGGTATCGATGAATAGGGAGAGAACATTCAGGAATTTGCATGCTACAAGTTGATCATACAGTTAGTTAAATAAGGAGTTCCAAGAAGGTTGTGGAAATGGTTCCTTTCATTTCGCATGGCAGCACACCAAGTGCGCTGAGAGATAGAATGGCAAGCGTCCATACACAACTAGCAAAGGAAGTAGCGGAGAGACTCCGTGAAAAAACCTTTGAGGTATCATCCAAGATGTCTAAGTATGCGGCAGAAGTGTGAAGTTTCGTGGTCCCGAGGACCACTAGAATGCCAGGAGTAAAGGCTCCACAGCCTTGGTAGAAGGCTGCCCAGGACGCGAAACAGATGTGCTGGAGCAGTCGGCCCGTTTCCCACCCTGGTGACGTAGATGAACTTTTCCGCAGTCAGTACCAAGCACCAGGCAGGGCGGTAGGGCCGAAGAGGTAGATGATGAAGGTTCCAAGGAACTGGCAGATGAGTGCAAGAAGTACATGACAGCGAACCAGTGCCCGATGGATGGAGATAGGAAAAACACAACAACGAGTTCCAGACAACAAGAATAGTTTCGGAGACCGAGCACAGTCCAAGGCGGGCGCAAAACAACAGAGTCCGGTTGAGGTGGCTCGGGACGAGCCACAAGTTTGTGTTGGGGGCCTGTTGGCACGGGATAGATCCGTAGGAAGTGTGGAAGCCAATAGGCACGAAAGCCAAATCCCGCGAAAGAAGGAATTACCGTGAAGTCTAAGGAAGAGCAAGAATAGTTTAGAATATTTAATTGCTAAGTTGGCCAACATGGGCCATTTTGTAATAGGATAGAAGCATACAAATGGAAGTATATTGTAAGCCTAAGGGCATTGGATTTTAGAGATTAATGTGACCTTTTGGATTCTATTGATTGTCCCTGCGAGGTTTGTTCCGCAGATGTTAATGAATGAGGATGTTTGGTTATGAATTCTGTTGTTATGCGATGATGGGTTATTTAAATACTTTATGTTGATCTGTGTTGATATATGTTGTTTGTTAATGAGAACATGCTATTGAATATGCTTTGAGATGAATGTGCGAATGTTTGGTTAAATGGACTGGTGTGAATATTGTAATCTCTGGTTAACGTGCACATATCTTCTTCACAACTGGGGAAGCTTGGTTCCTACAGCAACCTTATCCGGCTCGGGTGAGACCTCACCTGCTTTACAGGTGTTTCTAGGAAGGGTAACTCCTTTCTGGGTCGGTGAATAAGGGGTTGTTGGTGTTGTTGACCCTGTGTCAACACTTACTTGGACTGAAATTTGGCATGGTTAGACTAGACACATGCATTGATGGCGTGGGAGGGTTTCCAGACTCAAACATGACTAAAACTAACAATTCAAGCATCAAAAACCATACCTGTAGATTAATTAATGTGCTACATGGGGCCAATGCTGAATTTTTTTAAATTTGTGCTTGCTTGGACTGAAATTTGGCATGGTTAGACTAGACGCATGCATTGACGGTGTGGGAGGGTTTCCAGATTCAAACATGACTGAAAATAACAATTCGAGCATAAAAAACAGACCTATAGATTAATTAATGTCCTACACGGGGCCAACGTTGATTTTTTTTAAATTTGTTCTTGTATGGAATGAAATTTGGCATGGTTAGACTAGACGCATGCATTGAATGTGTAGGAGGGTTTCCAGACTCAAACATGACTGACATAAACAATTTGACAATAAAAAACCATATTACCTATAGATTAATTAATGTGCTACGTCACGGGGCCAACATTGAACTTTTTTAAATTTATGCTTGCTTGGACTGGAATTTGGCATGGTTAGTATAGATGCATGCATTGACTATGTGGGAGGGTTTCCAAACTCAAACATGACTGAAACTAACAATTCGACAATAAAAAACCATACCTATAGATTAATTAATGTGCTACATGGGGCCAACGTTGATTTTTTTTAAATTTGTGCTTGCTTGGACTGAAATTTGGCATGGTCAGTCTAGACACATGCATTGACGGTGTGGGATGGCATTAGAGAAATTTTGAGGTCAAAAAATGGCCTCAAAACAAAGAAAATGTACTATAAAAAACAACCAATCACATTCTAGTAGATGACATCATCCCCCTTGGTGAGGTGGCATTGCATGAGTTAAGAATGCTTATTTGTCAAATTTTCTATGGTGGATGAAAACACATAGTTAACCAAGGTAGTGGTGTAAGTACTTTTAAGTCATAAAGTAAAGTACTCATAATGATAGTCTTTTCATAAAATAATATTATTGTCATTTTCAAGTAAAATACTCATAATGAATGTCTTTTCACACTTTCTCATAAAATAATATTATTGTCATTTTCAAGTGAAGTATTCTTAATTCATAAAGAAAGTCCTTTCACATTTTTTTATAAAATAACATATTATTATTTTTATGTTTTTAATTTTAAATTATATATTCACTCCATTCTATTTAATAACATAATGTCAAACTAATAAATAATAATAACAGATTTAATAAATAATAATAATAATGCAATGTGGATTATAATAATATTATTAACATTTTACATGTAAATAAATTCTCAATTAAATTACATTCTATTAAATTCATGAGAAAAGTACTAAATATAAAAAGTCAACATAAAATTAAAATAATAGCTTTTAAAAATATTTTTTATTATTTAATTTCATTTGCAAGTTCAAGACAAATAAATGCTAAAGGACAATAAGTTTTTGGGAATTTACTATGAATCTTAGTCACATCAATGTAGACTTATTTTATTAATTTTATTTCTAGTGAATTTTGAAAAGCAACTCAACCATGGTTATTTATATTGTACATAGAAAATAGTGTGGGAGGTGACTTGTCATATATACCTACCCCATAAAACCCCAAATTCATAATATTTTAATATATCTCATATTTTTGTAGTACATCTCTTAAGAGGCCATTTTTTGACCTCAAAATCTCTCTAATGTTTCCAGACTCAAACATGACTGACACTAACAATTATAGAATCAAACACCATACCTATAGTTTAATTAATGTGCTACATGAGGCCACCATTGAATTTTTTTAAATTTGTGCTTGTATGGACTGAAATTTGGCATGGTTAGACTAGACGCGTGCATTGAATGTGTGAGAGGGTTTCCAGACTCAAACATGACTGGCACAAACAATTCGACAATAAAAAACCATATTACCTATAGATTAATTAATGTGCTACGTCACGGGGCCAACGTTGAATTTTTTTAAATTTGTGCTTGCTTGGACTGAAATTTGGCATGGTTAGTCTAGACGCATGCATTGACTGTGTGGGAGGGTTTCCAAACTCAAACATCACTAACACTAACAATTCAACAATAAAAATACTATACCTATAGATTAATTAATGTGCTACACGGGTGCAATGTTGAAATTTTTTAAATTTGTGCTTGCTTGGATTGAAATTTGGTATGGTTAGACTAGACGCATGCATTGACGGTGTGGGAGGGTTTCCAGAATCAAACATGACTAACACTAACAATTTGAGAATCAAAAACCATACCTATAGATTAATTAATGTGCTACACACGACCAAGTTGATTTTTTAACAAATTTGTGCTTGCATGGACTGAAATTTGGCATGGTTAGACTAGACACATGCATTGACTGTGTGGGAGGATTTCCAGACTCAAACATGACTGACACAAACAATTCGACAATCAAAAACCATATTACCTATAGATTAATTAATGTGCTACGTCACGGGGCCAACGTTGAAATTTTGTAAATTTGTGCTTGCTTGGACTGAAATTTGGCATGGTTAGTCTAGATGCATGCATTGAATGTGTGGAAGGGTTTTTAGACTCAAACATGACTGGCACTAATAATTTGACAATAAAAAACCATACCTATAGATTAATTAATGTGCTACACGGGCCCAATGTTGAATTTTTTTAAATTTGTGCTTGCTTGGACTGAAATTTGGCATGGTTAGTCTAGACGCATGCATTGATGGTGTGGTAGGGTTTCCAGACTCAAACATGGCTGGGACTAACAATTCGAGCATCAAAAACCATACCTATAGATTAATTAATGTGCTACACGAGGCCAACGTTGATTTTTTTTAAATTTGTGCTTGTATGGACTGAAATTTGACATGGTTAGACTAGATGCATGCATCGACTTTGTGGGAAGGTTTCCAGACTCAAACATGACTAACACAAACAATTCAAAAATAAAAAACCATATTACCTATAGATTAATTAATGTGCTACGTCACGGGCCCAACATTGAAATTTTTTTAATTTGTGCTTGCTTGGACTGAAATTTGGCATGGTTAGACTAGACGCATGCATCAAGGCATGATAATGATTATCATGCCTTGATGCATGATAATCATTATGCATGATAAGAAGTATTTACCACTACTTACAACAAACTGTGAGTGATTCCAGATTATTTAATGAATGCTTGAAAGCATTACTAATTATGTTCATATTTTGTATTAGAACTACACAGAATATTAGAAGAATTTCGAATTGTTCAAAATTCCTGCACACAAAAGACCAATACGACCAAATTATGCTACTATGATTTTGACTAACTGTTTTCTATATCTTTAATATTATATAGGTTGGAAAAGTCTGTTGTCACTCACTATGAGCTTAGAACTCATTCGTGGCAATTTCACTTCCTCTGCGATTTAGTAAGTAATTGTGTTCTTAATCTATGGCAATTTCTAGAACTATAGATTTGACATTCATGAAAAATTGTGGAAGACTCCCATTGACTTAACTATAAATAAATCCATAATTGATAGATAAAAACTCCTTGGATTATAGTTAAAATAATAAGCATTAAAGTTACATTATTTTTAAAAGTCTTTAATAATATATTTATAAAACAATTATAGGGATTTTATTATTTAGAGCACCAATCATAAAGTAAATTTATAATGTTATCAAAAGAAATTTAACCTGCAAAAAGCTTTAACATGTAATTGATTTCTTTAAGTTAAAATAATACATTCAATCCTATTTTTGTTAACAAAATTTAATAAATGTTCAGTAGAGTTAAATGAAAAGTTATATTTACACAATTATAAATATTATGAGACTCTCTGTGTTCCATTTCAATTTTTACAATAATTCCATGCTTGATATCTTTGGGTTCTCATTTGAGTTGATATTATTATGAGAATGGAAAAATAAAAATGCATGATTTTTAAACAAAAGTCAAGGCTTGTAAAAATTAATAGTTTACTCATATAGGAAATTATCAACTCTTTTCAAGTCTTTAAAATATATGATTTTAAGGTGGAGACTAAGTTGGATATGGATGACCAAGAATTGAATTGTTTTAGCCGGTTAAAATTGTAAAAATCATGAACAAAATATGATTTTAAAGAAAATTTAATGCTCATAAAATTTCAATACTTTGTTCAAATTCAAAACTGTAAGTGGCTTTCCTTCATTGACATAAAATATTTCAAAACATAGATCAAAATCCTTAAAATTAAATATTTTTATAAAATAGAACCGCCAAAACACTTATCTAATTATTGTATGTAACAAAACCGAAGTTTGGCAAAATTGTTGAAAAATCATGTTCATCCAATTTGAGGCATAGAATCAACTCGAATAGGTTCAATATGCACACAAAATCATCATCGAATAATCAAGAAACCAAAAGACATCAAATGGCGCATAGAAATAAAACCACCAAATCGTCATTTCATGAGAGCTAAACCAAAAAGACTGATGATGAGAAGCGCAAAATAAATGAACACCTAAGAGAAGAAACCAACAAACCATCAAGCAAGAAAACATGAAAGCAATAAAAGGAGTGTTTTCCAATTTTTAAAAGGGGGGGGGCCTTAAATTTTTGCAAAATTTAAGGGGAGATACTGTGGCCCAACAAAGAAAAACATGTTGTTGTTTGTAGCCCATGCCATGACTAATAATTGGTCAATAAGAAAGCATAACATTCTCGACTCTTCTATATTGAACTCCCTTGATCCATGCGTCTAGTCTAACCATGATAATGATTACCATCCATATGATGACAATGATCATGATTATCATCCATATAATCATGAACTCCATCTATAATGAACTCATGCATCAAGGCATGATAATGATTATCATCCATATGACGACAATGATGGCCATGATGACGACGACGACGATGGTCATGATGACAATGATTGTGTTATCAACATCATCGTCATAATCATCACTGATGATGATGATGATGATGATGACGATGATGACGATGGTGTTGTTTATAACGATGATGATGATGATGATGATTAACGATGACGACGATGGTGAAAATTATGATGACAATGATGTTCTTGATCATGATGATGATGTTTTTGTTTCTAATGCTAACGATGATGATGATAATGATCATCATATATATGACAACAATGATGGTCATGATGAAAATGATGACGATGGCTATGATGACTACGACAACGATGATGATGACGATAATGGTGTTGTTTATGGTGATGATGATGATGATTAATGACAATGACGACGGTAATGATGCTTCTTATGATGATGATGATGGTGATGATGATTAATGACGACGAAAACGTTAATCATGATGCTTATGATGATGATGATGATGGTGATGATGACAACACCGAAGATGATGTTGTTGTTTATGATGATTGTGATGATGAATAATGATGATTACACTTATGATGGAGATGGCGATGATGATGATGATAATGAAGATGATGATGATGATGATGATGATGATGATGATGATGATGGTGATGATGGTGATGATGATGATAATGAATATGATGATGATGACGATGTTGTTGTTTGTGATGATTGTGCTGATGAATAATGATGAGATCGACGTTGATGATGATGATGATGATGATGATGACGATGACGACAATGATGATGGTGTTTTTTATGATGATGATGATGATGATTGATGACAACGATGACATTAATGACGATGCTTATGATCACAATGATATTCCCGATGTTGATGATGATGGTAACAATGATTATCATTATGATGATGACGACGATGATTATCATGATGGTGGTAATGGTAATGATGATCATCATCATCATCGACACCGATGTCATCAACGTCATCATCACTAAAATTCTTGTTAAATTTTTAATTTAAAATATTTTATCAAATTTTTAAATAAAATATTAATTTTAATTTTAAATTCAATTTTGTTTCTCAATATATATATGTGTGTGTGTGTGTTTTAAATACATAAAAAACAAATAAAAAAATAATACAAAAAAAATTAACAAACAACAATTATAAAATACAAACAACAATTAAATACAACAAAAAATAATAAACAACAATTAAAATTAACAAACAACAATTAAATGCAAAAAAAAATACCAAGCAACATAACTTACCTTTCTACCTCCCGTGCCAAACATGTTTCATTGTAACCCTTAGCCTCTCGCGCATGCACCCTTTGAGTTCTGTGAGCTCTGAGCAGAGCATTCTGAGGCTTTCGTGCAGCCATTGATTTCGCAGAGCTGTGAGCTGTGAGCCGTGTTGGATTGTGGCTGTGCATCTTCCTCTTGCGCGTGCACCCTTTGAGTTTTGTGAGCTGAGATCAGAGCATTCTAGAGATTCTGTGCAACCATTGATTTAGTTGAGCTGTGATAAAATTTGGATTGCGGGCTCCCATCTTTATCCTCTCGTGCGTGCACCCATTGAGAAGATTCAATGCCTCCCAAGTCTGTGAGTACGAAGCCCTAAATTTTATGGGGTCCAATTCATAGTTTGAATGATTGACTTCATTATTGCATATGTTTGTTTTCCCTTAGAAATCAATATAAATGCCAAATAAATTCATATTTGAACCCCATCTCTCTCCTTTGGCCACAAATTCTTTGAGAGGGTTCTTAAAAATAAAGAAAAAACATACTCAAAATTTGGTACTGCTTCATTTGATGGATTTGCTACCTCCTTCCACAACTACAACACTCATACTATCAGACCAGTCAACCCTAAAACAGTCAATAAATTCTCTTGGGCATTGATGTCCACTTTGAAGCGTTTCTGTGGATGAGAAAGATCAGTAATATTGTAGACACACTAAGTTTTTTGGACCCAAAATCCGATGGCATATACATCAAATTTTCTACATCTTGTTGTCGGCCATCTGACAATATCCATATTTTTTAAATGTCGGTCTAATTTCAGCTGAAATCCAACGGTAGGAATTCCCTTCGGATATCAGACACATACCATCGACAGCCCAGCAGTCGGTTATCCGACGATCAACACTTAATTTAAAGTCAGATATCTTAGTCGTGGACGTCGGATCATCGATGATCGTTCAATGCAAAAATGTCTGCCATCCGATGTTCTTAGCCGTCGGTGGTATGGCAGGAACGTCGGATACCATAGTCCGTTGAAGTCGGATATCCAACGACAGTAGAATGTAAAAATGGAAGCCATCCGACGTTCTTAGCCGTCGGTGGTATGGCAGGAACATCAGATGCCTTAGCCCATTGAAGTCAGATAACCGACGACATCATAATGTAAAAATTCTTGCCATTCGACGTTCTTAGCCGTCAGTGGTATGGGAGGAACGTCGGATACCATAACCCGTTGAAGTCGGATATCTGACGTCAGCAGGATGTGAAAATGGAATCCATCCAACATTCTTAGCTGTTGGTGGTATGGCAGGAACGTCGGATACCGTAGCCCATTGAAGTCGGATAACCGACGACATCACATTGCAAAAATCCCTATCATCCAACGTTCTTATTTGTCGGTGGTATGGAAGGAACATCGGATACCTTAGCCTGTTGATGTCGGATATCTGACGACAATAGAATGTGAAAATGGAATCCATCCGACGTTCTTAGCCGTCGGTGGTATGGCAGGAACGTTGGATACCTTAACCCGTTGAAGTCAGATAACTGATGACATCACAATGCAAAAATCCCTGTCATCCGATGTTCTTAGCCGTCTGTGGTATGGCAGGAATGTCGGATACCTTAGCCTGTTGAATTCGGATAACCGACGACAGCAGAATGTAAAAATGGAAACCATTCGACGTTCTTAGCCATCGGTGGTATGGCAAGAACATCGGATGGCATAGCAATGGAAGTCGGATATCCGACGTCATTATGGAATTTAAAAAAAAAACAGTATTATGTTGTGATCAAATTTGTAGGGTGGGTCTTATTAATTAGAGATTGTCTAGACAATTAATTAGAGATTTTTTTTGCACGAAGGTCT
Organism: Larix kaempferi; assembly: GCA_027924585.1. Taxonomy (NCBI): domain Eukaryota; kingdom Viridiplantae; phylum Streptophyta; class Pinopsida; order Pinales; family Pinaceae; genus Larix; species Larix kaempferi. The sequence continues at coordinate 7,188,443 of BSBM01000076.1, forward strand.
CATAAAATTCTGGGCAGGATGTAAACCTTGTGGGTGATTCAAAGTTGACTCTTCATCCTCGTCATTTGAAATCTATACGATTCTGGATGCGGTTACCTCTAATTCAGTCACTTCATCCTATGTGAAGGTGATTCCCTTGAAGAAGTTCATATGATAGGGGGAGTAGTTGAATCAAATGAAATAAAAGCAACTTGATGATTGGAGGATTTTCTTTTATGAATTTACTAGATATAGTTGACAAGTATGAGTTCAAGAAATATAACACAAATTATATTCATCAATTGGTATTGAGTGATTGGTAGCATCCATGGTAGTAATATATGCCTTATGGAAAAAATAGTAGCATTCCTCTCAACTCTAATGTGAAAAGTGTGGATCAGTAAGCATATACATGGAAGCCTTAAAATTGTTCAAAGAATGAAGAATGTTGAAGGAGATAGTGGACAAACTCAGGATTGCTCGAAGTTATCGATGCAAGGAAGACATGGTCAAATTGAATATTACACGTCTCTAAGTGCTTAGCATGCTATAACATAATTGGTGAAGGTCAAATCAGTTTTCGGTAAGGATAAAGTGGACAAGCTCGGGCTTGTTACTCTTGGCAAAAGGAAGCTTCAGTGAAGCAATGTATTGGATATTGTTGAAGAGAATATCCTTTCAGCTTTATTTGACAAGAAGTATGACTAAAAAATGATATGATTGATAGGGGGAGTATGGAATGATGATGCATGCTTACCTTTTATGAATTTACTAGACAGAACCTTGTTGAATTTTGAAGTAGCATAAGGGGGAGAATTTTAGCATGAAAAAACCAGCAGCAAAATTTTCATGAAGATGGCAAGGTACAAGGATAATTTACAAGACACAATATCAAGCTCAGTCAATAGGTGGAGTAGTTGAAGCAAATTAAATTTTACTTCAGTTGCTGAAACTACTCCCCCTATCATGTGAACCTCTCCCGTCGTATCCAAATCTTACCTTGATTTCAAGAGGCGGCTGTGAAGACGAACTGTAATAAAGCATCGTTTCATAGATCCATGGTTTTCTCAAAACTATAGAATGAAAATAAAGAGGATTTCCATGGTAATATATTCCATCCAAACCTATCAAGTGCACTTTTAGGTCAGCAATATTGTTGCCTCCGAACTGTGGCAGATCTTTGGCCATTTTCACCCTGTAAATTGAAGGATTCCTGCAAACACAAACCACTATGTTACGCGAACTTCTTTCAGGGCTTTGTTACATTTGCTTCTAAGATCTTTCATCACTTTGTTACAAGAATATTACTGACCTAAAAGTACACTTGATAGGTTTGGATGGAACAGATTACTGTGGAAATCCTCTTTATATTCATTCTCGAGTGACTCGATATTAACAATCCCCATTATCACAAGAGGATACATAAAGTTAACAAAGGAAAACAAAGAAAACATATAAAGGGATACGTAAAGTTGAAAAAGGAAAATAAAGAAAACCTATAATTTGCATCGAAAAAATAATAGGGTACGAACTGAACTGAGGAGATTCGAACCTGCGACCTATGCCTAGTCCCAAGGCTACCACCTTCAAGCTTGACCTTATAAATCAATTCCCATTGCCATTTCCTCTCATACGACGTTCCACAACCATTTATCTCAACACCCAGTACTCTTCACTCATTCTGCATGCATTTCACTATGCAACCATCTCACATTCTCACTGTGTTTTCCCTCAATTGGTTTCTCAATTCAATATGACCCATGCCCGCCGTCCAAGGAGTGTTTCCAGCGGTCTTGAGTTTTAGCCTGGAAACGGTGATGATTCATGGTGTTATGTTTCCCTTCAGCTGCAATATGGAAAACTCATAGTTCACTGTGAAGGTTTGTCTGACAAATGTGATGGTTTGGGTTCCGTTACCCCAAAGCAATTCCTCAAAGTGTCCCTGAACGGCACCGGGGTTATGGAACCCAAACCATCATATTTTTCAAACAAACCTTCATAGTGAACTTTGCGTTTGTCATATTGCAGCCGAAGGGAAACATAATACCATGAATCGTCACCGTTGCCATGCTGAAACTCAAGACCACTGGCAACACTCCTCGAACAGCGAGCGTGGGTCATGCTGAATTGAGAAACTAATTGAGGGAAAACGCATTGAGAATTTGAGACGGTTGCATAGTGAAATGCATGCATAATGAATCAAGCTTGAAGGTGGTAGGCCGTCGTCTCCCACTGTGAAATGCATGCAGAATTAATCAAGCTACTTGAAGGTGGTCTCCCATTGTCGGCTGCACTTCAAGCTTGAAGGTGGTAGCCTCGGGACTAGACACAGGTCACAGGTTCGAATCTCCTCAGTTCAGTTCGTACCCTGTTATTTTTTCGAAGAAAATTATATGTTTTCTTAAATTTCCTGTTTTCTTTAATTCCCTAGCGTAAGAGGAGCCATTATGGGCAAGTTGCAGCCCTAAAAAATGATGAACATTGACAACAAACAGCATGTTTCTAATTGTTTTCGGTGTATGCTAGATTAGTTGCAAATATCATGCTTCAGAAGCCAAGATTCAATGGTAAATATACCATTTTGGAAGGGTTTAATGTGAGGTTAAGGATATTGATTCCAAGGAAATTAAAGAGAAGGTTTAGGATATTGATTCCAGTGCATCATTTACTCATCCTTTGAGGTTGTGGAAACTCGAAATTGGTTATGAGGAGCAACCAAACATCACAACAAGCTCCAAGAAATTGTCAAAATTTAGATGACACGTGAGTGGGTTGTAGAAATCCAGCATCGTAGCCATTCATTGAGCTCCTCTCTATTTCGAGAATAATTTAATATTCTCTACTGAACAGGGCCAACCACGTGAAGGTGGAAGCTCTTATGGCCCCTCCCCCCCCTCACATCACTCTCAATTCCCCATACCTAATGCATGTACTTGAAAAAAAAATATGTGCAAATTCATGCATACTTCATCATGAACTTTCATCTACCATTCATTCAATAAAGGCTAACATTCATTAAACCATTGTTTCATTCATTCAACACATCCATTCAATAAAAGATAACATTCAATATTACATTCATTCAGTCAGTCAACTCATTCATTCAATAAAAGTTGACATTCAATAAAGGTAACAATTTACTACACTGAAACATTAAACCATTCATTCATTCATTAGGCCAAAAATCATGGATGATATATTATTATAAAAAATTATTAGACGACGTTTTTCCAGTTACTTTTTTTTTTGTTTTTCTTCTCTTATGTTTTGCCAATAATTCTATAATTGGACCATCTTGATCTGGAATTTCTCCTCCAGTTCTTGGTTCTTCATCAGGAGCTTGTCGTGATGTTTGCATCCTAGAGTGTTGATCCAGATGTGGATTTTGCGGCAAGGGGTTCGAATTTGCTGCAACAATGTGAAAATGTTACATCATTATATTTTGCTATTGTAATGATAAGTATTTCATTTAAAAAAAGATTACAAAGGTGTTTTTTAACCCGCTGTGGCCACGTCATGTTGTTCATGTTCTTGTCCAGGCTCAACCTATATAGTTTCACCCTCTACATGCTCTGTAATTGAAATATGGTGAACTATAATTAATGTTCACAATTTGCAATGCTATACATAAAATTGTAGCATATGAATAAATTCTTTACTAGGATTCGAAGCACGATCTTCTATTTGTTGTTGTCCCTCCTCGACATTAGGGGGATCATTGCTTTCATTCTCAAAGAGTCAATATTTTATGTCAAGTATTTATAACGAATAGGTTGCACAAGCAATAAATCTTCATTAAACTATATAGATTTTATATACCTGTGCACCGAATGGATTGATACCAAAAGACTGTGTTTTCCCAGATAAGATTTTTCGGCGTTCAACAACAACTCCAAAGCCGTGCTGGAAGCCAAGCTTTATGTATTCCGCAGTGGGCATTTCATTGAATCAGTCGGCTTGCATATTTGCATAACATCGTTAATTAACATTTTGCGGTGCAATAAAACGAAAAATAATTTGCAATTTATTATTTGTATGCATTATTGGTTTTTTTAAACTTACAATCGTTCCGTAAAATTTGAATAACCACCAGGCCCAAGCTTGTGCTGACCTATTTTTTCTAGTCTTTCCTTTGTGGCCTTTGAAGTGTCTGACAGCCTGTGCAAGTGTTGAAATACGTTAGATGTTCCAAAGACGATATAGAAATCAATAATAATAAGGTTTAGAATTACATTGCGGAAAGTATTGCATACCTCCCTGTGCCTGGTGGTATCTTTCCTTATTTTCTCTGAGCCCTCTCCTTTCCATCGTCCATTAGAGCTTTCCACTCCATTGCTGGAATCATTGGAGGGCGCTCATACCTAGGGTTTTTTTCCATGTGGGTCCTATATTGGTCTTGGACAACCTTCATATGTTGTCCATCCTTTTTCAGGACCTTGTCTTGATTGAAGGTCTTGTCGCCGAACAGGCCAACCAATCGATTAGTGCGGTCATCTTTTAAATATTTTGGTTGTTTATTCCACCTTGTTCAGATGGTGGGCCCGAAGATCTCCAAGGATGATTCATTCATTCGTTTATAGAAAACATCATTTCCTACAAAACGATCATGCCATGATCATAATTATTTGAAAAAAAATGTTTTATTGGTATATTACAATGAAATTATAAACACTAACTTGATCAACATATATTAATTACCTAGGATCTTCTCGATATTTATCGAGACGAGATTTTTGTCCACCAAAACTGGTGCCTCCATTGTTCTCGCGCTAGTGACATGGGAAGATCCTAGAAATGCAGCTAGGGCGATATCAAAATTACTAAGAGTCTCTGTGTCAACCACTTCTTCTGGACGATCTGGCGTGCGTCGGTCACTAGCGGCCGGTGCACTCACAGCTAGGGTCCATGGTGTTTGGGAATGTGTTGCCGACTTTTCAATCGACAACAATGACGAAGGATTCAATGCACATGGAGTCGTTTTCCCATGATGCGATGTCTCTCCACAAACCTTGCTGGGGCCAACACCGCCTTGACCACTATTGTGTGATCCCTGATAATTTTGTAAATACAAACCACATTTTATACGTTCAGTACTATCATATAAAAGAGAAAATTATAAAGTTATAAATGAATTATTTTATGATTCAATATTTCTCAACTTACTCGCAAGGTTTCAGATTTATGTCCCAACAATTCAATCCTTGCTTTAATCTCACTTGTTTGCGGAACCCTGATTAGCAGAGAAACAATTTCTGCACTATATTTATTCAACATTTTTTCTATCATTTTAAACCGGTCCATGGATTCACCAATTTTGTCAGTATCGTTAACTAGCATCTCATCCACTTCAGGATCTATTGAATATTCTTGCGATGTTGTTTCATACAACGATTCATTGGGCTGCAACAAAAATATATAAAACACTACTGAGTTCTATCATGATAGATTCCTAAAATTATATTAACAAAACATATCTATCATGATAGATTCCTAAAATTACAACTAGGTTTACCTGATGCCTGGACGATGGTGTCGTCTGATCCACAGATGTGGAATTGCCCCGATCATCGAGCCCCTGCAAAAAAGAAGTAGAAAACATTATCATAATGAAACCAGTATTCATACGAAAAATACATAACAAAATAAACATTATGTTACATATTATATTGGTACAATTTAAATGAATTATACCTTCAACCTTGAGTATCGTGATCCACTCATCGTATCAATGGTCATAGCTAACTTGCCCCGATCTATTAATATTTGGGAGATTCCCCTTACAGAACCCTAAATCAAAAACATAGTGAAAGTCACCTAAATGAATCCAAAAGTATTCATGAAAAAACACATAAAAAAAAACTAGTATTCATATAATTATAGTTTTACTATTACAAAGATGTATGCCTGTTGCGTCGAGGCAGGTATGGTATGGTCTACTATGACCCTTACAGAACCAACCTGGATCAAAAACATAGAGAAAATTACCTAAATGAAACCAAAATATTCATTGAAACATTAATATAATGAGAAAACATTGTGACATATTTAAATTGTACAATTACAATCAGGTTTACCTGTTTCCCCGAGGCTATTGTCGTCTGTCGATGAACATTCGGGTGACTTTCCCAATCAACGTTCTGCATCAAAAATAGAAAACATTATCTAAACCAAACCAATATACTAATAATGAAAAAACAAAGCAAAAAAACTTGTTTTTCTAATTATATTTTTACTATTACAAAGATGTATACCTACTCCCTTGAGGAAAATGTACTCCTCCGACCATCTGCTGGCTTGGATTTTTCCCAATCACTAGCCTACAAAGTAAATATGGAAAATCTAACCGAAATAAACTAACGAAAAATCCTTAAGATGTTAAATTCATTAATAAAAGGTTGGGTAAATTGTTATATGTACCACTCCCATAGTAACCGTGTTTGTATCTACTCGATTCAAATTGTAATTAATAAGCAACTCTTCCCCAACAGATATTGATTTAATGGCATATACAAAAACACGGTTTCCTTCACGCCCCTCAAATTCGCAGTTTGGTTTCTTATTTGTAGACCCTAGTTGTGTACTATTTATAAACCCCCAAATATTACCTGTGGCCTTTGGCCTTCCGTCCATGTACAACATTGCTCCTTTATTTTGATCTTTGTCTTTCAACTGTAAATAGTTTGCTGACAATCCATATCTATGCATACTTTTTGTATATCGGACTAGGTGCATCCAATAGTTGTAGTTGTAAGAGGGTCCAACATACTCCATCAATTCTGTGTTAAATTTTGAGCATTAATTCACAATACTCTAGGATCTTTACTGAGAGAATAACATGTATAGTATATCAATGCATATCAATCATAACAAGCATGTCAATGATCACAATAAGCAAAAGCATGAGAGACAATAGACACACAGAGTTTCCGTGGGGAAAACCCTAAGGTGAAAAACCCCACAACTTCCTTAGAGATAGATAGAGCAATAGCACAACCAAAGTACAAGATATAGACTCCTCTTAGCAGCTGATCCTCCTCCTCACATGTGCGCCACTTTTCGAGTGAAGGAAGTGTGAGTTCTGAAGTGATCCACATAGAGATCTCCCGATCTCTATTTATACTTGTCCTATTTTCCCAATAACCTTATGGGGCCGACTTGTCTAGCTAGGTACAATAACTTCATATTACATTATATCGGGCCGACCGCTTACAAGTTGTTCTAATAACCCATCGACAAGTTAACATACTTGCAACACTTGTCAATACAAATGACGACACTTCCGTATAGAGGAATAATACATCTCTATAGGAGTACAATGAATATACATATGAAATACATTCCGAAGTTACATATACATCAACACTCCCTCTTAACTAGGAAGGTATTTCTCGACACAGATCATCTAGCACAAGTCTTCTTCTCTGGATTATCATCAGTGAATCATCGTCATCGTCACTGATGCTGCTATCTTGATCAATCTCTGAATCTACTCATCATAGGAAGTTCTACAGAGCCAGTCCTTTTTCATACTGGATGTAGACCCACCACCTGTAGGTCTTTATCACCACTGGCCATACTGTGGAATAGTCAGGACTGATTACGTGCATCAACAAAACCTCGAAAGAGCATCCCAGGACTGATTACGAGCACACTGCTCAACCTATCGGATCTCCCAGGATCTTTTACATGTTGACCTTCACAAAACCTACTCAAAGCATCCCAGGATTTTACAAGCACACCGCTCTACCTGTCTGGATCTCGATAGAGCATCCCAGGTTGTTACGAGCACACTGCTCTACCTGTCCGAATTTTAAAGGATCTTTTCTATGTGAACTTTCGCAAAACCTACTCAGATCATCCCAGGATGTTACGAGCAAACCACTCTACCTGTCTTGATCTCGATAGAGCATCCCAGGATGTTACGAGCACACCGCTCTACCTGTCCGAATTTTAAAGGATATTTTCTATGCGAAATTGTAGCAAAACCTACTCAGAGCATCCCAGGATGTTATGAGCACATCGCTCTACCTGTCCGGATCTTGATAGAGCAACCTAGGCTGTTACGAGCACACCTCTACCTGTCCAGTTTTTAAAGGATCTTTTCTATGGTACCTGCACAACCTGTCCACGGCCATAGAGTATCAAACCGATACTCACCATACATCATCCTGATGTACATCATCACATGATCAACCTGATCATCATCATAGCATCAACCTGATGCATATCATCTGGAGCAACATCCTGAAGCTCGTCATCTATGATCATCCTGATCATCATCATAGCATCATGCTGATGCATATCATCTGGAGCAACATCCTGAAGCTCGTCATCTGTGATCATCCTGATCAAACAATATATCCATCTGATGCATACAAAGTATCTACCTGATACATATCATCATATATGATCTACCTAATCATACAAGTATCCACCTAATACAAATACAAATTCATGATCTACCTGATCATACAATTATCCACCTGATACAAATCCATGATCCAACTGATCATATCAAGCATCCAACATGATGCATATACAAATACATGATCATACTGATCAAAGCATCCAACATGATGCATATACAAATACATGATCACACTGATCAAAGCATCCAACATGATGCATACATACATATACATATAAATGATCCAACTGATTATATCCAGCATCCAACATGATACATATATAGAGCAGTAACTGGAGCATTGTCCTGATACTCATCATCCAACGCTTGCATCCATAGCCATGTGAAGGATCCTCCTTCCACCATGCTTGAAATGGCTTCAGCAAATGTCTACATCACTTCTTCCTTGAAGTGTCATCGATCTGAAGGACACCAAGCCTCTCTCTGAAGTACTTGAACTTCACTCTGGCTAGTGGCTTTGTCAGCACATCTGTAATCTGCTCATCTGTCACAACATACAAGAGCTTCACTGCTCCTCTCTGCACCATATCCCTGATATAGTGATATTTGATCTCTATGTGTTTCGACCTATCATGGAACACTGGGTTCTCAGACAGCTTCACACAACTCTGGTTGTCACAAAAGATACCAGTAGCCTCCAACGCGAGATTAAATAACTCAGACAGTAGCTTCCGGAGCCATACTACCTCACAACTAGCCGAACATGCTGCAACATACTCTGCCTTGGCTGTACTCAGTGCTATGTAGGACTGCTTCCTGCTAAACCAAGAGATCATACCTGATCCCATACTAAAGCAACACCCAGATGTGCGCTTCCTATCTACAGCACTGCCTGCCCAATCTGAATAAACATAGCCCTGCAGGTTAAACTTTTGATTCGCTTCATACTTGAGCCCGTAATCAACTATACCCTTCAGGTACCTCAGAATATGTTTTACAGCAACCAGGTGAACACTCCTTGGATCCGTCAGGAACTGGCCCAATGTGTTCACTGCAAAGCAAATATCTGGTCTCATGTTCGTCAGGTACATCAAGGACCCAATCATCTGACGATACATAGAGACATCAACCGGCTCAGATGAAGCATCACATAGAAGCTTCAGGTTCGATGCCATAGGTGTGGCCATGGCCTTGCTATCCATCATCCCGAACCTCTTTAGGATATCTACTGTATACTTCCCTTGTCTAAGGAAGATGCCATCTGCACTTTACCACACCTCCATACCTAGAAAATAGTGCATCATCCCCAAGTCCTTCATATCGAACTCGGAAACAAGCTTCCTCTTTGTATCGGAAATCAATCTGCCATCTCCTATTACAAACATGTCATCCACATATAGGAGTAGAATCACAGGATTTCCTTCCTCAACCTTGTAGTAAAGGTTGGAATCTACTTTACTCTTGGTAAATCCCAAACTAGATAGAAAATTGTCCATCCTACCATACCAAGTTCTAGGAGCTTATTTTAATCCATACAAGGATTTCTTCAATCTGCACACATATGACTCCCTGTCATGTGTTTCAAAATCGAGTGGCTGCTCCACATACACTTCCTCTTCAACTACACCATTCAAGAAGGCAGTCTTGACATCCATCTGGTGTATCTTCCATTTCATCGCTGCAGCCAGAGCAAGTACTGTTCTGATGGAAGTGTACCTGGCTACAGGAGCAAAATTTTCTTCATAATCTATTCCCTCTTTCTGAGAGAAGCCACGAGCTACGAACCTTGCCTTGTATTTCTCTATGCTGCCATCTGCAGCATGCTTGATCTTGTAGATCCATTTGGAAGTCACAACAGACTTCCCTTCAGATCTTGGGACAACATCCCAGACATCATTCTTCATTATTGATTGGTATTCTTCGATCATGGCATCCTTCCATTCTTTCTTTTCCGTTGCTTGTTCATAATTGGAAGGTTCTTTGTTCATGATATCATAGAGTAAAGCAACATAGCTGGTATGTGATCTGGTTCTCTTCTTTGCTCTGTTTTCTTCTTCTGGAATGCCATATCTTTCTGTATCTTGAATGAGCTCTCTAGCCTATGCAGGTTTTCTCTTGTGAGATTTATTCTCACGGGGTGGATCTATAGGTTCTTGCGGATCTTCAATTTCATGATCTGCATCTGGAATTGCTTCAGTCATAGTAGTGTCTTGAAATCTAGTTTCCTTAGGTTCTTCATAAACTTCAACAGGTGTCTTCCTTGATTTGATGAATGCTGAGTTTTCATCAAATGTTACGTCCCCGTTGACATCAATCTTCTTGAACCCTAGAAAGTATATTCTGTAAGCCTTCGAGATTTCACTGTAACCCACAAAGATACCCTTCTTTCCTGAAGGATCTAGCTTGGTCCTCTTTTCTTTTGGGGCATGAGTGTATACTGGACAACCAAATATTCTGAGATGGCTGACTTCAGGTTTCTTACCAGAGAAGATCTCTTCTAGTGTCTTGTTGTCCAATATCTTGTGGGGTGTTATGTTCTGCACATATACAGCTATCCTAGCTGCTTATGCCCATAGATGCATAGGTAGATCGTGGTCATACAACATTACCCTCGCTACTTCCATGATTGTTCGATTCTTTCTTTCTGCAACTCCATTCTATTATGGATTGTAAGGAGCAGTCAAATCCCTCTTAATCCCTGACTCACTGCATAACTTCTTGAAGTCACCTGAGGTGAATTCTCCACCATTGTCGGATCTAAATGTTTTGATCTTCTTATCAGTTTGGTTCTCCATCAAGGTTTTGAATTCCTTGAACTTATCCAACACTTCATCTTTGTTCTTCAAGAAGTAAACCCAAGTATTCCTGGAGAAGTCATCAATGAAAGAGACATAGTAAACATACCCACTCAGAGGGCTGGATGACATCAGGCCGCATACATCGGAGTGGATAATTTCCAAGATACTTTTTGCCTTGCTTTCACTGCTTGGAAATGCCTTCTTTATGTTCTTTCCTTTTGCACATCCTTTGCAAACACCTTCATGCTTGGTCTTAATTTCAGGAAGACCTTCTATAGCCTTACTTGCAATTGGTAATGCTCTATAGTGCATATGTGCAAGTATTCTATGCCAAAGTTCACTTGGCTCCATGGATTCATGCACCATGGCATGTTCAGGTTGTCCCTTTAGTTTATACAATCCTCCCTCTTGCTCTCCAATCGCCACTGCATCATCAATCGTTTTACCCTTTGGCCACATTAGGACTTGGCCATCTACAAATGCAACCCTCATACATTTTGCATCTAATGCAGAGATGGAGAGTAGATTCTTCTTGAGCCCAGGTACAAATAGCACATCTTTCATCCTTAAGGACTTTCCATATTCTAGGTTGTAGGAGGCTTCCCCACTTCCTTTGATAGGGTAGTGATAATCATCCCCAAGTTTCACCTTATGGGGTGATTCATGTTCAGATAGGTTTACAAAAGATTCTTTAAACCCAGTCATGTGTTTGGAAGCCCCACTGTCAATTAACCAATCATTACAACCATGAGAGATAGTACCTTTGAGGGCAGAGATTAGAACATACTCTTCTTCGCTTGATGAGTCATCATCATCACTTTCTGCTCTAGCTTTCTACCTGTAAGGTTCATCATCCTCAGCAGCATGAGCATGATATCTTCTTTTGTTATTCTTCTTCTTCTTGTTGAAGTTGTTGCCTTTCTTCTTCTTGTGACAATTTGAAGCAAAGTGTCCCATTTCATTACATTCGAAACATCGAACATGAGATAGATCTTTCTTCTTGTGATAAGGGTGAGAATGTTTCTTGTTATGAGATTTCTCCCTCTTAACCTTGCTTCGCTTGGTGTGAGTTGTGAGAGCTTGATCTTCATTCCCCATCTTTTCTTCTTGTGCCACAAGCCTAGCTTCTTCTTGAGAGCATTCCTCCCACAATCTACTGAAAGATATCAATTTCTTTCTTGCACAGATTCCTTGAATAAAGGAGTCCTATGACCTAGGTAGGCCATTCAGAGTGGTCATAACAACTTCACCATTGTCCACTACTTCATCCACAGCTTCAAGTTGTTCCTTGATCTTAGAGACCTTGGAGAAGTAAGATTGAATGGTCTCTCCATTCAACATCTTGACCCCTTTCAATTGATTCCACATAGTCATCTTCCGATTTATGTTCTTCCCTTCAAATAACTTGGTCAGGGAGTCAAACATCTCCTTGGGTGTCTTTAGAGATGACACATGTGGTATGAGATGGTCTTTGATAGAATCAGCAATGATTCTCTTTGCCTTGACCAAGTTCTTCTTATGCAATACCTTAGCCTCTTCATCCTCTGGGATAGGGACCTCAGAGTTGATGAAGGAGTCTAATTCATTTTCTTCCAGGATTAACCCAATCCTATACTTCCAGGCTCGGAAGTTATCATCCCCTTCAAGCTTATCCTTAAGCTTGGTGTGGTGAGACATCTTAAATTGTACTTCAAATGGAAATAGAAGAGATTTAGGTCTTACCACTTGCTTTGCTGAAAACTGGATCTGGTCTCGGATTAGGGTTTGTCGGGAAAACCCTAAAAATTTAAAAAGTGAATTTCAACTTTCTGAAAGGATAGAAAGATGTGCCTTGATGATCTGATCAGCTTGGTGTATTCAGAATTTGAGATCTGCAAAGCTTCACCCTTCAGAAATTCCTTTTAGTCTTCCCAGTTTCACAAGGGAGGACCCTGAATTAGGGTTTGAGTTTCCCGGAGATTTACCCAGCCAAAAATCTCGATCCAAAGCTCTAAACTTCGATTTTTCCAAGGAGCTTCCAGCTATGTATTCAGATTTCAGAAATTCCTATTTTTGTGGAAACCCTAATTTTTAGGGCCAAATCTGAAAATGCTCAGAATTGAATTCTGATTGGACAGATAGATTCTCCTTGATGAGTAGAGTCAATCTACTATACTGCTTTTCCAAAATCTGTGGAGAGAAACCCAATAAGCAAGAAACCCTATTTTTCGTCACTGCACAATGTCTTCTTCTCAGGTTAGCTCTGACTCCATGTTAAATTTTGAGCATTAATTCACAATACTCTAGGATCTTTACTGAGCGAATAGCATGTACAGTATATCAATGCATATCAATCATAACAAGCATGTCAATCATCACAAGAAGCAAAAGCATGAGAGACAATAGACACACAGAGTTTCCATGGGGAAAACCCTAAGGTGAAAAACCCCACAACTTCCTCAGAGATAGATAGAGCAATAGCACAACCAAAGTACAAACAAATTACAAGAGATAGAATCCTCTTAGCAGCTAATCCTCCTCCTCACATGTGCACCACTTTCTGAGTGAAGGAAGTGTGAGTTCTGAAGTGATCCAAATAGAGATCTCCCGATCTCTATTTATACTTGTCTTGGTTTCCCAATAACCTTATGGGGTCGACTTGTCTAGCTAGGTACAATAACTTCATATTACATTATATCGGGCCGACCCCTTACAAGGTGGTCTAATAACCCATCAGCAAGTTAACATACTTGCGACACTTGTCAATACAAATGACGACACTTCCGTATAGAGGAATAATACATCTCTATAGGAGTACAATAAATATATATATGAAATACATTCCGAAGTTACATATACATCAACATTATGTACATGTGCCATAAGGGACCTTTATGCCATCCATGAAAAACAACCCAAAAGCATGTCTTGATGATAGTGCAATTCGATATATCCTCTTGTCCACACAAAAATATGTGTTCGGTTGAGGAAGATCCTTGGGTACCCATTGTTTCAATTAACTTATGTACCTCAAGGGCACCTCGTCATTGCCTATTGTCTCATCATCATAGGAACATGACCCCCTTGAGCGCGATAATGTTCCATGCGTTTATGGAATTTTCTTCTGGTCTTTTGACATCTAGTCGATAAAACTCTTGTAGACCTACTGGATGTCTGACTTTCCTCTAGCGTTCCTAAACTCCCCTCGGTTTAGGAAGACAGATCTGACAAATACCTATTTGGTTCTACCTGCACCATGGGAAAAAAGTTTAGATAGTACTGCAAGGCATAACGCCTCTTAAAAGGTGATGTGTAGCGCCTTTTATAAGGTGAATTGTACCACATTCCCTTTCTCAAAATGCAGGCATTCAAGTGCTGAGGTAGAGGATCACTTTATATTTCTCAGGAGTATAAATTCATGCAATTACGAGTTGTCTTTTATTGTTCCTTTGGGGCTTGAGTCCCATATCACACCATCTAACTATCAGCTTTGTCGTCATGGCCCTAAAGTCTCTCTCATCCCATCAGTTTGGGTTCATCACCTCGGTAATTGAAGTACACTCACATTTAGTAAGATATTTATATTTAGCAATAATAATATAAAATAAAAATAACTAACCATTATGGAAAACTGCTAAAAGTTTTTATGACTTTCAAAAACAAGAGCTTTTAGGTGGTTAATAAGTGTTCACAAATCTTCAAAAACAATATTTTATATAATGTTGTGGAACTTGTATAATCTTATTCAAAATCTAAAATGAAATATTCTTAAGGAAAAGGATGAACTCATTGAATATTGGAAAGACATGGGTAGTTTTGTAATCAAGCATGGTCTTCTTAGATGACTGAAAGTAATTTAATCAAGCAACAACAGAACCGTAAACATGTAAGTTGTTTTGAAAAATGGTAGCTATCTGTCCTACTCCCAACTAATGTTGCCTTTGGACAATTACTTGTAATCTTGACTTTGGGTATTTATTGGATAACATAGATTTTCAATCATATTGACATAGAGAAAAGTAGGGCTTTCTTTATATTATCATGACATAGTTACAAAGACTTTCTTTTCAATCTTTATGACAATTTGAATGGATAGGCCCCACTCATAGCCAAATACTTGTGAGATATTTACAAATCATCGGAGATTGGGGGACCGTATATTTCTTGAAAGATGTTGGATTCAGTGCTCCATGCCTTTGAATAAATAGACCTCAGGACCACGTGTCTATTATGATGCATGTGGACGTCTATGTGGGTCTTGACAAGCCACTGTTCTTTGTATTTAATGTAGTACTCAAGGATTTGATCCTCAGTAATCTTTGTCTGCAAAATATCTTTGACTTGTTCGAGAGATTCTCCAACGTCCCGTTTTAGATTATAAATAACAGTTGGTTCTAATGTTGTTAGGTTGATGCCGAATGACTGCCAACAATCTCTCATCCAATCAGGGACGTCGTAGAATGTATTTGGATCCTCATGGATATCATGTGTACTTTGAAGTCCAAAATTTAGCATGGTATAATATGTTCTATCTGTATTTTCTTTTCTCAAGAATTGCCACCATAATTTTTTATATTTTTCATAAGTGTGTGTAGTACTTGGAAACCGGAGACTAGCATATTGATGTGGCCATGCTTTCAAGGAATGTATCCGGTTAATAAAGTAGTATTGATGATCTAGTTTTAGCCTGGGCTGATGTGTAGAGACCTCTGTCAAGATTAAGTTAAGATCATGGTAGAGGTGTGTTAACCAATTTCTTGCATCAGCTGCTTTTCTCAGGGAGTTGTTGTAAATAATCTCTGGTACAATACTGGATCCCATACGCATTCTTCTAAGTTCTGGCACTAGTCTAATAAAAGCATCAGATCCCTGTAAGTTAGCATCTAATACTTCAGTATGTCTCAACTCCCATCTAGGTTTCCAATCTTGCATATAATCCAACCAACTCATATTACCATCAATAGTATAGATCTGATGTTTTCCTCCGGTCCAAGCAGATATTTCCATGTTTACTTGTGGGTTATGGGCCCACTGGACTCCGCTTTGACCTTCTAAGCTCGCTTGCATTGGGCTAGCTTGCACCAGGCTCGCTTGTTTCAAGCTTGCTTGCTTTAGGCTCGCTGGTGAAAAATTAACATCATACTTCTGTGTCAAATATTCTCTTGTTAAAAAGTCAGGAATGATTTTTCTTTCCCAGAAATGTGCTCATGAAAAGTACAGTTATAACATCAAAACAATGCTTTCCATCTTGCTAACTTTCATTTTTTTGTTGCAATTTTTAGTGTGTCGTTTAGCACAAATGGAAGACATATGTTCTTATGATAAAGTCATGGTTCAACAAATGAATCTGGAACTTCTCTATGCATCTCAGTGCTACAAGGATTTCTTTATCGACAGTGGCATAGTTCTGCTCAATTTTATACCAAGTTCCTGATGCAAACTGGACTATTTCCTCTTCTTTAGGTTTTCTTACTTGTTTTAGAACTCGTCCCCATCATATGTATGAAGCTTCTGTTTCCATAATGTTGGGAAGGTTATAATCGATGACATGCAGTATGGGAAACATTTTTACCTCGCTCTTATATTCAAGATGGTTGTTTTTCAAAGTGTTCACGTTCTTAAAATTCTTTACCAACAAATATAATTTGATTACAAACAATTTTGTTTGATAGGACAAGTCTTAACTAATTAATTCAAATTATTTACCACATATTTGATTACCAACAATTTGATTACTTAAGTCTTATAGCCAACACATATTTGATTACCTTGGTGTAGATGTTTCCTGTAATATACTCAGAAGAGTTACTTTCAGAAATGATTGTGCCTCTTAGAGGCTAGTCAACTCTAGGAACCAAGTGACCCTATTATAGGGTTAGTACAAACCAGAGAGAGAGATGACTGGGCTATGGTACGGTCAATCAAATAAAGTCAATTACGATCAAAAGGCTCAGTACAATCACAATAAAGATGATCTGACAGCCAGCAGACTGAGGTCAAAGAGACTCACGGCCTCCAGTAAGGTACAAGGACCAACCAAAGGGTACAAAAACCAACCAGTAAGGTACAAGTCAAAAAGAAAAGAGTGGGTATAAATTAGACTCATAACCCTTGGGACTAAGTTGGTGTACTACCTCAAATGTGGACAAACTACCATAGTTATACCCATAAGCCCAAAAACATAAAAGGCGGTACAAATCAAAAGATAACTCAAGATCAGTAAAAGACCCAAAAGGTGAGAGGCAAGGTACCACAAAAAAATGAAAGGATCAAAATTAAAGGACAAGCTACCACAAGACCAATAAAAAACAGGGTGTAAGGACCAAAAGTAAATCAACCATTGTGGGGAAGGTACAAATAAGGTCAAATATATATTGCAATAGCTCCTTGTAACTACCTATTATTTGACATGCCAAAGAGATGGAAGGTCATATAATGTCAAATATATGCAATAGCTTGCTATGCAATAGCCCCACAATGGTTGATTTACAATGGTCAAATATATGATTGCTTGGACAAAGGGGGTGTACCTCAAATATGGAAAAACTACCATAGTACCCACAAGACCAAAAACATAAAAGGTGGTTCAAATCAAAAGATAACCCAAGATGAGTAGAAGACCCAAAAGGTAAAAGGCAAGGTACCACAAAAATATTATCAGCAAAATGAAAGGACCATAAGACAATCAACCAAGGTGGGATACAACCAATCATCTCTCTCTCAAATGTACCATTGTTCCATATAACCTGAAAGTCCATCATCAAAGTAAACGGAAAAGTCCACATGGATGATGTTATCACGTGGTCCTCTAGACTACTCCTAAGGTCAAGCGTTAGTGGCTCTATCAAGGGGTGTTCAGTCCCTTGAGAAGACCATCTAACTCAACCATCTCGAAGACCTAGGAGAAGAGGAAATCACACATCATCCGATAATTGGTAACTGACCATGTAAGAACTCAAAAACCCTAAACCAACCGAGCGTACAGAAGGGGAGCTAGGAAAAGACAAGGCTCGCAAGGAAAAAAAGAAAGCTCAAAAAACTGTACTAGGACCGATGTCACAGTAAGCGAGTTGAAACAAAAGTGACCAGAATGCCAACAAGCAGTACTAAAAAGAAAAAGACCCTCTAAAAAGGTGAAATAGCAAGCAAAATTCCTAACTAGGAGCTGGAGACCTCGACAAATCGTATCCTTCGCAAGGTGATGAAATCCAAGTCGAACAATACGAAGTGAGAGACTGAATTTGAAGGATATCCCTCTACCGAAAGGGATCCTGGGTAAAAGAGCCCTAGAAGAAACGTTACTAGGCTACTTCGTTCATGACATGTTAGAGAAGGTTTTTGACACTTCTGTCTTATCGCCCCTGTATCACCAATACGATAGAGTACAAGGAATACAATGGATCGATATGCCTTAAGCGCTAAGTGGAGTGCAGCATTCCAAAAAGTCCATGCAGAATCAATCCTCACGGCTTAACCCCTGAAAAAATGGGAGGCCCCTCCACAAACTGGTCGATGACCGTGTCAATAACTACTAGAGGATTTTAGTACCCTATAGGACAACATCTATGTCTTAGATGAAAATGAAAAGGGGGAATTATTTGGATGCCTATCCCCGGTGTCCTACCTAACTACCAAATTATTTTTATCCTCAAGCGAGGTTAAAGTGTGTTGAGTTAACGAGTTAAATTTAAATGGTTGTATTACTCAGTCGGGTGATGGAAGTGCAACTTGTTGTGTGATGACTGACTCAAACCATGCAAATGCATATGAATCAAATAAGCCTTTCCTTTTAATGAATGCTAGCTAAGGTAAGGAGAGAGTTCTTTCAAACTATAACTACTCTTTCAAATTAATTGAATCCAACAATAACTTTCTTATACTTCTAATGAGTAAAATGCATGACAATGTTTAAACCTTAGCAAGCATAAGCATGACGTTATGATATTGTGCATAATCATGTATGCTAGGAAACACTATTTCAATTTAAAACCCATATATTCAAAATAAGGCATGTGAGCATAATTCAAGAAAATATTGTATCTAAAGATAAGGGGTACTACTTTGATGAGATGACAAGGATTAAAAAAATAGGATTTGAAGACTTTGAACATCATAAAAATAGAGAGTATATTGCATGTTGATACATAATGGAAATGAATATACATTAAGGATCATAATGTAACTTTTTATAATTCTTTATATGACCCCAAAGATCCTATTAGGTCTACCATGGACTAAATATAAATATTCTATTCTAACAAGACACCTTATTTTCAAACAAAATAAATTCAAAATGCTATATGGTTGGATGTCTATTTGTATAATCTCAACACTCCCTAACTAACATCTAACCATTGAGAGTTCCCTCTTTAAAAAAAACTATTGATACATGTAACGAGCATGTATTTTTCAATGCTACCAACATCTTTAAGTTTACCAAATTTCCATGCATCTCCTACAAAACCCATTTAAGATAAACCTTCACACACCCAAAAAATGGTTCTTGATACATGGAAGAAGATTGAAGTTCATTCACTCTTCTTCAAGAAAAAGAAAACAAAACAACACTAAGATTGGTTTAATGAGCACCTACAATTTCTGCTTCAATTTTGTGTTTATAATGTAAATATTTAAAAGAGAAGGTCAAATGGTTATATAAAAAAGTATCAAACTTCTATCTAATTCTTTAATGCACATAAGATAAGGAAACACCTAGTAATTAATATATAGCTATTAATTCAATGTTTTATGAAATAATGAAATATAATAATATATATAATAAATGTGGATTTTCTTAAGAAAATTGTATCGAATCATAGTTTGAGATTGAAAGTGTCTATAGTGTCCTCTTAAGTTAGAAACGACACCATAGGCGCAGTTTTCAATGCACTAAATGATGGTGTAGAAAGTGTTTCTTGAGGCAAAAATTCATGATGAAATGGATATCTTGTCTTTTTGGTTGGGAGTGACACTAGCCTAGGACTTGAAATTTTGTTGTTGTTTTCTCCTATACACTACACACTGAATAACTTGGTTAACTACAAAAGAATCAAGATATTTACTCCCATGCAGTTGTGCCTTATCCATAGGAAGTGTTGGCAATTATGCCATGTTCGGATGTTGAGAACTAGATATGCATTTTTTCAGTTACTTCTCATGGTTTCTAACAAAAGGAAGACAAATTTTCTAAAGCTTCCAAAGGGGCCAATATAAATAAAGGGAGGCTGTAAGTCCCTATCCTTGAGTAACTTCAAGAAAGTCTACTATACAATCAATTCAATGGTTGTTGATTGGCATGAATAGATGCAATATGAGTTTGGTTTAGGTTCCCTTTCATGATGGTATGGTGAAATACAAACTCATCCAATGCCCTTGCACAAAGACAAGGTGCACTGCAAACATTGGGTAACATCTCATAGTAGTAATATGTGCTAAGAGTCTAGAGTCTATATGGAGTGTTGACACTTATTGACTCAAGAATTACAGGCATTCAGTGTAGAGTCTATGTAGGTGTATCAATTGGGTTTTTTAGTCTACATGTTGAGTCAATAAGTGTCATCATGATAGAAGTTCATGATCAAGATCTAGAATTGACAAAGTTTTGTCCTCCTATTGTTTTCAATGTATTTGGTTGTGGTCCTCTCATCCTTCAGATATCCCATGTATGGATAATCCCATCCAATAGACAATTTGAAAAGCAAAGGAAGAATCTACATCTCAAGATTAATGTTGAGGCTTCTTTAGATATTGGCATCCTAGTGACATCACTACAATAGGAATTTTTCATATTATTAGACAATGAAAAAGGAAATCACACGTTTGTCAAGTGAGCACAGAAATCACTAGTTTGTCAAATAAATTGACCTCCTGTCACCTTTAATTTTCATTTCTGGATTGATGTTTCAATGGGTTTCCTATCTAGATTGAATGATTCATGGTAGACAATGATTGGCATGCAAAAGCAAGGAAATCTAGGAACATATAATATACAACAATCCATGATCAAATTCCCAAAGATATCTTCAATGTTCATTTCTAGACAATCCAGTCCTATGTTTTATTGTCAGGAAAAAGAAGTTTGGAAGCCATTAATTTCAAGCATGTTTATATACCCATGCAGGTACAAAAAAATGCAGCAAGTGTTCTCTCTCTAAATTGCAGAATGAAAGGGTTAAGATGGAAATGTTCAATTGCAGAAAGAAAGGGTTAAGATGGAAATGTTCAATTGCAGAATGCAGCAAGTGTTCAAGTTCATTCATGGGACCTCAAGGAGAGCTTCAGATATACTCAAGTCATGCAAATGAATTCATCACATAAAACAAAGTAATAGTAAATATAAGGAATTGCAAACATCCATGTTCATAATTCTTTAGGCACACTTATAACATTCTTCAATCATTCATCACAAAAACACAGTGATAGTAGACACAATAAACTGCATATAAATGTTCATGAGCTTAATACAAACTAAACCAGTCTATCTATTTTTCATGTCTCCTAGAAACTAGTTGGAAAGGATTTACAGTACCCTTCCAATCAATTTTAGATCTCAGGTTTAGGCGAAACCTCACCTTTCAGATAGAGGTCAAACACAGTTCCTAAAACAAACACATCTTAAACATTAACCAGATTACTTCCCCAATTTCTCCAAGTCTTCTTCTTTAAAATCGTATTCCTTCTAACTACCGGTGTAGCCAAAGGTGGCCCATTAGAAACTTCAAATCTAGTTATAGAGAGTCCAAAGGACTCAGTGAAGTTGCAAAACGAAAGAGCTTGAAACTTTAGAGCCTTGTAAACATAGCTGCGACAGGAAGGGATGCATGATTGGGAGGACTTGGAATTACCATTCTTATGCCAAAAACCAAGCTTTCGATCACCTATTAGCACCCATCGTAGTGAGTATCATAGCCTATGACCTACCAGTAAAAGTCAAAGAAAAACCACAAGTTAAACCCTGAGATAAAACAAATACATACAGGATGAAGGAAGAAAATCTTAAAAGTTGTAGGTAGAAGTTACCTGGTAGTGAATCGTGACACTCTCCACCTCCTTACATAGTGAACAACAAGTGCACTACGCTCAAGTAAGAGCACTTTCAACACAGATGCAGTAAGGGACTACTCTCAGCCAAAATCCACGAAAATGAAAAGCGCAGGGATGAAGACCAAGGTAAAACCCTTGTGACCAGCTGGAAACAAGGCCATGTGATTCTCACATGCAGCATTTAAAACTCCAACCACATCCTTTTTTCATTTCAATAAACTTACCCCACGCTATAGTTAAAATCGTGAAGGCATCAAACTACATTTATTTATGCCATGAATTTCCAAAGAGTTAGTCCTTAGCCTTTTCTTTTAAACACATAACATTAGACCTTGCTAGAATTTTGATGTAGGTGACTTAGGAAGGAGCCATCATATTTATGCTTGCAAGACATATTAAAAAAAGTGCATTAGCAAGTTTTCTAAGTAAGTCAGGATATTTCCAAACATCACCCTTACCTCTCGGCAGCTCCGCCAGCGGTATGAATATCAACATCAAGACCCCATAAGGACTCACCCTCTTCTCACAAATTCCATCAAGCCTGGATTAGTGATATAAACCAGTTTAAACATTTAAATTAAACAAACCTACATATAAAACTTTAAAAGTGAAGTACTTAAAGAGAATACCTTAGAGCACTAAGTGTGCCAAGACTGAACTATGCACATCACCCTACCATACTCCATTGCTTCCGCAGAAACATAAATGGTGAAACCGACTCTCTTAAGACATAGTTCTCATTGCATTAAATAATTACCGACTTAACTTCCCAGTGCTAAAGTTAATTTTCATTACATTATCTATTTAGGCAATATGAATAGTAAAATGAAAATTTTTAATGTCCTAGGAAGAAGGAAGAAGGAAAAGAACAAGCAACAAAAGTAGTTGGCAAGGATGGAAAAGCATTCAGAGTGGATGAGTTAGCACCCAAGATAGAGACAACCTTCTCCATGGTATCATGTCTTTCCACTAACACCATCTCTAGTGTAGGTCGGTGCTATATGGTCAATGGATCATCCAAACATGTGACATTCAATAAGAAGGATTTCAATAGACTTAAAGAGAAAGAAGTTGGCATACAAGTAGAGTTACGCGATGATGCCACATATCTAGTTACCAATATGGAATTTGGTTCTTTCCACATGATGCCATCACATGTTGTTCTTAAGTTAAATGATGTTTTGTAAGTTCTTGGTTTAACTAATAATCTTGTTTTAGATTAAGATATGACACCTCTTAAGTGTGTGGAGTTTGATTAGAAGTAATTCGTCATAATAAAGTGTAGCACTATTGGAACATTTGGAACACAAGATTTGGTTGCTTGCACTATGGAGCACTTCCACCCTCGAAGGAAATAGTGCAGGGATTTCCAAACTTTGTGATCTATAAGCTAGGTATGTGCAATGGTTGTGCACTTGGAAATCATACAAAGATTGCTTTTCCAAGTAGTGTGCATACAAAGATTCATGAAAATGTATGTTTACCTATGTCATCGACTTCTTGAACGGCTAATATTTATTATGTTTCATTTATTAATGATTCCTCTCCCTTTGGTCTTTGAGTTCATGACTCCATCTCTCTCCTACCTCAAGCATCGCTTAACACTATGTCACCCTCCATAAAGACCTATATATACTTTATGAAGACCAATCATGAAGTATTCAATAAGTTTCATGAGTTTAAGGCTCTTGTGGTTACATGCAATTAATAGTTTTATGCCTAGTTCCAAGATTATTGTATATGTGTGATGGACATTTTATGCTTACTCCTTTGAAATGTCACTTTCATTCATTTAATATTTTTATCCATAATTATGATGGCATGGGAAGAACCACTCGAGTCACGTGAAATCATGCATGCCACAAGATGGGCCACTGTGCGTGTCGATGTCCTAGGAAGAAGGAAAAGAACAAGCAACAAAAGTTGTTGAAAAGGATGGAAAAGCATTCAGAGTGGATGAGTTAGCACAAAAAGCTAGAGACGACCTTCTCCATGGTATCATGTCTTTCCACTAACACCATCTCTAGTGTAGGGTGGTATATGGACAATGGATCATCCAAACATGTGACATTCAATAAGAAGGATTTCAATAGACTTAAAGAGAATGAAGTTGTCATACAAGTAGAGTTACGCGATGATGCCACATATCTAGTTACCAATATGCAGTTATGTGTTGTTCTTGAGTTACCAATATGTACATGCAAGGGTTGTGCACTTGGAAAGCATACAAAGATTGATTTTCCAAGTAGTGTGCATAGATCAAGATAGTTTCTTGATAGGATTCATGAAAATGTATGTTGACCTATGTCATCGACTTCTTTAACTGGTAATATTTATTATATTTGATTGATTAATGATTCCTCTCCCTTTGGTATTCGAGTTCACTCCCTCTCCCATCTCCTACCTCAAGCATCGCTTAACACTATGTCACCCTCCATAAAGACCTATATATACTTTATGAAGACCAATGATGAAGTATTCAATAAGTTTCACGAGTTTAAGGCTCTTGTAGTTACATGCAATTAATAGTTTTATGCCTAGTCCCAAGATTATTCACTTATACTCACTTATATTCATATAACATTTTTAAAATCTCACTTATATTCACTCACTAGCTTTTGTCTCATTACTCTTTAAATTTTTTTCTTTTAATACAATATCTTCGGTTGGAGCCATTGAGTTTTTTTAAGGTCATCTTGAAACCGAATAGTACTAAATTCTTCACAATTCAAATGTTACATAAACCCTAGGAGGTTCCTTCAGTACAACATGTGTAGTCATTAGTGTGAGTTCTTAATCAACATGATATTATGTCTAATCTCAATTCAAATTCCGTGTCAATATTTTTTTTTAATATGACCATGGATGATGGTGATGGGTTTATATGTACTTCATTCTTCGACGTTATAGAGAAACATCAACCGGCCATGCTAACCCAACAATGCCACTTTTTACTCTTTTGGGGCTTAGCAAGATTATGCCCAATTTTTATTTTTGTGCGGAACACCTAGCAATACCAAGTGGTTAAGAACATGGTCCCGTCGAAACATCCCATTGCAACCATAAATCGATCATAAGGAAAGGGGAAGAACTATGTAACTATGTAACACGATGATGATGACGATGACTGATTATGATGATGATGATGGTGATGATGATGGTGATGATGATGATGACGATGAAGATGACGATGCCGATGATGGTGGTGATGATGATGACGATGAAGATGACGATGCCGATGATGATGATGATGATGATGATGATGATGATGAAGATGATGATGATGATGATGATGATGATGATGATGATGATGATGATGAAGATGATGATGATGAAGATGATGATGATGGTGATGATGATGATGACAATGAAGATGGCGATGTCGATGATGATGGTGATCAAGATGATGACGATGAAGATGACGATGCCAATGATGATGAAGATGATGATGATGATGATGATGATGACGATGAAGATGATGATGCCAATGATGATGAAGATGATGATGACGATGATGATGATGATGATGATGATGATGATGATGATGATGATGATGATGATGATGTCAAGGTACTAAATGCAATATAAAGGGGAAATGATTAGTATTGCTCATGATGCTCCATAGTAATCCAATCTTTCTTTGTATTTTTCATCATTGATATGAGAATAAAATAACAAGGAACAATCTTACGCAAGAAAGTGTGATCAACTGCTCCCGGGTTGGAAGGTGTGGGAGGATTCCTTTTTGACTCCGAAGAAAAAAACCCACCTCTAATCTTCAGACCCTCTTCTCTTATGCAGCTAAGGATTTTAACTCCATCTCCTTCCTCCATGTCCTGAGAAACAACAATAAAGAAGGAGATCGCATGGAAAATATTGGTGCCGGTTTAGATTGTGGTTCGATGATCATTAATGGACTTAGCATTGTTACCAACTGGGTTCCTTAGTCCCCTTCAATGTTCAAATTTGAACCCTTCCCATCCCTTCCAAAGGGTTCTATCCCTTCCTAGAAGTGTAAAGTTAACAAAAAAAAATTAGAATCTGAATTTTACCCTTCCAATTAAGGACATAATTTATATCAGCATTTCAAAAGAAGGGAAACATTTGAAATCACCCATCCATATAAATTTCAATTTCTATGTTGAAATTGCTATGTTATAAAATTCGACTCGCCATTCAAAATATTGGAAATATCATAAATTTGAATCAATCACTCACTCATGCCACACACTCATTGCTCATCTATGCAAGATGATGAGTGATGATTGATGACTACGAGGCATTGGCCACCAGGATTTGACTCTGGCTCCCTAGTCACTTTGGGCTAAGATCTAAGGTGTGACAATGTGTCAGCTACTACGACTGTAACAACAGAGAACCACTACTAGTCTACTACTAGACTCAAAACAAGCCTGGAACTTTGTGCGTACTACCTATGTGAACCTGCCTACCAATGTCCACTCGTTTTTCGTCAAAATGAAATTCAAATGGTTAGTCTGATGAGTCCTCCTCGACAAGACTTCATTTTTTGCATGAATGTCATGGACTCACAGAAAATCTAAACAACACTCAATGGCATGCAACTAGGACCACAAACCATGTAGAGGGCGATTTATGCATTGATATGGAGAGGTGGTACTGGGCACACAATATGGAGAAACAATGAGTTAGAAAAAACATTTGGACCAAAGCACCACAATGGTTATTAATAAAAAATTTAAAAAATCAATTTTTGGCCCAGGAATAGTCTTCAATTTGATGGGTGGCATGATCATGATGTAATCTCCCTCCATCCTTCCAAACATATGTGGTTTCTCACCACATTTGTCTTCGTCGCTTGCCACCAAAATACGTATAAAAATTACATGTATTTACATCCTCTTCTCTTTAATTCCTCATCGCATAGTCATAACTAAGGATTATTATGCATGCACATACTCACCTTATAATATAAATTGGGTCAAGGTGCAGAGACAACAATAAAATATCAAATGTGTCAAGATGCAAAGAGTAAGAGACAACTATAAGTAAGCCTTATATTAAATTTACCATATAAGTCTTTAATTGATACTTTCAACTGAGATTTGACACGTTGGATTATTGTGATCTTCTTATCACTCCTTACTAATGTCATCGTAAGGCACTCTTTGAAGGTGAAGTCCACAATTTTAAGTCTTCTTCCTCATTCTCATGCCTTTTGGTAAGACAATAAGGAGGGTAGTGGCCCACATCAGCATTGAAAACAGTTCGACATGGAGGTAGATACATTAATTATTTTCATTAAATAACTTAAATTTTATTTCAGTGTCTACAAATTTTCTGAATCGTGGATTGGTACAAAAAAATCAAATTTTAAAGCTTCGAGCTCTTAATTACTCACATCTAGAATTTTCTCAAATTGAGCCATTAAAAAACTTCTTTTGGTGTTTTGGTTCACTTTAAAAGGAAGATTATCAAGACTCAAACATGTAGCAATTTGCAAGGCTCCAGTTGACTTAAGATTGATTATGTTTCCCCTCCATCCCATACCTGTATGTTGTTGCAACAAGCGTCGAACAACAAAACTTGATGCCCTAGCCCCTATGATGTTAGCATTGCTAACTCGCTTGGTATGGAGGAATTTTTTAATGTTTTATATGGAGGATTTTTTTAATGTTTTCTAAGCTATGTATAATTTTTTCTTAGGCGCCCAATGTCCATGATTCTTACATCTCTCAAGCTTGAATGGCTACCCTCTCTGTGGTTTGAATTAATTTTTTGGATGGTTTTATATGTATTTTTGGTTGTAGGTTTATTATAGCCTCGTTTTGCTTAGTGGCTTCCTTTTGTATATAGTTAACTATAAGTAAATTTCTCATGGTTCTAGTTTTATTTTAAGACTATTTCTAGTTACAACTTCAAGATTGTGTGAATGCCCCAATATGGTTATTGCATAGTCTAAGTAGTTTTTTTGTATAATGAAGTGTGCTCCAACTCGAAAAATACAACAAAATAGTTGTTATTTTAATAAACTGTAAATTAATGTTAGATATATGTCAAATTAATGTGTTCAAATTAGGTTTTGATTGAAGAGATACCATTTTTTCATGTAGATATTAATGAGTGCTCAATTGTCTAAAGATTGTAAAAATTTGGATGATCAATATTTGTTTTTTGCATTTTTTGGGGGGAAGGGTTTAATTAATTTATACTTTTCAATTGAAGTAAAATAATTTATATTTCCCTCCATCTTTGAAGGGCTCCAAAAACAAATTCCCTTCCAATTGAAACTAAGACCCACCCTTCAAATTTGATCACTAGTCCCCTTCCTAGTTTTTTATGACCACCTTGCATCCTAATTACCTTCCCCCAAACATTACAAAATAATAAAAAAATTATGGAGTAAAGGAAAGATTGCCTTGGGATATTCTTCCTGGCATCGATCCTCTCCTGCGTACCTCTGGAACACTTGGCGCCCTCACCGGTCTCATCCCACCTGCCTCGCATGCGCATGAATTTAATACTACGTCCACCTTCTGCCCTACCTTATACCACGCTTCATGGGAGAAGGCTCGCCATCCTGCATTTTCGAACTGCTGAGAATTGGGTGCTCCAAGGACCCTGCGTAGTTTGGATTAGAATTTTGAATCCTCAACGACCAACAATGAAGGCCGATAAGGTCTCGAACTTTTCTTCGATGCAATTCCTCCGTTGCATGAAGAATATCCTGGAGAATGGAGGTGGGGCCGGTGTGAAGTGGTATTTGTCTGCTTTCGATGTTGTTCAGGGACAGGGGAATGGCGGTATTGGGCAAGCGCGTGGTGGGTAGGATGAGAATTCCTATGGGGTCTCTCTAAGGTGGATGAGCCAGTCAATGGCAGAAATTGGGTGTCGTTAGAATTGAGCACTGTATGGGGTCTCTCCAAGATGGATGAGCTAGTCAATGGTAGAAACTAGGTGCCGTTAGAATTGAGAACTGGTCAGAACAATGGTGGGGTTGTGCAACCAATAGCACGGGGACTCTTTGGTGAGAAAGGTAATGGAAAGGGCTGGGTGGCCTCTTTGGAATTGGGCAACAATCAAAACCTAGGTGGGGCGGTGCACCCTTCTGCTCACCATGGGATTTCCAGCGAGACTGGCAGTGGCAAGAATTGGACATCTCATGAGCATGGGATGGATAATAGTATTATCAACCTGGAGTCTCCCCGTGGGGAGGACAACCCTTCTTCAAAAGTTCTTGTGCATCTGATGGAGCTGGAGAGTCAACTGTGCAGGCTGTGGGGGGAATACTCCGATGATAAGAAAGATTTGTCTCATCTTTCCACTTTCATTCAGATCTCTTCTACAAAAATCAGGACTATCTACAGCAAAATGAAGGAGTACTTTGAGGTACTTGCTGGAAAAATGGACAAGACTGCCCTTGCTCCGAGGATATCGGCATCCTGATTAACTCGCTGCACAACAGTATGAAAGTGGTTGAATCAAAGCTGGATGGAATGAATTCTGATATCAAAAGAAACTCTGTGGTCTTCCATGGAAACGACGAGGAGAAAGCTGGAACAAGGAATGGAAACAAGGAGAACATCGGCCATCAATGCTCTGCATAATTCACCATGATTCTCTAGATGTTTTGTTTTTTTGTGTATAATAGCTTAGAAGCGAGTTAACTATCTATTTGCACGATAATGTATTTCCTTTGTTGTTTACTGTTAGGAAAGTATATAAAGATCTATAGCTGTTGTAGAATCGAGGGTGTGACTGAACATCAAAGACTTGAAATGGATGAGCCTGCTATGACAGCTCTCCAATTTTGGGAATAGTCTTCCAAAATATCTATTGTAACTCTGCTCTTTTTTTCAATATAAAAGCTTTTCAATCGTTACTGTAAAAAAAAAAAGTGTGAACTCTTTTGGGAACAGTCTTCCAGAATATCTATTGTAACTCTGCTCTTTTTTTCAATATAAAAGCTTGTGGGCATCTTGTTCGTATTTCGTGTTTCTGTCCCCATAATTTATTCAGTCAAATCTTTTAATTTTTTCCTCTGATTTGCATCTTGGAATCGGATCATGTACCCTCTCAGCATTGCTAGTCCATTGACAACCTATTTGTTCTATCAAACAATAATAAAATGAATTTCGCAGTCACTCGGTGATCCATGATATCGGTTGGAAAATTTTGTAAACCAATTAAGTGATCTAGTGGAACTAAATGTTGGAATGTGTGTTGTTATTGGTTGTCTTTCTCTTTGCAGTAAATAATATGCATTGCAATAGTGCGTGGATTTAATCTTCACATTGGTTTCATTGCATATTTTTATATTAAAATTGTATAAAAAATAAGGCAATAGATAAAGACACATGCCTCGTTGGTGTAAGTAGAAGTGAAAATTTGAGTTTCAGATGTATTAAAGGATCTTTGGGAAACAGTGTGCAATGCAAACATTTTGGGATGCTTCAACAATGTGTTGGGATATTACAAACATATGACCAAGATGTATATAATATAAAGTAATGCTAATATTCCAACACTATTTTGTACATAAATATGCATGATCAACACAAAGTTTGAATGCCAAAATGCTAATGTTATAAATACAATGCCAACAATTGTGAAGTGGTTAGCTCATAAATATTCTTGTTTGAAAAAATAATTAATATCGTAGCTTAACATGTGATAAATTTGAAAGTATGAAGCCTAACATTATGAAAAATAATTATTATATGTTGCTTGAATTGATGTAAATGATACATGCTTGTGATAGATAGTGTGGATGGTCTTAAGATGTGTAATATAAAGTGACTTTGATAAATTTCAAAAAATCAATCTAACTTTTTTTAGAATGATATAGATAGAGGTAGATCCCTTCAAGGTATCACTAGACAAGGGTTGGAATTACTATTAAGTGATTTTAAATAACTTTTAGAAAACATATTCTATTTCTACACTATTGAATTTGCTAAAAAAATCTACGAGAGTGTTACATTTTACCACAACTAGGTAATGAAAACTTTCTATATGCATAGGTATAACAAAAACTTATAGGAAAAACCAAAGTTACATTGGCATGTCCATATTTTTTCCAAAAATCTATTTCTAAAACTTGAAACCTTCTTTTGTGGTGATTAACCTTAGTTGACTTAAATTTTAGTTAGACCCTAGTTTATGAACACCAAAACACCTTTACATGTTTGCAATATCCAAAACTTCCCTTTCCATAACAAAAAAAAAACATATTCCAAATTTATTTAAATAAAAACTTGTGTGAAGAAAAAGAGGGAGAAAGAGTACAAGTAGCTATGCTATGCTTATATTATGATTCATTAAAGTCCATTTTCCATATGAGTTCCCATCTAATAAGATCTTCTTAATCATCATCAATGAAAATGGAAATATTATTGAGGATCTAGTTTGATCATGATCTCTAGTAGGTGGAATACCTTTGGGAATATCGCACAAATAGATTTGAATGTTTGTCAATTACAATTTGGAGATCCAAGAGAACATAGGGTTCGAATGTTTGAAAATCTAATGAGTACAATGTGCGATTACCATACTATCCCCTTTTTAACAATTTTGTCATGTTGTTGGATATTATCACTTTAGATGGTTTCCATTTTATAAAACCTTTGAGTTCAACTACATTTCCTTGACAATTGTGGAAGGATGATATCATATGGCATCCCATTACAGTATGCTAAGAGTAAGAAGTAAGCCCCAAAGGTATGCTACAAGATGCATGCTAGTTATAAAAAATAATATATTTTGAAAATGAATTGTAAATAAAAGAGAGAAGGGACAAAAACATGATACCTACACTTATCTATGCATAGATAATGACCTAATGAGACGTAAACGAATTGTCAACAAAATGGAATTTCTCCACAACATTAAGATGGCTATAAGAGGGATCAATAGGAGCCTACTTCTTAGAAGGATTGGGAGGTGGAGGCCCCTATAATATTATTTATAATAAGGAAGATGATGATGATTATGAATCCGATGACCTCACCATACCACCGACAACAAGAGGCATCAAATATCAGACTTCTGGCTTCAAAAGAATCTGACAAGATCGACCCCCTATTTAGTCAGCCGCGACTAACAAGGAAGCACCTACTCCCCTTTGTAGGCACCGACCTGCCCTAGCACCACCCTGCCACCCTTGAGATAAATTTCTTCACTAATCTTCTTGGAATGCTGCACTTATTCTTTTCTTTCTTCTGATCTATAATGCATTTTATGCAGTCACACTTCATCAAGTAATACATTCATATATATATACTCCTTATTTTACACCTCTTCATGAAATAACATGTCTTTTCATATAATGAGCAAAAATAAAGTCAAACATTGAAATCGGATAACCGACGACATCAGAATGCAAAAATGCCTGCCATCTGACGTTCTTAGCCGTTGGTGGTATGGAAGGAACGTCGGATATTTCCCTAGTATGGCGAATATCCGACATCTATTCCGTTCGTCGGAAATCCGACGATATTTTACTTAGTTTAAAAAAAAACGTTATCCCTAGACTTTTTTAACTTAGCACTTTTATAAATAAAGTTTTCATGTCCCACCCTTTTTTTTAACACTAGCCCTATAAGAGCTTCGGCTCTTTGTATTAGCTTTCTTTTAGCCCCTTTTCAACACAACATAGGACAATCAATTACATGCTCTAGGATTTAAGAGCCTCGACACCTCTTGGTTCTGATACACTGCCACTTCATTATCCACCTTGTCGTCCTTGTCAATGCCACACCATTTTTCCATCTCAGATTCACGTTCTGCCACGTTCGCAACACATCACTGCCACGTCATTACCCTCATCAACAACTGAGTTTCCATGTGTACCAAAAGGATAGGGGGCTTGATAGGTCGTCCTGGGTGCCGAGCTGGTGATCTTCTCGTGGAGTCCAAACACCCAGCGCCCCCGCCTATCCTTTGCACTACGCATCGAAAGAATTACGAAGGATCGGAATATATCAACACATAAAGACTCATCCACACAACCAATGTGGGATAAATCGCAATGACTAAATAGATCACCACCGTTGATCAACCGATCGGACGGTCCCTAAGTCTCGTTTATATGCTCTTATTTTTCTCCTTGTCCTTGGGTGTAGATTCATAACCTTCTTTCTCCTCTTCCTGAAGCTACAGGGAACATCACGATCATGAACGTTCAGATTAAGATCGGGAAGGAAAGGTAGAAGCTCGACGTGTACATTTTGATCGAGACAAGTTATCCTTCAGTCCATTCCTGCAGTATTACACTATGCTTCACTATGGATTTCAACATCTGCAGTACTATCCTTTGACATATTTTCATGATGGAATTTTAGTTTCCTGAACCGGATAAGGACGTTGATGCTACTTCAAGTGGAAGTGAATCATTTCTGCAGCTATGAGTTGAGCTCACATTAGACTCAGTTTAAAGAGAGCTTTTCAGCTCATTATCATTTGCAACTGTGGCATTAGAACTATTGATGGGAACATTCCCCTCCCCAGCTCTCTCGTTATATTTATCCAACGCAACAGGATGATTTTTAATGCATTCTTTTCTCAACAAGCAGATATCTCTAATGGGTATATGGGTCCTTTCAGTTTTGGATGGAATTTCACCTTTGGATGTCACGTCCTGCCATACAACTTCGAACCTTCATTCATATATTAACATCAATGCCAACAGATCCATCTCTCATGAAACTTTAGAAGAATCACATTCATCTTTCATTGTCTCTGCAACTTTACGCAAATCCAATACCTCCTCCTTTAATGTCACCAATGATTTAGGGGTTTTACCCAAATCTTGTGTAGTTTCTCCTTGGAGAACAACCTGCCTCTCATAGTTACTATGAGCAGTGCGCCAGTTCTGGTGTTCCTTTTCCAAATATGCTTTCAAGGCAGTAATGCAAATATGGGCCTCTTTTAATTGTCCTATTGTTTTCAAGTAATTGTCATTATACATTCTAGAATTGATTTTTATAATTCCTAATTTGGAAATGGCATGTATAATATGCTTATGATGGCACTCATGTAGTAGCAATCTAGTGAGTGGCAACCCCTTCCTGTTTCTTCTTGTTTTAGGATCGGATATCTCAAGTGCATGGTGGTTCCCACCTCATTTCATTCATTTCAACTATGAACACCTTGGTCATAGCCATCATACATCACTTCTCATGTCATCATCTGATTGCCATTCCCTTTCATGGAAAGCTGCATGACAAGCTTCCCTGGCTCATATGATTTCCATCAATGACAATCTATACTTCCATATTGCCAACAGTTGTATCATCATGGCCCAAGCTAATGTGGGTTTTTGGCTGGGAAAGATGGTTGTCGATCTGGCTCTGCAACAATATTGCGCACCCCCTCTTCCTCACTCTCACAATGATTAAATAATAATCTTAGAATTTTTTCAACGTATGCATCCTGCAAGTCAACTTGCCCATCTTCATCTACAGTTTGCCTAGCAATAACCTCCTTCAAGGAATGTAACAAAAGGTACCGTTTCTTTTGTTGGTTGTCAATTTGATTTAAAATAAATGGAAGATATTTTGAGAGGTTTCTGATAGCTATGTTTCCAAGTGAATGCATAAGAAGAAGCTGACTTTATTTCTTCAAAAGGAGATTCGAAAGACTCAATCACAATGCCTTCAATGATTGCATGATGGTTAAGATCTTTTCGTCTGCCAATTTCACCTAGGCATAACAGAGCAAGGTGTTGTTGGGACGAATTGGCACCGCTACTGTCTCTCAGAATGTTCATCAACATTTCTACAATAGATGCACATTTCTGATGTCCTGCAACAAGGAAAAGAACTACCACACACTTAGCAATTGAATAGAGAGCTTTCTTTGCAAGACCACCCAATTGTGGAGAAGGTTTGGCACTTGAAAGAAGAGCATCGATTGATCAATAAAGAAGCATCAAAGCTCAGAATCCAATGACCTCGACATACCACCGACGGCAAGAGGCGTCGGATATCCGACTTCTAACTTCAAAATAATCTGACAAGCTCACTAATGCCACGTTTTCCAAAAGGATTGGGGGCCTGACAGGTCGTCTCGGGCTCTGGGTTGGTGAGCTTCTCGTGGAGTCCAATCACCCAGAGCCCCCACCAAGAATCCTTTTCACTACACGTCGAATTAGACTACTCAGAATTGGCATTATAAACACCAAGATAGAAAACTTCGTGGTCAATGTGGGATATTCCCAAAACGAAATGCAACCGCAACCATCAATCGTCGCGATCGGATGACCCCTAAGTCTCTACCTTCAACATATTCAGAATTCTTCCAATATTCACTGAATATATCATAAGAATATTCACTGAATTGGAAAACAAGCCTAAGGTTGCTTGTCATGTGATTGATCTCTTCAACTCCAAAACAAATGAGGAGTTCATCAGCATTTCTACAGTAGATGCACATTTCTGATCTCCTGCAGGAAGGAAAAGAACTGCCACACACTGAGCAATTGAATAGAGAGCTTGCTTTGCAAGACCACCCAATTGTGGAGAAGGTTTGGCAATTGAAACAAGAGCATCCAATAAAGAATCAAAGCTCGTGTTTGCTGACTACACCAAACATGCAAAAAAAAATTGCAAAGCCTGCAGAGCTTGACCCTGCAACAATGAACTCCTGACTAGAACAAGAGCTTGTGGAAGAACCTTGTCACGTACTACAACACCAACATTTCAGTGACGATTTTGATCAGCCATTATTGTACAACAGAGTTCCAATGCTAAAGCAATCATATGTAGGTCTGCATCACTGATTAGAGAGGGAAGTTCTATTTTAATAGCCTCAAATGTATATGAAGTGATTTTATCACCATAAGCAACAACTAAACAATTTAGAGTCCCCAGTAAAGCTTGCCTTAATGCATGATTGGCCTTTCACAAAAATGTTGTTGGTTCTGCAAAAACATGCTCCAATACACATGAAAAATCTATCCAAAGAGAAGAGCTAGCAATAACAACAAATGCCTTCACTGATGTAAGGCGTGTTATCTCATTTCCCATACAATCAACAAGAAGAGGTAAACACATGGGTAGTTCTCCTTGAATTTTATCACCAAATGTTGAAATGATCAAACCCATGCAAGAAATAGCACACTCCTTCACCTCTTGATCTTGATCTTGATTTTCCAATCTTGTTAAAATAGCATTGTAAATGGGGTGAACATATGGATTAAAATCGAAAACCTGTGACATCTCCAATTTTGGACGAATTTCCCTAACCAGCTCTCCACAGACCCTGAGTGCCTCTGCAGTAACCCTGTAATATCAATCGCTGACTACAGAAAGCACAGGCCCAGAAAGGGGCCTGATGTAGGGATGGAAAATAGAGGGTGAATGTGAAGCCATCACAAGCCTTGTGAATATGAGAGCTTCAATATTCAGATTCGAGTTGGATGAGTTGTCATTAAGTTCTTTCTCAATTCCAGGCACCAATGAACCTATATGATCTGCTAGGCAGTCAGGTAGCACAACCGCAAGCTCCTTCAAGACTGAAAATGCCCCTACAAACGTTGTTGGTCTTTCTAGGTAGCTGCAACGGATATCATACAACGATGAAGAGCATGATGAAGATGGTGGTCATGATCAAGCACACCATTTGGGTTAGCATGATAATTGTGTATTTCCTTACTTATGAGCTTCTCTCTGTTTCGAGAATCATTTAATATTCTCTACTAAACAGAGCCAACCACGTGAAGGTGAAGGCTCTTATGGCCCCTCCCCCCCTCACATCACTCTCAATTCCCCATAACCCGACAAAAATATCTATGTACAAAAAAATTAAATGTGTTTTCTGTCATACTATATAACAAGCAATGTTTCTAATTATAATATACAGGAAAATGGAAAAAACACTAGGAAACAGTTAATTTATTATCCTTACCAAAAAAATAAAAAATAAAAAATAAAAAAATCAATATTTCTATCGTAATATTAAATATTCAAAATATATAGAGTAGATATATTACTGCATACATCGTACACTTGAATGGACTTCATCATCTTCTCCATCTGAGTCATCATTTGTATCATCCGATGATCCAGATTCAACATTGTAAGGATTGGCCATATCATCATCGTTGGCGATGTAAGTTACGATCATCATGTCATCATCGATATCATCTTCATGGACATTGTATGATACATCATCTGATTCAAGAAATTCTTCGACATATTCTTCTGGAACATGGTCATCTAACTCATGTTGATCATGATCATCTTCAACGACGTCTTCTTCTTCGAGAACTTCTTCATTACCTTCATCTACGTTATACTTTACCGGCCTTCCCCTTGGATCATGTCTCACAGCAAATGACCAACCCACTCTACCTGGAACCTCAGAGTAAAATACCTGTTCACATTGGGTTGGAAGAACATAGGGCTTTGTTCTTGGCTCAAACAACCTTGTATTTACCATGGTAAATCCATTATCATGTTCAATAATTGTTTTATCAGGATCACATGGATTCAATCGACACCTATACCATTTGACAACGAATAGAAATACCTTGAAGGAGTTAAAGTCACACTGAAGAATGTCTTCCAGATACCCATAGTATTGATTTTCGTAGAGTTCTGGATGTCTGTCACTTCTAGAAGAGACATTGGTCACCTCAAAGACTATAGATATCCCACAATCCGATGTTTTCTTCGTGTCATCCAAATTTTTGATGAGATATCTATAGCCATTACACCACATAGCCTTATGGTGCTTTACCTACAACAAGCCATACAGGAAAATATTACATAATGATCCAATATTTATGATTAACTAGTGCATGTTTATAATGCCATATAACAAGGGGAAAAATCAGCGTGTACAACAACAATATTTTTACAGAAAAATAAATAGTGTGGTTGATTAACATGCTTACCTGCTTATCTTTTAAACCTCTTGCTAAATCAATTTCCCTTTGTGTTAGATTGGTATCTTCATTGTGATGTGCAACTTTAACCAATGAAACCATACATTCCCATGATATTCCATGACCATATTGTTCACATCGTTCAATCCATACCTTCATCCAGTCAAGATTGTTTGCAATGCATAAATGAATTCCATCCCACTCTCGACCAACTGTTTGATGACAATAAAATTAAAATTCATTACAAATGTATAGTCAGTTAACATGAAAGTATATTATTACACTCTAAATTGATGCAAAATATTGAATATAAAAATAGAATATGTATGATATATATACACAAAACTCAACAGTCAAATCTGTTATATTACCTTTCACCTTCCTCGATCTACCTTTCCCCTTCGGGTACTCCCCTTCGAAATATTTATTGGAGTCTGGATCACAAATGCGGCATAAATTGAGCTTTGATGCTAATATAGGAAGATATTCACTAATATACAACATGTTTTGGTATACCATATATCCCTCCATCATAGAACCCTAAGCATATGCTCGTTGTCTGACCAAACCCTTCATAAATTTCGAGTGCCTCTCAACCATCCACATGGACCTTGAGTGCACAGGTCCACACAGTTCAATCTCCTCAACTTGGTCTATGAGGTAGTGTTCCTGTGCATTGAAAAATGTTGAAGGTAGATGCTTCTGCATTTCACACATGAGATGAGGAATTTCTCTCCTCCAATACTTTATGTCTTCTTTATGGAATTCTTTAGATGACAACCATCTACAAGTGACAAGACAACCCAATCAAGAGATTAAAGGAAAAAAACATTATATTACATAACATGAATTAGAGAACGAAAATCAAATATAAGTTCTATGTTGAATTAAACAAACACTAGTAAGCGCATGGAAAAAATCACCACTTACCTCATGTATTTCCCGATACTATATATTATTTGCTTGACATTGTTGTCGAAGTTGTCCGGGATAGAGATAGGTAGAACATACTGTAACAATAATATACAAATCGTTTCATTTTATCAACAAAGAGTAGACAAACAAAAATACCAACCATATTCACTGGAATAGGAAAAAAAAAAATTAAATGCATACCA
Organism: Larix kaempferi; assembly: GCA_027924585.1. Classification (NCBI taxonomy): domain Eukaryota; kingdom Viridiplantae; phylum Streptophyta; class Pinopsida; order Pinales; family Pinaceae; genus Larix; species Larix kaempferi. Next base: position 7,227,596 of record BSBM01000076.1, read on the forward strand.
TAATAATTACCTTCATGAAGACATGCCAATCGTGCATTTTCACCCCCGCGAAATCACCTTTCTTTGTTATGATATTCTTCATGTTCGCACAAAATCCGATGGGAAATTTAATTTTTCGAATGACTTCTTTTACAACATTACTTTGCTGGTCCGTTAACATCCATGGAAGTAAGTTTATATTAATTTTCTCTCCGTTGCTATGAAATTGAATGATGTCTTTCATTGCATGGTTGTTATCTTGAATGTCTTTGCAAATTTTGACAATTTTTTCTTTGTCACTCCTTCCATCCAATATTCGCCATAATGTTTCAATCAAATTCTTTCCGATATGCATTGTATCAAATAGATGACCAATTTGTAGGTGCTCATAGTAGGGAAACCTACTAAATTGTTTAGGATAACTTTTCATTCCTCGTGGAAGCCCATTAATGCCTTCATGATCACATGAATGACAATCATCAAATTACATAAATCAATGTCAATTATAGTAAATAACACACAATAAAAAAATACAATATAACATTTCAAATGCGATGATTCATATGTACCTTGACTATTTCTATTATATTGCAACTTCCATAGGTGAGGTGTCATTCTCTGCGGTTTTAATGTAGTCTCTTGCTTGCCATCGAACATATGTTTTTCGGTAGTTCGATACCTGTGATTCTTAGAGAGGAAGTGCCTATACTCATCAAACACCTCCTTTCTTAAGATTTTTGAACGACGAGATTTGATCTTAGGACCACAAGCTGGACATGCAAATTTTCCCTTTATCTGAAGACCTACATAAAGAGATGGAATATCTATGTGATCAATTATAATTCTATACAAAATGACTTGATTATTTAGAAAAACATGCGTGCGTAGTATATTAACGAGCTAGTTCATAAAATTAAATGCAAATAAAGTGGAACTTATAATTACATACCACAAAAATGGGTTAACCCTGGGGCATCATGTATTGTCCATACAAGCATTGCATGGAATTGAAATTTCCTTTGTTTAATTGGTCTAGATACGTCATACATAGTGATGCCATTCCATAACTTTAGGAGCTCGTCAATAAGAGGTTCGATATATACATTCATATCTTTGACTTGGTACTTACCTGATTGATTTGAACATATAAAAAATAGAATTATGAGATGTACCATTTAGATATATAAACCATATTGCACAATAGAAAAAAATTAAATATATATATGACATAATGCGACAAAATACGATAAATGAGATACCACTACATTAAAAAATAAATGTAGACACAATATACCTAGAACAATCATCGACAACATTATGTGCTCCCTCTTTATTGTCAACCATGGATGAATGTTATTGTTGATAACAAAAATAGGCCACATGGAGTAAACGGATCTCATCTCTGCAAATGGATTGACACCATCTACTGCCAAAGAAATCCTAAGATTACGAGGTTCTTCTTTAAAGTGAGGCCATTTTTCCTCCATATCTCTAAATGCAGACCCATTTGTAGACATCTGAATAATGTCGTCTTGACTTTTGTTCTATGCATGGTAATCCATAAACTGTGCTATGTTTTTGCACCTGAACAGTCGTTGCAAACGTGGAATAATGAGAATATAACGTAGAACTTTGTGAGGCACCTTTTTTGTTACTTGATCTGTTCGATATCTACTAATATGACATTCAGGACATTCTGTTGCAAATTCATGCTGATTATAATATAGAACATGGTCATCGGGGCATGCATGAATTTCTTCATACTGCATTCCAATTTCTTTCATGATGGAAAATAGATCTCGATATGTGCGAGGTAAAATATTTGACGGTGGTAACAAATATTCACCTATCATGCTACAACAAATTAAAATAAAAATCTACTAGTTAATATAATATAGAAATAATATTAATGAAACACATTTCATATTCCGTATTAAATTGACTTATGAATTAACAATAAAATTATTAGACAATCATATATGTTATGTGATGGAATGTATTACATACCTTAACATCCGTGTGACTGATATGTTTGAAATACCATTCATAACCTTCAAGTTCATTATCAACAATATAGCAGAGAGAATATTTGTCTTGGAGCCCTCATAAAGTGGTTCGTATGCCTTCTCAAGAAGAGGTATATCATGAATATCATCAAAGTGATCATCATCATCATCATCCTCATCCATTCTAACATTAAATGAATCATGGATCAAAGTATTTGTAACATCATCTTCAACTATGTTATTAGTATGATCATATTCTTCAATATGATCATTAACTTGTTCTCCATTAATATTCATAGCTCCATGTTCCTCCGGTACTTGTTCTGGAAGCACTTCCTCCGGACGAAATGTAGTAGGATGTCTTTCCTTTATAATTACATGAAACCATCAATAGATAAAAGTTAATATAAGAAATTCAAACGCAAAATGTAATAACATCAATGATTTTGGAATACAAGAAGTAAAAAATTGACCTGTTGGTCAAATAGGTGCATCCAAACTTTCCAAGAAACATAAAAATTGACCCAATTACTAAGAAAAGCTACTCAAATATAACTCAAAATTTCCCATACTGTAAACTAAGGTAAGATAAACGATGCTATGGTTTCTATAGAGAAAATAGAAGAGAAACAACATGCCAATATAGTCGTTACTTCTATTATCATGGAAAGTGACACAAATCTAGAGAGCTAATTGCTTTCCCCAATGAGTGGGTTACTCTCACTAACGAACAAATAAATGAGTTATTCTACTATACCCTAGATTCAACATGCACACAAGAAAAAAAAAATATAATATAATAAATATTAAATATTAAAATAATATTTATTGTCCATTCCAGTCCCAATCTATTGAAACCATCAATAGATAAAAGTTAATATAAGAAAAATAATACATACATTTACAAAAGCAATCAAAATAAAAACATATATAATGAAAAACTTACAAATGGATGATATTTATGTCCCCCCTCAGCGTGTCCATGTTCCCAACAATGTTTTATGGCTGTTGTGATCAAAATTCTTCTCCTCTTAAAGCCCCTGCATTAACTACATGGACAATAACATTTTCCATCACCCCTTCTTTCAACTCCTTCCCACAATCTAGCAAGCAATTGTCGATTTTGTTCCTCTAGATCAGGAATATTACTAGTTGACATTTTCTTGTAAAGAGCTTGAATGAAGATTATCAATCTTAGAAAATCAAGCTCCACACTTTGCTCGCTTTAATCACAAAAACAAGAGAAATAATGAAAAATAGACCGCCGAAAATAGTCTGCAATCCATCACACGCTTATATAGCAAACATGTCGGAATGTTTCGGAATTTATAGGTTTTATAATATTCCATATCATCGGATTTCCGATGAACGGAATAGATGTCATATATTCGCCATACTAGGGAAATATCTAACGTTCCTTCCATACCACCGACGTCTAAGAACGTCGGATGGCAGGCATTTTTTCATTCTGATGTCGTCGGTTATCCAACTTCAACGAGCTAAAGTACCCGACGTTTCTGTCATACCACCGACGGCTAAGAACGTCGGATGCCAGGCATTTTTGCATTGAACGGTCGTCGATGATCCGACGCCCATGTCTAATATATCTGACTTTAAATTAAGTGTTGACCGTCGGATAACCGACTTCCTGGCCGTCGGTTGTATGTGTCACAATACTAGGGCAATATTAAGCCGAATATCCTTTGGCAATGGTCAATATTCGTCGGAATGTCGTCGGATATCCGACGTAACCTTGTATCATTTTTAAAAAACTCATCAAATTTCATAAATTTGAAGGTGAAATCCGACAACAAAGTCCTTTTCGTCGGAGGTCGTCGGATTTTGTCGTCGAATTTTGGGTTCAAATCCACTAGTGACATAAACAAGTGTTTCCAAACTATTTGGGTCATCAAAAATATTTTTTTCTTTCTTTTCATGACGCTCGGCTGGGGTGAGTTTTTGTGCAATATTTATGTCAACCTGTGCTTGTTCACACTCAACAGTAGCACTGTGAATTTCCATTTCGAGCCATGTTGGATCCTGGGTTTCTTCAGCACCAAGTAACTTTATAAGAATGCTCATATTTACTTTTGGATTTGGAGGCTCTATCAAATCCTGTCTTATCATCTCCTATCTATCTTTTTCCTTTGCAAGGCGCCGTTGTGTACACAATTTCTTTTGTTCCTTCTTGGTCATATTTTAAAGGTTGCGGTGGAGGTGGAAGAGGTTCAACTGAAGGCTCAATTGGCTGAGGGTGCTCTACATATATAGTAGGTTTTTCCATCTTCACTTTTAAATCACCTTCAATGACATCTGTGTAGCTGCCAGAGGGTGAAAGAACCATATCCCACCACTCAACATCAGGTATAGGATCCTTTGGTTTCTCTTATTTTGTAGGAACTCTTTCTGACACTTCAATCAGATTATGATTTATATCAAGATCAACCTTGCATTTGAAAACTGTGCTTGCTTGATCTTCAGCTCCTTTGCCTGTGATTCTCCGAATTGACTCTTAAATTTCAATATTTTTTCCTCCTTTGACCATATTCCTTCCTCAACAAATTGAAATGTCATCCTCTTAGGCCTCAATATCTTTGTTTTATTAATACCCATTTTTGGATCAAAATGGGGATTGGAATTGGGATCTTCATCAAATTTTGGCCTTAGAGTTTGAAATGATTCTTTTTTCTGTTTTTTTATGTTCACCTTCAAAGTGCTCAAGTTTGTAATTTTTGGCTTGTCAATTACATTCCTCTGTTCATCTATTTCACGACCCTGAGCATCAAGACGAAGAACAAGAGATTTAGCAGGATTCTGCTGGCCAGTAGTACCAAATTGATCAGGCACTTGTCCAGGAAATATACTCAAAATTTGCTTCATAGTTATATACTCAAATTTTATTCGAATTTACAGATAGAATTCAAGAAAACATGAAAAGTGTGAACATAGATGCATGTGTTGAATGTGGAAACAAATTCCTAAGCTCCATGTATGTAGAGTTTAATGTAGATTGAGGGGTGACATTGTGTCAAACGGGGTTGGAAAGGTCAAATAATAGGTAGTTAGAAGTAGCTATTGCATATATTTGACCTTATTTGACCTTCCATCTCTTTGGAAGGTCAAATAAGAGGTATTTACAAGGAGCTATTTCATGGATGCATGGTTACAAGTGATGGGCTAGTTTCCAACCATTGCAAGGTTAACTCAATTTAGGAATGAAAACCTAGTTTAAACCCTCGTGAGGATTAGGGGATCCACATAACCTTAAAAGAAAATATAAAATTAAAATAAGGGATTGTAAAGTCACAAGGATGCCTAAGTTATTCATGTACTCATAGCTATGTATGGATTGTCCCATATGCTCCACAGTTGTTGACTACCCATACTTCATCTAAATGTTAAGGCCAATAAACATTTTCAGGCCTCGATGTAGGTTATATTTTGTCGTTTTTTCCTTTCTAATATTGTTGATTCCATTAGAATTCAACAAGTCTTTAATAACCATAGCTAGCTGTCATGGTTATATATATCTTAGCTCCACATTGTCATGATTTTATATAAAATTAGCATCCAATATGCTAGTTTAGATGTTGTCATTGAAACAACTACATCACTTGTAACACCATTCCTTGTATTTCACAAATTGAATCCTTCATAAGCAAGCCCATTTTTTCGTACTACTATCCCATTTATTCATATTATCATGAGGGTAAATCCTAAAATATTTATCTCTTATGGGCATACGCTATAGGGATTGATCTCCTTATCTTCAATTCTCATCCATTTAATTTCACTAGTAAGAAGGAGCTTATAAAAACTCACTCAAATTAGAGAATGTATGTTATATTTCTCATACTCTAGATATCAGGTGAGCTTGACATACTCAAACCTTAATTCTTTTCCAAATTGTGTGCCAACAATTATGGGCATTCGTTTACCAAACTGTCTAAATTATATTCCATTTTTGTGCATTTACTAACAAAGGGGATTAAATGTCTATATATAAATTAATGTATGAGATTTATTTGTTTAGCGTCAAACTCATTCCCATGGCCGATATATAGTGCACAAAAAGTGGGTTAGGTGGTATCAATTTTCCCTAAAAAATCTATCTCTATTATTCATATGGCTTAATCATAAAGTGCATCCATCTCTTCTTTGCACATCCTGCGTGAAAATCAATGATGAGTCCAAAAGTGGGTACCATTACCAAATTTGTGCAATCTAATGCTTCCTCTAAATCAAGGGGAATGTTTTGCACCTTTCAAGTTATGTATATTCACATACTTTAAACTTGAGCAAAAAAACACCTTTTCAATTATTCCAATGTTTATTTATAGAATTGGCCTTTATTTTTCTAGTTTTCAACTCCATGGGCAAATATTTTTTAGGGGGGCATGTTGTGTGCTTAACCATGAAATATTTATTGGCTGTTATACTCTGTGTATTATTTTTTTTGTATGTATGAGCATATTGTATCATTTCTAAACTCTTGTAAAATGCCACTAGTATGTTATAGGGAACTTATCACTTTTATTAGTAACTCAAGCTTTTAAGTAAAATATTTTTTAGGAACCCCTATAATAAAACATAAATATATATACTTTTTAACAATAAGCAATAACATCTCTTATGATGGAATGACGCAGGTAGTTTAATGTTGAACAAATCCTACTAAAACCAATCTTCCTAGAACCATTACTATGGTAGGCCCTGCACTAAAATCAACACAGTTTCAAGGTTGTTTTCTACACAGGCTTAAGCCCTGATGAAAAACAAGTGCAATAAATGTACGTAAGATATTGTAACACTTCCTTATGCACTCTATGCCAATTTCTCTAGTTTTTGACATTATGATGTAGTTGATGATGAACTCATTGATTTCCTTTCTCTTTGGAAATGTATTGTCATCATGATGTCTGGGATGCCATCATTAGTCCATGTTCACAAATATAGCTCATCATGACCACATGATCCATGTGGACCCTTCTTCATACAATGATGATGAACTTTCAGGTTATATGAAACATTTGTACATTTGAGAGAGAGATGACTCGTTGTACCTTTCGCACCTTGGTTGATTTACTTTTGGTCCTTACACCTTGTTGTTTATTGGTCTTGTGGTACCTTGTCCTTGGCGTGTGGTTAGTAGGGTCATTTCTCCCATATTGAGTTGTGTGTACCACCCTTTAATGTTTTTGGTCCTTTGGGTACTATGGTTGTTTGTCCCCTAAATGACCCTAGAAACCCACTTATGATTTATATTATTATTTAGGACTATTTTTTATTTTATTTGTTATTTTATTATTTTACTTTTAATTTTTTATTTTAATTTTTAATTTTTTATTTTTTATTTTTTATTTTTTATTTTTTGTATTAAGTAGTTCCTTCCTATTTTAATGGAACCCTATTCTTTTTTTGACTGGTCTGAATGAAGGTAGCCATGGCAGTTATAAGATTGTTATCCTAAATATTATGGAAGTCCAATCTTCCTGCTTGAAGGCTAACTTAAGACTGATCTATTGTTTTACCTGTGGATAAAACCGATCTGCTATTTAAGGCTTTGTTTTTTTATTCTGAGAAATCCGATCTGCTATTTAAAGCCCCGAATTGAAGTTCGTTCACCTGGGGCATGCTTGTGTGAAGTCAATATTTTGTTTGGGTAGATCGCAACCCGAGATCTTCCTTTTTTATGAAGGTCGTGAGCATGATTAAGGAGGGACGCGAAGCCTTAAGTTTTATCCTATCCTACTACATGCTCCTTTGAATTTTAATCTGTTTGTTGACTAATTATTTGAGAATTTTTTGCACTTAGCTTGGAATGAGTTTTCTTTGTTTGTGTTAATGTTGAATCTTATCTTTGCACAGATCTCTCCTATTAAGGGTTGTCTTGTTAGACAAAATTGTTGGTGATCAGATCTGTGTTTTTTTGTTAAGCTTTTACTTGCATCGAGAATTTTGGTGTAATCATTATTTGTGCTTTATTTAACTTCTGTTATGAATGTAACTGTCTTTGTCTAACTACTGTTGCATACAACCTCTCTCTCTCTGGTTTGTACTTACCCTTTAGTAGGGTCAGTGGGTTCTTAGTGTTGGCTGACCTCTAAGAGGTACAGTTTTGATTGAAAGTAATATTTCTGAGTATAAAACAGGAAGGTTCCACATTACATGTAAGTACCCTAAACCTATCTTCTTTACTCATGTTAATGTTGATTAACTATTGCTAGTAATTACATGTTACTGAATATTACTTTAACACAGTGAGCCAACTGGTAGTGTTAAAGTGGAAAAGTCGAAAGGGATGGAAATTATGTTTTGTTACTGTTGTACTATTTAGTTTCAGTACTTGTTTATTAGATGCAATTTTGTATTAAAGTATATTGATTTTTTTTATTCTTCTGCATAAAACCCTAACTCTACCAAAAATTAAGAAAATGTAGATAAAATATTTGAAATCCCAATAAATATACTTATCTATAATGCTGGTAAACAAAAGTGATAATATCTCAATTAGAAAACAAAGACTTACACTTCAAGTACTTTTCAAATATCATAACATCAAGTGCATGCTACACTAGAGTTAGTCCCTCCTCTTGAATACAAGTTGTAAAGGTCAGCGCTATTGTTGGAAGAGTTGAAATGATATTTTAACTTGGAAATAGTTGTGTGATAATTTTTATAACGAAACATGGAATAAATTGGATGGTTGGCATGTATTAAAGAGAAGGAAATCCCTAGAGTGTTGGGAATTTCATGTTTCATGGTAATAGTTTCATATGTGTATTCACATGCACATACAAATGAAAATATGTGCATATGCATGAAACTAATACAACAAAGGGAGATAATAACAATATGGAATCACTTCCCTATCCAATGCTCCCTAACCATATTAGGACTCTTTATATCTATTTCATATTTCCACAAGATTCTAAAGGTCATGGTTATATCATCATATTGGGAATGTCAATGTGGTTCATATGAAAATTTCAATAAAAAATAAAAGTTCAAACACATTAATAAGGTAATAATCAAAATTTTCGGTCTCACTTGAGTGCTAGAGGGTGGGATTATTTAACTCCATTTTGGAGAAATCAACATAATCAACTCAAAATACTTAAGAAACCATGCATTTATCATACTGTTTTGAAAATAAGCCATGCACATTCATTTTAAAAAACATATGTCAACAATATCTAGATAGACCATTAAAATGTGAGTGCTTATGAAATTCTTATCTCTCTGAGGATAATATAACAATAATAGACAGAAAAAAATATGGGAAATATATGGTAATCCAAGGGCTCATCATACCCCCCCAATTGGAACGTTGTATACATATATGCAATATAGAATTAAAATAACCCAAAGGTAGTGTCTTGCTTTGATAATTCTTCATCTTCAAGTTGTTTTTGCTTGCATATCTCCCTATGTTCTTAATATGGCACACAGTGTATAATGGCGTCTTTGTCATGATATCCTAATTCATTTTCCATTGTATTCCATCTCTTCTTCTTCTCTCTCTCTAAGTCAATTATATGATTAGTATATTTCCATGATGGAGTGGGGTGTAGAAAAAGTGGGAATCTAAATCTTAGGCCAATCTTTTGATAGTGTCCACATATAATTGTGATTTGTATAGAGAAATTTTTAGGCCTTATGGAGAGTGACGTTTTTCTCTTTTGAGTGAAGTTAACTCCTCCCACTTATTTTGGCATAATTATAACACTCTATCTCGGAAGTTCCTCATGGTGCTTTGATATTGCAGTGTGCCTTCATCTTGTTCCTCTTTTAGAATTGGGATCACCTTTCCACTTTTTTTATATCCAAATATAAAAGCATATTCCAATAGTTTATGTCCACTTTTTATATCCAAATATCAAAGCATATTCCATTATATTTCAAAGTATGTCTCACATATTTTATCAACCCATAAGCTCGAAATTTTGAGGATTCCTTCTTATACGAACTCGAGGCATTCAAAAATTAATTTTGGCCATTTTTGCCAATTTTGAACATGCAAGACAATTAAAGGAAAAATACCTTACTAATCCACACATGCATTTTCAAGCTTGGGGGAGGCATGGTAACTATGTATGATGATAGTGGAAAATGCATGCCTTAATGCCTTGTAATTTTCTAATATGAACTGTGCATACCCAACAATGTCCTATTTGAACTTTTTTCCCATGGTGCAGGTAGAACCAAATAGGTATTTGTCAGATCTGTCTTCCTCAAGCGAGGGGAGTTTAGGAATAATAGAGGAAAGTGAGACATCCAGTAGGTCTACAAGAGTTATATCAACTAAATGTAAAACGATAAGTAGAAAATTCCATAAACGCATGGAATTTTTTCTCGCTGAAGGGGGGTCATGTTCTTATGATGATGAGACAATAGGCGACATCGAGTTGCCCTTGAGGTACAAACATCTAGTGAAACAATGGGTACCCAAGGATATTCCTCAACTAAACACAGATTTTTGTATGAACGAGCGGATATATTGAATTGCACCATCGTCATTACATGGTTTGGGGTTGTTTTGCATGGATGGCATAAAGGTCGGTTACGACAGATGTAATGAATTGATGGAGTATTCTACCATATCCAAATTTCTTCTTCTTCCTTGTTTTGTAGAGACGGTGTTTCATGTTCACCAACAGGCCGGAGCATCAATCAAATATGACATTGTGCATAAATTCCACACTTATCTACATGTAGCTTCAGGATTCCAAATGTTGCACTCCACTTCCACTGATCCTGTTTATAGTGCTCAGGATCACTTTCAACGAAAATCTTTCTATTTGTCCAATGGGCACTTGACTTCCACTCTTTTCAATTCCAGCTATGTAGTAGGTATTTATGTAATCCTGTATCGATAAAGCTCCAAACCCTCTGAATGTGCCTTTGAGGTTTACCTCACCTCGGCGGGATAACCCAGTTATAAAATAGATATCATCCACAATGATATCTAGCATCTACCATTGGAGATTGAACATACCATGATCGGTATCCCAGTATTGCCCGCGCATTTGGAGTAGGTGGGATTGCGCTCGCATGTTAGAGGTGTGAAAAAACTTGAGAAGTCCACACCTCCTTAAAGCGTTTAATGTTATTGGATCCCCCAAGGCTACTATATCCATAGCCTCATGCTCTCTTTCCCTCCATGTGAGCACTATCCTGCATTGCAAACATCCAATCATGCATTAGTTTTTTAAGCTTCTCTTTTTAAACTGCGCCACCCGCGAGTTTATCTCTTACATAGAGGTGGGTACCCATGAGTATCTTTTAAGATAAATCGTGCCTTTTTCACGTACCCACGTGTTTCAAAAAGGAATACCCGTGGGTACACAAACCTAAAAATTTAAACCTGCCTAAAAACTTCAAAAAACCACTAAAAAACTTTAAAAATGGATCAAACTTGCAAAGAAAGGTGAGATGAGTTACCTCCAAGTGACGGATTCTGATTTGGCCTCCAGGATCGATCGCAATCAACATTTGAAGTAGTAGGTATTTTGTCCTCTTCTCTAATGGTAAAATGGTAAATGTGGGTTATATTTTGAATTTGTTACTATTTATTAATTTTTTTTAATTTTTACCCATTCTCTATAGTTTCAAATTTCGTTTTGTCAGATTTATTAATCTTAATAACCATTTCAAGTTTTTTTGACTAGGTAAAAGCACAAGAAGACACTTTTCTCACTATTACGTTCATACTAGTGTTTTATACAAGGTTTGACTTCTTATGACATGTCGGTTAGATTAGTATTGTATACGCATCCAATCACATGATAGCCATAAGCTTAAATTCACAAAGGATCAAAACGAATTTGCTAGATGATATTCACATAAAAATAGAAGCAGAACCATGTTATGCAATGAGAAATATACACCAATTTAATAATCTAAGAACATACCATCTTAACACCATCTTAATCATCATATATTGCTAGGGGTGGGCCCTTGTGTTACTTGCTAAGAGATTTAAAGGAAAGAGGAAAACAAATTTGATGAAAATCAAAAGTTTGGGCTACATACCCTTAAGGATTACTTCAAAAAATTGAGTTTCTAAGAACAGTTTGTAAAATTTCACAATAAAGTATTCGTTGACCAGATATGTGGTCAACATAGAGCTTCTCAGACACTCCCTGCAATCTATAGCACCAATTTCATACACAAAAAACCACACAATCCTATACATTCTGAGATAAAAATCCTAAAGGGGTATCCTAATACACCACCAGCCCACGCCTTCGGAACTCCAAAGAAGAGTAAATTTATACATGGTTGGCAGTTTGCCACATGCACACTGAATTTTTTTTGAGAATCAACCCAACCCGGTTTCAAGTTTTTTCATAAAAGTTTAATGCCCAACCCAGTTAATTTTAAGAGTTGTAAATTAACTTGAAAAATATCATACTTTAAAAACACAATTGAAACTCACTGTTATAGGCAGAAATTAAAATTTAAATGCACACCATAAATTTCAGACACGGGATGTTTTGGCAAAACTGCCCAGGAAAAACCCAGAATGGGAAAACCTGTTATAGAGAGTGAGGATAATTTTATTTCTTCAGAGAGATTCAGTACAATAATTTTACATTCAAGAAAAACTTATCTCAACCAAACCTTCACCCAGTAAGCTGCCTCGAAAATCGTGATGTTGCTGCCTCGATTTCTGTGCAGTTTCTGAACCTCGAGAATCGTCCTAGAAAGGATAGCGTACGGAATGTATAGTCCTTGAAATCTGTGCTTGTAATCTTCTCAAAATTCATGCCCAATACTACCTTGAAATTCGTGCCCACTGCCTCGTGATTCATGCCCAGAATTTCTGCCTCGAAACTCCTACTGTACAGCCTCGAGATTTGTGCCCACTGTACCTTCTCACTGTCTTGGGATTCATGTTGTGCAATAAATCCATGTACGGTTGTCTCAAAATTTGTGTCCTCTTTCTCTCTCTCTCTTCTCTTCTTCTCCAAAAGGTGAAGATCGAAATGCCTTCCCTTGCCTTTTTGTTTGAAAACCTAGGGTGAGTGAAAGGGCATCTAATCCAAGGGCCCAGATTGAATCAGATGTGTGGATGAGAATAAATGCACATTTAATTCTCATAAAAAATAAATTCACTCACCTCACTTAAATTTATCAAAAAGTCACTTTAATCACTAAAGTGAAATTAAATGCTCATCTCAAGTCATTTAATGCAAGGGTCATTTTATTTCCCCTTTTTGGTGACTAAGGAAAAATCACCTAGGGGGACAACTTCCTAGGTACAAAAATCAACACTCCCTCTTACTGAGGAAGGTGTTCTGCGCCACTCCCAACTTGTCCCTGAATAAGAAAAACGTGCCCCGCCCCAGGGGTTTTGTCAGAATGTCTGCCACCTGCTCATCAATGGAAATGTACTGTAACTCCACAGCTCCTCTCTGAACATAGTCTCGGATGAAATGGTATCTGATCTCTATGTTCTTTGACCTGTCGTAAAAACTAGATTCTCAGAGAGCTGGATGCAACTCTGATTGTCACAGTATATCACAGTGGGCCTCAACTCCTGATCAAATAAATCTACCAATAAATTGTGAAGCCACAGTGCCTCGCAACTAGCCTGACTAGCTGCCATGTACTCAGCCTCAGCAAAACTCAAAGCAACAGACTTTTGCTTCCGACTGAACCACAACACTGCTGCCGAGCCCAAACTGAAGTAACAACCGAAAATGCTCCTTCGATCCATCACACTTCCTGTCCAATCTGAATCTGTGAAGCCAACCAAACTAAATCCACCCGAACTCTTGTAGTCCAAGCCATAATCCACTGTGCCTGCAAAGTATCTCAACACATGTTTCGCGACTACCCATTGCACTCTCCTAGGCTCCACCATGAACTGACTGAGAGTGTTCACCGCAAAACATAAGTCTGGCCTGGTGTTGACCAGATGCATCAATGAACCAATGAGCTGACGATATAATGTAGGATCTACCAACTCTCTCTCAGAAGCATGAAGCTTCTTCCAGTTGGTAATCATAGGCGTGGCCATTGTCCTGCAATCCTCCATCCGAAATCTCCTAAGAATATCTGGAGCATACTTTCCTTGTCCCAGGAAACTATGACCAAGCTCCTGCCAAACCTCCATCCCCAAATAATAATGCATCAGCCCAATATCTGTCATCTCATACTGTGAAGCAAGATCTCTCTTGCACGCTGCAATGAGACACTCCTCCTTGTGATAAACAAATCATCAACATACAACAGAAGAATGAGTGGATCACCATGAATCATAATGAAGTAAAGATTGGGATCAGCCTCACTCTTCTGAAACCCCATCGACATCAAATATGCATCAATACTAGAATTCCAAGCCTGAGGATCTTGCTTCAGACCATACAAGGCCTTCTTCAGCCTGCACACATGAGAATCTCTCCCATGAATCTCAAAGCCCCGAGGCTGCTCCAAATAAACCTCCTCCTACAAAAGACCATTGAGAAATGCGGTCTTCACATCCATTTGGTGGATCTTCCAACCCATATCTGCTGCCATGGAAATCACTGCTCTAATAGAAGAATATCGAGCAACCAGCGCAAAGGTCTCATCATAATCTACTCCCTCTATCTGTGAAAACCCTCGTGCCACAAAACGAGCCTTGAACTTCTCCACACTGCCATATGCAGCATGCTTCACCTTGTAAATCCACTTGGAAGTCACCACTGACTTCCCCTCTGGTCTTGGTACAATCTCCCATACATCATTCTTCATGATGGAATGGTACTCTTCCATCATGGCATCTCTCCAAACCTGATGTTGAGAGGCCTCCTCAAATGTAGAAGGATCTGAATCACGAAGACTAGCAACTAATGCCATACCCAATCTGCCAGGCATCACAATTGTCCTAACTGGCTCTTGGGCCTACCAAATGATTTTGCTTCCTTCAAGGTCTCACGAAGCCACTTAGGCTTCCTATTCCCTGAAGGTGGCTCCCAAACTGATCTCTCATCCTCTAAAGAACTGCTAGAAATAGATGTCCCAACAACCTGTGTACCTGTAGCTGATGAATCAACCAGATGTGAACCATGTGATCCGATATCTGCACCTGGTGAACCTGTGACCTGAGATCCGGAACCTGTCCCCAAAATACCTATTGGTTGTACCACTGTACCTGTAGAACCTGTGCCTGTAACTTGTGTCCCAGTCACTCCGGAAACCTGTGATCCAATACGCTGAACTGAAGATACTTGTGTCACCTGAGGTGTGGAATCCAGTGGCTCCTCATGCTCCAACTCTCTAGAACTCTTGGAGGCTCTCTCCTCCTCAAATCTCACTTCCCTCCTCACAACAACCTTCTTCTATGCAGGAGGATAAATATGAAAATCCTTTGAAGTCTCATCATAGCCCACAAAGATGCCCTTCTCTACAACGGGCTCCAACTTTGTCCTCTTCTCTGAAGGGACATGAGAGTAAGTCAAGCAACCAAATATGCGAAAATGACCAACCTCAGGCTTCTTGCCTGTGAACATCTCCTCGGGAGTCTTTCTTCCCAAGGCACAATGGGGACTCCTGTTCTAAAGGTAAACAACTGTACTACAAGCCTCGGCCCAAAGAAAGAAAGGAAGACTCTGATCATGAAGCATAGCTCTCGCTGCTCCCACAATAGCCTTGTTCTTCCTTTCAGCTACTCCATTCTGCTCAAGAGTATATGGTACTGTCAACTGTCTCTTTATACCCTCCTTTCTGCAAAACTCATCAAACTCATTGGAGGTATACTCACCCCCATTGTCTGATCTCAAAACCCGAATCCTCCTCCCAATTTGATTCTCCACAAAAGCTTTGAACTCTTGGAAGATCCGCAAGACATCAACTGACTTCTTGCTCCTCAAGAAGTAGATCCAGGTTTTCCTAGAATATTCATCGATGAATGCCACATAATACTCAAATCCTCTCAAGGAAACAGATGACATAGGACCACATAAATCTGAATGAATCAGATCAAGCACTCCTACTGACCTGCTGTCACTACTCGGAAAAGCAGTCTTGGTGTAATCTTCCAAAGCACACCCTCTGCAAACATCATTGTGCTCTGTGCTGAACTATGGAAAACCTGCAACCATACTCCTCAACAATCTTAGAGCTAGATGATGCAAATGAGCCATCCTCTGATGCCAAAGCTCGCAAATCTCACTACTATTTCTATGTTCCAAAGCATGTTGGGGCTGGAATAAGATCTTGTATAGTTTCCCACATCTAACCCCAATGAAAAAAGAGGTATATGGTTGTTACACCTAAAATCTTACCATCATGAGACTCAGTGTAAACATCCCTAAATTTTCATTGACTAAGTCATTAACTTGGAGGAGATGTAAACCCTTTTATACTAGGTTTTGAGAGGTCATCGCGGGTTGTCCTCATGCAACCTGCGACGTCGCAGGTTGTCCTCATAGAGACTGCAACGATGTCAGTTAATGGACTAAAATAGCTTCTTCGAGCCTATTCCCGAAGCTAGCTGATGTGTATCCCTATCCCTAGCCTTTTGGGAAGCTGGAATTCGGTTCCTAACTTATTGGAAGGATCCCCTATCTCTCTCCTACCATATCTCAACCTACCCTATCCACTTAATCCTATATAAGTGAAGCTCACTCCCATTCCAAAAGGAGGAAGTCTAGTATCTATATGCTGGTGAAATTAGCTTAGGAGAGATATCTACTCATCCCTTGAGAGATCCATCATCCCTTTGGAGGCTTTGGAATTGGCTTGATCGGAGAAGGATTGCTACGTTAATTCATTAGTTGTAATCTCTTCATCCTATGTATTTCCCTTTTAATATAGTAATATAAGTGCTTTCCACCAAATCTCATTGTGTTAATGATATCTTGTGTAGTTTGCTTACTTAACTGCTTACTTAGATCTATTATTGTGTAGGTGCATTTTACAACTTGTTTTGTTGTGTTGTCTTGACAGGTTTTGCAGCTTGGATCTGAAGACCATCAAGCTTGGAGCAGTATTCAAGGAGAAAGGATCAGCGATCTAAAGGGTAAGAGCATCTAGTTCCTTGATCTCTAATTAGGTCTAGGAGAGTTATTTATGTTATGTCTCTATTTGTTCTAGACTCACGTTGAGCTAGGGAGATCAGACCTCAAGTCCGCTCTTGGTAGATTGTCCGTCAAACAAATCTGGCGACCATACTAGGGAATTACTTCATTTATTTTTCATTTGAATGTCATTTTTCATTTGATTTATTTTGCAAGCCATCTTATTTGCCTCCTAAGTCTTTTTCACCATCAGATCTTCACTTTGAAGAGTCTGTAGTCCTCCTATGAGACTGTACTCACTATTTTCAAACCATTTTATTGCTCATTGTTTGGAGATTTGTTCATTCTCTAACTTGGATCTCCCCCATCACACCTGGGTAGTGCAACCAGAGCGTTGATTTGACCTTTGTTTCTCTGTCTTTTGGTCTGTCGTCGCAACCCATCCACTGGTGTACAGCGGCATTGTCGCTTTTCCCGCACTAGTGACCTGCGACGGTCGCTCTGTGTATACACACAGACTGCGTCGATATGTCAAAATTGACATGTGGGCATCCCCCTCCATCTTTTTTATTTGAGTTTTGGTTTGGTGTGCAGACCTCTATGTGTTGCAAGATCCAGTCAAAGACCCTTTTGATCAGTGTGTTGAAAGTGTTTGGTTTTTGTGTGAGTTGTTTTGGGCCTCATTTCTTGACAAGCTTAAGATTGGTAGTGGTGGATAGTTTGGTTTCCCCATCTTCATCTACTTAGCCTTGTCATCATACCTCTCCTCACCTGATCTGATCCTTGCATTGGATCTGATCCCAAACTCCCTCTTTACACTTGTCATTTAGTTTTGTTTTCCTTCAATTGTTTGATTGAATGTTTTGCGTGTTTCGAAGTGTTTTCAGTCGATATGAGTGCTTGTCATTTTCTGAGATTTTCCTGAGTGTTTAGAGTGCTGCAAATCAACTTTCTTTTCAGTTATCCGTGATTAGAAATATCATTATTATCAAGTTATTATCTTGGCATATCATTGGAAAATTGAAGGTGCATCATTTTACTGTTTTCAAGTACATTTGGAAATTATTGTAGAATTGCTTCATACATTGGAAATTGTCATTCATTAGTCTTTTGGAAAAGTTTGAGAATAATTAATCATTTGTGCTTTTCGAGAATTATGAATCATTCATTTTCTTGAAAAAATTCGAGTGAGATCAAATTTTTACAAAATTAATTCCATGTTTGAAGAAATCGTATGCATTCTTGAGTTTTTATGCTTTTAAGCCATTGTGGTGAAATTGAAAAGTTAGAGTGCTCTAGATAGGAAATTTCTCTCTTTTCATCTCTTAAAGTTTTGATTCAAAAAGAAAAAAGAAAATGTTTGGATTTGGTTGTCATGCTTGTTGATTTTTTGAGTTTTGCTTAAAATTGGAAAAACAAAAAGAGTATTTTTATCAAATTTGGTAGATTTTAGGATTGTGTTGCATTGTCTTGCTTTGGTAAAATCACTTGGTAAGAAATTTCTCCTTCCCATACATAGAGTTCATCAAAAGAAAAGAATACTTTTTTGCATGTAGTTAGGGCCTGCATTATGTTTACGATTATGTACTCACCTCATGCATTCACCTAACCGTCCAGATAAAATTAACGGTAGAACTAGGGTAAAATTTTTAGTAACTTGTGTGTTAAGTTAGACACGTGTTCCGCCACCGTAAAACGTGGCAGCTGTCGTTACTTTCTAGAACTGTATTTTGGGGGTATTATATTCTTCCACGTACTTATCGGTATATCGAAGCTCTTTCACGTACCAACTAGGCATATCGAAGCTCTTTCACTTACCCACCAAGTACTTCGTGTGCTTGGCGTATATCGAAAGGTGTTTCACGTACTTGGCATATATATAAAGGTGTTTCACGTACTCGGTAGTATATAGGAAGGTCTCGTGCCGTATGGTTGTGCATTAGACAGCACCACTACGGATTTGAGCTCCCATGTACCTTGCATATATCGGGAGACACTATTAGGATTCCTGAAACCAACTGAGTCAACCATTTGGCCGTCTTGGCAGAGCAATACACCGAGAAAAGCACTCGAGGAGATTACTACGCATGTACCGTCCAGGTAATCGAGTATTCAGGCAAGGGTACGGTCCCAATCCTCCTTGTCATCTTTTACTATTGGACTCTGCGGTATATAGCGATTTGTGAAGCCTTGAAAATCTTGTGAGGTTCCAAACTTTTGAATCCACTCCTATCACATAAGTTTGCTTGGGGCCTTAGTTTGTGTAGGATTTTTTTGCGTTGCTTTTCTTTTGTTTAGCTTGCCCTAGTAGAAACTGTTGTTTTAGTCACTCTGGTTGAATTTCCTTGGAGAAGGTCCCGTAGGATTATGAACTTGCCACCCGAATATCCCCTTAACCAGGAGGTAATTTCGTGGGTGAGAATGGACCCACAAGCCACGGTCATGTCACCTGAAGTAGAAAACCTTACTTTGAATGTTGGAGCACATATGTTTCCTCCAGATTCACCTGCCTCCCATACCCCACAGGGTGAAGAGGCACTAACTTCTACTCCACAAGACTTACCTCTCATCTTTCCGAGAGATCCTAGATCAGTGGAATGGTTACATACACCCCAGGATGACCCTGCAGCATCTGTTGGTCCAGTAGCAACTTATTGGACAACATCTCTAGGCCACCCAGTGGCTCATTTTGTCGTTGCATCCCCACCTAGTTGGCCCACTCTTGAAGAACTCTTCGGACCCCTTCATCACCCTTACGTGTTAGGGGTGATGAAATTTGAAGACAAAGTCTTTCACGAAGGGTAGAAGACCCAACGTCACACTCTTATCAACCACTCCCAAGTCGTTATTTATCTTATGATTCACCGAAATCATCCACACAACACGTGACCATTTATGAGGCTGGTCAACCATCCACTCCTGCACATACACACCCTAGAAAGGAGACCAGTCCTATACCTCAAATGACCCAACCTGTTGAAGGACAATAGTCCAACACACCTGTTACTACCACGGTTACATTACCCATTCCTTCCCCACCTCAAGACTCGCAAGGAGGATACTCTTTACCCCTTACCTTCCTTACGAGTAATGTTAATCCTACAGTAGATAATCAACAACCCGTGTTGGGTCAACCTTTACTTAGTGGTCAGCAAGTTGTTGCTGGGGGGAAACCCCCGTCTCTTAACCATAATATTGTAGGAGGAGTTCCCATCGGTCCTTCCGTTGGAAATTCCTTACCTCCTGGACCTTCCACTACAGGATTATCCCATGTTGGGGAACCGCCCAATGTAATTCAACCACCATCGAGTCAAGCTTATCCAGGTTATCTTAACCCTGTGTTGGGACGACTAAATCCCGGAAATGCACTCTACGGGGTACCCTACCCCGGAAATCCATACACTCTATGGGGACAGCAAAATGTTTTACAACATGGACCCCCACCTATAGTCCCTCCACCCCTGTTTGGGCCACCCCCACCTCCCACTGGAGGCGGCGGGCCCCCACATAATTCTGGAGGAGGTGGACCTCTAGCTTCTAGTGGAGGACCACCTCATTCGTCCATCATGGCCCACCCCCCCTAGCGGTGAGGGAGGAGTCCCTCCCCCTTCGGGGGAAGGCAGAGGACCACCCCCCAGGTGGTGGCGGACCTCCACCTCATGGTGGAGGACCATCCCATCCTGGTGG
This sequence comes from Larix kaempferi, assembly GCA_027924585.1. Classification (NCBI taxonomy): domain Eukaryota; kingdom Viridiplantae; phylum Streptophyta; class Pinopsida; order Pinales; family Pinaceae; genus Larix; species Larix kaempferi. Next base: position 7,248,279 of record BSBM01000076.1, read on the forward strand.
TGGTGGTGGAGGACCATCCCATCCTGGTGGTGGTGGTGGAGGAGCACCCTACTATGGTGGTGGTGGAGGAGGACCACCCTACTATGGGGGAGGTGGTGGAGGAGGCCCTTACCCTTCCGGCGGTGGTGGTAGACCACCACCCCCTCCCGGCGGAGGCGGTGGAGGCCCACCCTATTCCAGTGGTGGTGGCGGACCACCACCTCCTCCAAGTGGAGGCGGTGGGGGCCTATCCTATCCTAGCGGTGGTGGCGGACCCCCACCATTTGGAGGTGCCCACCCCCTCGGCAGCGGAGGCGGGCCCCCACCTTATGGTAATGGGCCACCTTATTATGGTAATGGACCACCTTTTTATGGTGGTGGACCTACTTATGGTCTAGGCGGCACACCCCATTACGGTTAGTTTCCTTCGAGAACACCTTATAATCAGTTGATTCAAGATCCTACCGGTCCATACATGCCTTATCAGTACTATCAGTACCCCCAGCTAAACCAACAGCTTCCCTTTTTGGCTACTTTGGACTTACCCGACTTGTCTTGTCTTACGAATGATCCCATTTTCCATGGGCATAACTAGCCACCCATTTCGGTTAAGTTACCATCAGATATCCCCAAATTTGATGGCAAACCTAGTGAGGATCCTAAAAACCATGTGATGACCTACCATTTATGGTGTTCATCCAACTCCTTTATGGATGACTCGATCCGTCTTAGGTTATTTCAATGGACTCTCACCGGCCCAGCTGCCAAGTGGTACATTGAGCTACCACCCAATTCTTTTCCCTATTTTCAATCTCTTGCTATGTCATTTTTTACCCACTTCCAGTTTCCCATTCGCTATGAGACTGGTACGGACTTATTGACCTCCCTTCGCCAAAACATTGCCACTCATATTTCCGATCATATTCATGAATGGCGACGAAGACGACATCTTATTAAGGCTCATATTTTGGACCAACTCCTAGCTGACTAGTTCACAAAGTCACTTTTACCCGTTGTAGCTCGAGACGTAGCTATGGGATGAGCCGTCACTAAGGAACAGGCTATTTCCCGTGGCCATTACTTAGACTTGGTCTATGCTCAATCCGACACATTGTATGAAATTGTTCCTGACACGCCTCACCCTACGTACGACCCCGTGAAACCACACAAGGGACCACAAACTGATGGCATCATTAGTTCCCTTGCCTCCCAGCATTCTATTCAAACTGGTGGCTCATTGAACCCCCAAGGTTCTTCCCCATCACCACCACAGGATGGAAACAACACTACCAAGTCCACCACTCCTACTTCCACCGAAGAGGTGAATTCTGTGCAATCAGCTTCATCTCTGAAATCCGGTGGTAAGAAGAAGAATAAAGGGAAACCTAAGAAATCTTCTAATCAACAGGATCCCAAGCCCACTCAGGAAGACACCAAACAGAAGAGGAAGTTAAAGTATCATTGTTTGTTGTGCGGTGGAGACCATTTCTCAAAAGAATTTCCCCTCTGAGACGAAGTTCAGAAGTTTCTTAAAGGAAACTCTACTACCGCAGTTCTCAACGATCCCTTCCCCACTCAAAACCAGCAACTCATTACACACACCTCTCCTTCCCAAGGAGAAGCATCCTCCACCGCACATGTTCTCATGATGCGTAGTGAGACTGTCAACTTGAACACCCGTTCTCATTCATATGACTCTGTCCTGGCGAAGGAACCTATTGGAAGTAATACTGAAAAAGCTTCCACTTCGATTCTCGACGTCATCGTACCGTCTGCTTCTCTCACCATAGAGAAACCCTCTTTCGAGTCAGTGTTGCATCCACCCAAGAGCACGATTAGAAAATCTATTTTAAATCCTAATGCTCGGGCCGCTCAGAACTACAATATTGTAGAGGACCTAGCACAAGCCCCTTGTGCTATGTCGACGCTCGAGGTCTTGCAAAACTGTCCTAACTAGCGCAAGACTCTCCTCGCTTCCATCGGCGCGGTTGATCCGGATTCGTCGAATACCATCATGTTCCATTTGGAATACTTCAAACCGAGGCTTTCCCATCAATTGGCATTTCAAGTTGCCACAAACATTGCTCGGAAGACAATCCATCGTACCGTCTTGGACAAAGGTGCCTCTACTTCAGTCATGTTGATCTCATGCTGGAGAGCCATTGGCTCTCCCGAGTTGAACCGTTCTCCTACCACTTTGAAAGCATTCGACGGACGTGGCTTTCAACCTCATGGGTTGTTACAATCTTTAGCAGTTGATTTGGGGGGAAAGACTGCACCCATTAACGTGGAAGTGGTCTCTACCCCGTTAGATTACAACATTCTACTTGGTCGGAATTGGTTTTATGCCATGACTATGGTCGCATCATGTGTCTTCTGCATAGTACAATTCCCTCATCAAGGCTGAATTGTTACTGTCGACCAACTGGATTTCTGCACACCTGACACCGCTACTCATCCGGGTGATAACGTCCCATTACTTGGACAATCTTCGAATCAGTATGAGAGAGTGGGGGTTGGCCTCATTAAGGACTCATCCCTTATGGGCGTTTTTCCTACTTCGGATCCCCCAAATCATGTTTCCACAGTGAACATGATCTCCTCGTGGATTTCATCTATCCTTAACTCCACTGATTTATGGCTTGTACCTGACGAAGCCACCACACACCTGATTTGAGACACTATGCCTCTTTCACCCTTCAAACTCACGTACGAGACTATCCAGTCAGCTCCAGAGGACCACTTAGCTGTGGCCTCCACCTCCTGTTCTCTACAGCGGGAATCATCCCTACCCGATCCTCTGCTGCGGACTTTTCCTTCTGATGAGTCCATTATGGAAATCATGAGTGCGAATGATCCTCCGTGGGAATACCTCCATCATCGGTCGTCTTTCCTTCCTTCATTGGATATTGTGGAGAACAACATTAGCACCATCTTTACACCAGATGTCTACCCTTGCTCTCAGTCCTTGATACTCACGTGTCAAACAGACTCTGAAGGAAACTTGGACAACATTGAGCCTACCATTCCAGTCGACATATCAATTACACCTGGTGTAGTGGAACACATTCGTTTAGGCCAGAAGTGTTCCCCTGAAGAAATCACAACGTTCATGGCCTTGTTCAAGCAATTTCGAGACGTGTTTGCTTGGACTTATTGTTTCACACACGATTCAAACCTATCCTAACGCTAAACCAGTCCAACAAAAGTTGCGACCGGTGCACCCCCGAAATACTACGGCAGTCAAGGCAGAGATTGAAAAGCTCTTGAAAGCTAGTTTTATTTACCCTGTCCCGTTGACAGAATGGGTCTCAAACGTCGTCCCTGTAGCTAAAAATCAGGGTACCATTCGTGTCTGTGTCAATTATCGGGATCTCAACAAGGCTTGTCCCAAGGACAATTCACTCGACTCCCTTTATCGACCAAATCATCGACAACTGTGTGGGAAGTGTCATATTTTCATTCATGGATGCTTTTCTGGCTACAACCAAATTGAGATCCACTCGGCTGATCAGCAAAAGACAGATTTCATCTGTCCTTGGGGTACGTTTTCTTATTGCAAGCTCCCTTTTGGTCTTAAAAATGTTGGTGCCACATTCCAGCGGGCCATGTCATATGCCTTTCACGACATGAAGGAATTTGTGGAACCTTACTTGGACAATCTACCTGCCCATTCATGGCAGCACGAGTACCACATTGATCATCTGATGGAGGTTTTCCTCAGATGTAGGCGGTATAACATCCGCCTGAATCCTAACAAGTGCATCTTCTGCATCAAGTCTGGACGACTCCTCGGTTTCATAGTCTCAAAAGATGGGATCCGCATTCATCCCCTAAAGGTGGCAACCATCATCGCTCTTCCACCTCCCACCGACATAATGGAACTTCAAAGTTTGCAAGGGAAGGCAACTTATTTAAGGCGTTTTGTCTGTAATTTCGCACAAAAGATGTAGGGCTACATGAGATTTATGAAGAAAGATGTCTCGTTCATGTGGGAGGACCAATCTCAACAATCTTTTGAAAGCTCAAAACATGCTATCACGCATGCCCCTGTGCTACAGCCGCCCAATTACTACATGGATTATATCATTTATCTTGCTGCTTCTGCCACCACGATCTCCATGGTCTTGGTTCAAGAAGACAACAATGCCTCCAGGAGCATGTGATATACTACGCCAGTAAGGGTCTCATTGACACTGAAACTCGTTATTCACATGTCGAGAAACTCGCTCTCGCGGTATTCATTGTCATCCAAAATTTCTGACATTACATCTTTCTTCGCACCACCACCATCATTTCCGATTCAAACCCGATGTACCACATTCTGACATGTCAGGTGCTTGGGGGGAATTATTCACACTGGATTGTGATACTGCAAGAATTTGATCTCCTTTTTGAAAAGGCTAAGTCTAAAAAGTCTTTGGTGTTTGCTGAGCTGATCTGTGATCTTCCCCAAGCTGATGTCGATTTTCAGCCCAATGATTCTCTTCTGGACGAATCATTATTCCTCATCATCACGTTTGATCCGTAGTATGGAGATATCACTTTATATCTTCAAACCCAACGTTTCAGCCCCCAACTCTCGCGAGATGACCGTTGTCGCATACGCTACGATGCAAAGTATTATCTAATCATCATCGATACTTTGTATCGTCGCGGTATCGATTCTATCCTTCAACGTTGTCTCACTCATGAAGAGGATGAACATGTTCTAAATGACTGTCACGCTGGGGCATGTGGTGGTCATCTCTCTGGGATGGCTACAACCCAGAAGATACTTCGCGTAGGATATTTTTGGCCACCTATCTTCAAAGATTGTATCGAGGCCGTAAAAAAATGTCCTCCATGCCAACACTTCCAAACTATGAAGCACATCCGCCCCGCCCTGTTACACCCGATTATTGTCATTGGCCCCTTCGCTAAATGGGGCGTCGACTTCATGCACTATAAGCCTACCTCGTCCGAGGGGCATGGTTACGTCATAGTAGCCATGGATTACTTCACAAAGTGGCCCAAGGCTATGCCTACATACACGGACAACGGAAAAACCGTCACACTCTTCATGTTTAATCATGTTATAGCGCGGTTTGGAGTTCCTCAATCTATAGTTACCGACCATGGTTCTCACTTCATGAACCACATGGTTGATGAGTTGAGCACTAGATTGGGTTTTCGCCATGAAAATTCAACACCATACTAACCACAGTCCAACGGACAAGTAGAGGCCATTAACAAGGTCTTGAAAACTATGATCCAACACATGGTGGGTACGCACAAGTACAACTGGAATAATATGCTCTTCTCCGCACTATGGGCTTATCGAACTTCCGTTAAGATCGCCACTGGATTTACTCCCTTCCAACTAGTGTATGGATTGGAGGTCGTCCTTCCGATTGAGTGCGAGATTTCGTCCCTCAAACTCGCAGTTGAACTTCTCCCCAACACTACTACTGAGGAAGAACGCTTCCTCTACCTAGCTAAACTTGACGAAACTTGCCACGATGCCGCTCTTGCCAATGAGGCTCATAAGAAACGCATCAAAGAGCAGTACGATAAAGCGGTAGAACCTCGCGTCTATAGCGAAGGTGATTTGGTCCTTACATATGACCAAAGACATGATAAGCTGGGGGCAGGAAAGTTTGAGTCTATGTGGCATGGACACTACATAGTGAAACGCATCTTAGAGAAGGGAGCTTACAATCTTGAAGACTACGACGGGATATCTTTAGGTGAACCCTGCAATGGGCTTTACCTGAAGAGGTATTATGCCTGAGTATTTCATGCATAAGTACTTTGTATACACTGTACATGGCGTGTGTTTTGTGTGGTGTGACGCTTTGATTTTATGCACGCTTAGGTCTTGTTTCATTACTTATACCATGTTCTGTCTGCGTGTGCAGATGGAAACTTGCTACGGATTCGCGGACGGCACCAGCCGGCATACCCGTAACCTTGCTTCGGCAGCCTGGGTGCTCTATTCTTCCACCGGCGAGCTTATCAGCTCAGGAGCAATGTGACTAGGTTTTGCAACCAACAATGCTGCAGAATATTAGGCAGTCATTGGAACCCTAACCAACGCTATTATTTGGGTATGGACCACATTGTCATCCATTTGGATTCTCAACTAGTAGTCTCTCATCTTAACCGAGTTTACACCATCCGCGATCCGACCCTACTCCGTCTCTACAGACGAGTTCGTCTTCTGGAAAGGGCCTTCGAATCCATTCAATACCTGCACATTCCACGAGACGTAAACACAGTTGTCGACTCCATGGCCAACTTCATCTTAGATTGGTACATTGCACACACATGAGCATATTCATGAACTTGTAAAAGTAGACATAACATGTAAATAAAGCATTGTATAAGCAAACACATAAACAAGATCACATCATTCATCCATTAAAACACATAATGTATAAATCTGCCAAAATGTCTGTATATATATATATAATCAAGATAACATAGTGCTGATACAAAAAGCCTGAAGCACGACGGCTTTCAGTGAGTCCATACAAAAATCTGAAGCCTGATAGCTTTCATTAGTACAAAATCTGAGGCTTACACAGCTCTCAGTACATACATAATAACATCACTGGGCCTGACGTATGGCCCGTGCACCTCTAGGTCTAGCAGCCCTCGCCTGCTGGACATGGAAGCAGTTAACTTCCCTCGCCACCTTGCAGAGTAGCATACCAAAACGCATAGTCACACCGACTGTATACCACTGCATAGTCCTCGGCAACTCATGTACCGCTACATCTGGAATGTCCAATGTCAACCTCGTAAGGTTCTCATAGACGTCATCCATCTCCATGATGGCATCGTGGATGGCTGGGGCTATTGGTGGTGCCTCTCCTCTCCTCGCTAGTAGTGAGACTCCCATTGGCCATGAAGGGCCCACATCTGCACACACATGTTATTAACTCATCAGCACTACCCAAAAAAATTATAAATGCACAAAATAAAAATTACAAGGGTCATTGTTCTTATCGATGTATCCCCACTCTTCCTCCTCAGGTAGCGCTAGGTCTGGGTCCTCCCTGAAATCCGTACCATTGTACGGATATTCCTCTATCATGAGTAGCTGTCCTTCTAGCCAAGTGAAGAATGCAGGACCGTACCCGATGATCGGACCCCCGCCACCATGGCGGGCCATCACCTCTGTCCATCGGACCATGTGTGGATCCTTGGGATCCCTATCATCCACAGTCACCTGCGAGCGTAAGAGGGGAACCCGCTCCAACAAGAATGAGATCACTATTGATCCATACCCGAACTGCTTGAGCTCTCAACGTCGACACTTGGTCAACTGAGCTCGTAGGTTGGTGAGGAGTCCCTCACACCAGTTGAACACCTTCGGAGACATGCAGTCCTCCGCATACAACATCTAGGACCTGGTAGCTAGATGAGCCGCTTGGCTCCCTGCTATCCTCACTATGGTAAAAAGTATAGCACGCAATGGACAATCTCGCACCTCTTTGATGGGAATCTTCCCACTAGAGGCACAGGCATGTGGAGTACAGTGCTGAACAATCAAGTCGTCTATTGTCCGGTCACTCCCCCATGATCCGGTAAGAGCCACAGTGTCCCCCCTCTGGGACAATCCAGTCAAGAAGTAGATGTCCTCGACATCTATGGTCAATATGTGCTCTTCGGTCATGAAGTACTGCTGTGTTGCGTCCCAACAACGAACCATATGTTCCAGTAGTAGGACTTGAGCCCTCATGCCCTGGACATTGAAGAACTTCAGTAGCCCACAGTTCTGCAATGCCTCTACACATAATGGATCATTTGCTGCTTGCACATCATCTACCTCATGTTCTCGCTTGCGCCACTCTAGAACCATGTTAGCGGCCACAAACCTGTCAATAGGAGCATTTAAACATCATTAAAGCTCACCCAAACCATTAAAACTTTTTCTTGTGGCTTGGTTTTGATTTGTGGGATGGATGTTTCCGCCGTCGCACCCGGTCCTTACGAACAGAGTGACATCGTCGCAAGACACCCTTGCGGGCTTTGCGATGACCCGGGTTCGTCGCAGTTCCCGTCAGGGAGACCTGCGACGACTCGAGGACACACAAACTCCCCACAAATCAACCCCAAAACGCTAAAAAATGAACAAAAATTGAAATTCTAAACCACTGGAAATATGCTGGCTGAGATTTAGGGTTACCTGCTCCGAACAGATCATGAAATGGTTGCTCATAGCTCCGGAAATCGGCGAGTGAAATTCTGCTCCAAATGGCACTTTCTTCACCCCAATTTGGCAAATAAACAATGGTAACTATATTTGGTCATTTTTTCTATTTTATAAACAAAAGGGAATATTCTTTTTCAAATATTAGATTCTCTTTGGGTTATTTGCTATAGTTTGGATCATTTTTTCTGCATTTGAATGTTTGGTTGACTATTTGACCTAGTTTTCAAGCATGCAGGAGACGTTAAGTGTTCCATTTGCACCGTTTTCACACTGTTGCGATCATCTCAGGTATGAACAACCCCTTGAATATTTTGTCATTATTTTTCATCCGTTAGATTTTAATTATTTAATGATGACGAGATTAGTCTTTGTTATTTCTCGTGCTCTTAAAACCATGAAAATAAGTCACTGAGTTACGATTTATCACTTTTTCGGGCTCGTTAAACTTCTATGGAAAAGGAACCCCCCCGGAGTCTATCTTTAAGCTCTTTTCAAGCTCTCGAAATACGAAAAGATTGTCAAGCGAACTTGTCGCATTCACGCTTGTTAAAGAATTTGATTGGTTGTCTCCCTGGTGATAGTTTAACCAGGGGGCACTATTTACGAAAAATGAATACTCCAGCCAATCATGACTGGAAGAGTCATCTCCCGCGTTGGTTTACCCTTTTTCAAGTGATGAGGCTAACTTTACGAAAAAAGACTGTTGGAGTCTTCTTTAGTTCTTTTCGGACTCTCTAAACATGAAATGACGACCGAGTTTACCTTCTATGGACTTGTTAAACTCTAACATTGAAGAGCCCGCCATGGGACGAATCCCTCCTCTCCCAGGTTTGGAAAATATTTGGGATTGGACTCATCTATGAGATGAGCTATACCGAGCATCTAGTTACCCTCATCAAGCTCGTTAAAAACACATCAGGCACTCATCATTCATGATGGGGAAAAAGGAAAGCTTTTATGTTACACCCTTTATCTGTGGCAGTACCTATTCGTTCTTGAACATGGCACTCATTTGCATTTGCATATTGTACTTGGATCATCCGTTTGTCCTCGGGTCTTACTTACTTCATGAGTCTAGTCACTCCTTTGAGTCATTCAAAGAGCACTTCCATCATCAGTTGCATTAAGAAGTTAGTGGCATACTCGTCATGTCAATACTGCCAAGGCATGCCAGGCCCATGTTCAAGAATATTTTCACCACTCATTTTCTACAGTCAGTACGCCTTCCATCATGTCGGTCTCTTTTGAGTCAATCCTGTATGTTACTGTACCATCTTATCTACTCCAAACACTTGTTCTCGTGTTTCGTGTCGATGATGGGGGATTCATCATGGCCCTCCTCCGGCGGATTCATCCTTGTCGACTTCAAATCATCATCCGAGGATTGAATCTAGAAACCAATCGAGTACCTTGGGCCTGCATGCCTTAATGGCAGGTTACCTCGCTTTCGACATGGGTTTACATCATTGACTCTTGATTGAAAGATTTCGTTAAGCGTTCGACTTCAACTCCTTTATTCGCGCTTGATGATATGTACTGTGATACCTTGGGGATCATTGACATTAATGGTGATTTCCCTCGCGCTTGTTAACGGTATACATCAATGACCGGTAATCAAGTGGTTTCTACCATGTTCGATGTCAAGACATTTGTAATCACCTGGATAGATTCGTATCATTGCGGGTTCGGCTTGAAGACCCTGGGGAGTCATGTTTTACCCAGGTTGCGATGGAGATTGTTTGAGTCATATTGCACGGATCCACATTTGTATTGGTCGTGGCTGTGTTATCATCTCATCATGGATCTACGCTTGTGTCTAGTAGCCATGATTGTGTTCAGTCGGTTATTACTATCATGGATCTGCAATGTCTTGGTCGACAACCGTGTTGTGAGTCATATGAGACTATGTACTCAGAGTCAATTGTACTGCAGCAGTGTCCTTCATTCGACGAGCCATTGCCATTCCTTCTATCAAAGCATTTCACCTGTCCAGTTTCAAACAGGTTCATGCTTTGGGGGGCATTTTGTTACACCTAAAATCTTGCCATCATGAGACTCAGTGTGAACATCCCTAAAGTTTCCTTGACTAAGTCATTAACCTGGAAGAGATGCAAACCCTTTTATACTAGGTTTTGAGAGGTCGTCGCAAGTTGTCCTCATGCAACCTGCAACGTCGCAGGTTGTCCTCTTATAGACTGCGACGATGTCAGTTAATGGACTAAAATAGCTTCTTCGAGCCCATTCTCGAAGCTAGCTGATGTGTATCCATATCCCTATCCTTTTGGGAAGCTGGAATTCGGTTCCTAACTTCTTGGAAGGATCCCCTATCTATCTCCTACCATATCTCAACCTACCCTATTCACTTAGTCCTATATAAGTGAAGCTCACTCCCATTCCAAAAGGAGGAAGTCTATAGTATCTATACGCTGGTGAAATTAGCTTAGGGGAGATCTCTACTCATCCCTTTGGAGGCTTTGGCATTGGCTTGATCGGAGAAGGATTGCTACGTTAAGTCATTGGTTGTAATCTCTTCATCCTATATATTTCCCTTTTAATACAATAATATAAGTGCTTTCCACCAAATCTCATTGTGTTAATGATAACTTGTGTAGTTTGCTTACTTAACTGCTTACTTAGATCTATTATTGTGTAGGTGCATTTTACTACTTGTTTTGTTGTGTTGTCTTGACAGGTTTTGCAGCTTGGATCTAAAGACCATCAAGCTTGGAGCAGCATTCAAGGAGAAAGGATCAGTGATCTAAAGGGTAAGAGCATCTAGTTCCTTGATCTCTAATTAGATATGGGAGAGTTATTTATGTTCTGTCTCTATTTGTTCTAGATTCACGTTGAGCTAGGGAGATCAGGCCTCGAGTCCGGTGTTGGTAAATTGTCCGTCAAACAATGGTCTTGCAGTCTTGGGGAATATACGCACGTGTCCATCCAAGAAACAGACCCCAAGTCCTCTATCCTCAATAGTGGAAACTGATACCAAGTTCTTCTTCAGCCCAGGGACAAACAACACATCCCTCAAAATCATAAGACTCATGGACTCCCTCTGAAAAGTAATGGTCGCACGACCAATAGCTCTAACAACTGTGTCATCTCCCAATACAACCTCCACATCTACACCTGTCTATGAAAGCTCGGAGAACATCTCTCGAGCACCTGTCATGTGACTCGAAGCTCTACTGTCAATATACCAAGTGCTGGTGGTAGATGCACCCATCTGATAGCCAGTCAACAAAGAATGATCCCTCTGAATATCTAAATCAGTGCTGGTGATGATAGAAGCTCTCTCTCTCTCAACATGTCCAGCACAAAGAGAAAACTCTCTCTCAAACATCGCTCCAAAATCATCAATCTCTATTGAGGTTGTTGTCTGCTGATTCTTCTTCTTCTTGTTTGGACATTGTGAAGCATAGTGCCCAAACCCCTGACAAGCAAAGCACTTGACTTTGCTTAAGTCTTTCTTCTTTCACCCTACTGCTACTGCTTTTCTCCACCCTGCTTGGGACCCTTCTTGAATTTCTTCTTTCCTTTTGCAGTCAAAGCCACATTTTCTTCATCCTCCCTACTCTGTGAAGAGATCCCCTGCACAAGACCTCTCTAGGTCTCCTCCTACACAAAGTCATCCCATAGTCTATCCCAGGAAGGTAAGTTTTCCCTGCCAACTATAGCCTCCACAAAAACAACCCATGGTTTGGTCGCACCATTTACTATTGTCCGCACTAGTTCAGTGCCAGAAACTACCTCCCCAACTGCTGCAAGCTCATCTCTAACCTAAGATATCCTAGTAAGGTAGGATGTTACTCCCTCTGCTTTGTTCATCTTTACACTTTTCAACTTCTCTCTCAAGACCATCTTCCGGTTCTCATTTGAGCTCTGGTATAAACTGGTCAAAGCATCCCACATTTTATATGCATGGTCTTTACCGGTAATATGTGGAATAATATGGTCCTTAACTGCATCTAGAATAATCATTCTAGCCTGACAGTCCTTTTTGTTGAAAGCTACTAGAGCTTGTGCATCGGTGGAAGCGAGAACTTGAATTGGGTTTGTTGTTGTACTATTTATCACTTCATCCCAAAGTTCATTCTCTTCCAAAATCAACATTATCCTAGCCTTCCATGGAACAAAATTCCATGTTCCATCTAGCCTATCTTCCAACCTAAGTCCTGTAGCCATTTTAATGCCAACTCAACAAGGTATTGCTCACTAACAAAATAATTTACTGACAGTCTAAAAATAACTTCACTTTTCTGTCCCCAAGCTCTGATACCATGAAAGTTTTCAGAGAATCAACCCAACCCGGTTTGAAGTCTTTTCATAAAAGTTTAATGCCCAACCCAGTTAAGTTTAAGAGCTGGAAATTAACTTGAAAAATCTTAGATTTTAAAAACAAAATTGAAATTCACTCTTACAGGAAGAAATTAAAATTTAAATGCACACCATAAATTTCAGACTCAAGAATTTTTGGCAAAACTGCCCAGGCAAAACCCAGAATGGGAAAACCTGTTAGAGAGAGTGAGGATAATTTTATTTCTTTAGAGAGATTCAGTACAACAATTTTATAGTCAAGAAACACTTATCTCAACCAAGCTTTCACCTAGTAAGCTTCCTTGAAAATCGTGTTGTTGCTACCTCGATTTCTGTGCAGTTTTAGAACCTCAAAAATCATGCCAGAAAGGACAGTGTATGAACTATACGGTCCTTGAAATATGTGCCTATAATCTTCTCGAAATTCACGCCCAGTACTACCTTGAAATTCGTGCCCACTGCCTCGGGATTTACGCACAAAATTTCTGCCTCGAAATATGTGCCCTGAAACTCCTGTTGTACGGCCTCAAGATTTGTGCCCACTGTACCTTCTCGCTGCCTTAGGATTCGTGTTGTGCAATAAATGCTCTGTACGTCTGTCTCGAAATCCGTGCCCTCTTTCTTGCTCTCTCTTCTCTTCTTCTCCCAAAGGTGAAGATCGAAATGCCTTCCCTTGATGCTCATCTCAAGTCATTTAATGCAAGGGTCACTTTATTTCCCCTTTTTGGTGACTAAGGCAAAATCACCTAGGGGAACAACTTCCTAGGTACAAAAATCAACATTGGGAATTTCATCATCTACAATCTAATCAATTAAAATGAACTACAAAGCATTTACTTCATTTAGCATCTTTCAAGCAAAATCTTAGTATTTCAAAGTTCCATACATGTAAGTTTCATGATATTGTAGATTTAAGCTTCCTTGTCATCACTTATCTTTCTAAGCTTCCTTGTCATCGCTTATCTTTGTAACATAGATCTATTTAGGCACTAGTCTTTTTGAATATCTTACTTGCAAAAAATCTTATGTGCTTGTGAAGTTGCAGATCTAAGTTCTTGTACTATTTCTGTATCTAGAATAGATCTGATTTATGTGTTTTATTTCTTAAGTAGCTGGTTGTAACTTCATTTAACTCATAGTTTCTTTATCCATATATTATTTTACTAGGGACCACCTTCCTTGGCTTTGTTTAGGGGTTGGCCTAAACAGAGAGGTTGAGTGTTGTGGTGACAGTTGCATCCAACCTGAACTTGCCCCCAAGGCTGCACCAAGTGAGTTAAAAAAAAATTCACGTTTGTCAGGTGCAGATTAGGTGGCAACACAACGTAAATGCACATGGTGTACAATTACTCCATCACAAGGTTACAAAAAACAAACACTTGCCACAAGGCCCAGTCTCAACCAAAATTACATCAACAAAATCCCAATGCAATCAATATACCCATCAATAATTGATAAACTGAATCAATGCAGCCTAGGTACTATACCCAAAGTTCAAACTTCATATACATCAACTTCATACAACACCAAATCCATCATGGTCAAGAATTCATGTTATGAGAGACGTAGCACAGACTTCATATAACTTGTATCTCCAAAATGGTCGAAGTGTTTCATAAATAAACACATTATAAGTTTATAACATTTCATATATTCAATCCATACTAAGCTGTTGTTTGATTTTGCAAGGTCAAGCAATGCTAACCAATGTAAAGTGTGTTTAATGCACGTGCAGAAGGATAGATCAAATGCTCTGAAGAGGTGGATCAACATCAAATCCAGAGCCATTTCACATTTCAAACAAGTTCTCTCAACTTATATCAACATCAGAAACGTTTAGTATGAATCAGAATCTGAACCAAGTATGCCACCAACACCAAACCATGACAAGAATCAATATGCCATAAGAAGTCTCCATTTCATCAGTGTATACTCATCCAATCACATGATAGCCATAAGCTTAACTTCACAAAGGATCAAAACGAATTTGCTAGATGATATTCACATAAAAATAGAAGCAGAACCATGTTATGCAATGAGAAATATACACCAATTTAATAATCTAAGAACAGACCATCTCAACACCATCTTAATCCTCATATATTGCTAGGGGTGGGCCCCTGTGTTACCTGCTAAGAGATTTAAAGGGAAGAGGAAAACAAATTTGACGAAAATCAAAAGTTTGGGCTACAGACCTTAAGGATTACTTCAAAAATTTGAGTTTTTAAGAACAGTTTGTAAAATTTCACAATAGAGTATTCGTTGACCAGATAGGTGGTCAACATAGAGCTTCTCAGACACTCCCTACAATCTACAGCACCAATTTCATACACAAAAAACCACACAATCCTCTACATTCTGAGATAAAAAGCCTAAAGGGGTATCCTAATACACCACCAGCCAACACCTTCAGAACTCCAAAGAAGAGTAAATTTATACATGGTTGGCAGTTTGCCACATGCACACATCCTGAACCAGATCTGTTATGGCTTAAGTCATGCATGTATACCCACTGTCTGTGGCTTATCTCGGGAAATCATGACACATCCTGAAACAGATCTTCCATAGCTTACCCTCAGGAATTAATACACACTGTCTGTGATTTATTACAGAAAATGATGACCACTGTCTGTCAGGATCCTCCTCAGGGAATTTATGCCCACTATTAGTCAAGAGGGAACATTGCTTCGAGAATATACAACAAGACCTCCGTTATTTAGTATTTGGACATTGTCCTTTGAATATTTACATTTAAAATTTGGGCATTTTCCTCTGAGTAGTTGCACTTGACATGAAAGTGTGTACATCACATGCCCAAGAGGGAACATTGCTTCAAGAATATACAACAAAACCTCAGTTATTTAGTATTTGGACATTGTCCTTTGAATCTTTACATTTAAAATTTGGGCATTTTCCTCTGAGTAGTTGCACTTGACATGAAAGTGTGTATCAATAACAATTGCCTACTCATGCAACTTCAAATTCATAGCTCATGCATATCGCTTTCTATAAAATACGTAACCATGGATACATAATTAATTACCATTATCTCAAATGATGAATATACTGGTGTATATTTTAAGGCATGTTCCCTTGATCTCTGATTCTTATGCAAGACATGTAAGAAATATACTAGTGTGTAAAACAGTGACATAAGCAAAATCAGTAGCTTTCTTCTTTTGTCATTTATGACCACAATTAGCAGACATCCGAGATGATAAGAGGTGATCATTCATGGACACTGTTAGTTCTTTGATATATAGTTACCAAACACAGTTCTCCAATTTTTCTGCCATAAAATCGGAAGTCTTTGTGCCCAGAGAAGGGAGCAACAGAATACAAGCGTTTTCATCCTACAAGCCATCCAAAAGGAACAAACAAGGGGCAATATCCATTACAGGATCTCAATTGGGAAACTGATGCAAAACTATTACCTTGATACATTATCCCACCCAATATAAGAGATAACAACCATCAAGTATGAGTTGGTTAAGGCATTAAAGAAAGATGAGAGATCAAAGCACTGTTTCTAAGAATAGCAGTTAACTCCAGAGGAAAATGGCAGGTGAATTAAAAACCTATTACTTTTGTAGAGTCTCACAGAAATTCAAGTACTACTGGTGTTTACATGACATCAAAATTTTGTAATCCACAGTGACGACCTTAAGGTGATGGTGTTTGCAGATTCTTTCTTTAATCCTGTAGCTAGACAGCATTACAAAAACCGAACGTTCTCCATGTAAGAATGCTCTCTGAGTAAGAGAACTACAACGTAACATGCAAAGAAAAGCTGCTGGCATCCATATATCAAAAAATGTATTGGACTATACAAAGTATTATAAAAATGACAAAATAACAACTGTCACAACCCCGGCAACAGAAATGAGAGAATATATGCAACTATTGATAACCTTGCTTGCTACACTAACTGCTATCTGGATCTCAAATTTACAGCTCCCTTGTGATGGGTCAGTCTGAGTTACAATGGCCAAATTATTAAACCCACAAGCACCATTCTGCTGATTGTACACCTGATAGTATGAGTTAAATGCATATGATGCATTGTCTTGATAATTCAGGTTGTTACATGATGATCCAAACCCCAAGGAAGTGCAATCACCATGTGTACAAGCATAGGTGACACTATCAGGTAACTGAGTCAACGCTGAAGGACTTGTACTCGGATTCAATATACACCATCTTCTAGGCAAATATTTAACACCCTTCGCAGCAACCAATGCCTTGTTCTGTCCTTGCCCTGACAGATCAAGTGCATACTTGGGCGTCCCATCATACTGGAAAATGCCCCAATGCCTTTCAAAGCTACCTGGTGCAATACTTTTTGCATCTTCATCAACAAGACTAAAAAGATATGTCTCAACAGTCCCAGATCGTAATGGTGTACCTTGGCCACTCAGTATATGCTTCAAAAGGCCCTGATTAAAACGCTGTGCAAAATTGATATTTCCATGTTGATCACCATCTGTAGGCCAACCAACTTCTCCCACAAAGATGGACATATTAGGGAACCCTGCCTTATTTAAAGCCCAAAGCAGTGTATCAAGAGCCGCATCAAATACATTTGTGTACTGGTGATTTCCATCAACCAATGGTTGGCCAGTACCATCAAAAAAGGCAAAATCCACAGGGAAGTTTTCATTAGTGTACAAACTTAGAAATGGGTAGATATTAATTGTAAAAGGTGCCCCATTGCTAGCTAGAAACTGACAAATCTGTATCATAAGATCATTAACATCTGGCCTGAATTGTCCCTCTGACGGTGTATCTCCCTCATACACATCTGCATTAAGAGGTATTGTTGCCTTAATATTGCTTAATCCTGCTTTGTTTAGTGCATTCTGGATATTTTGAAGTGCCGGAAAAGTATACTGTATAAAAGTACCATTGTATGCCTTCAAGAAAGGCTCGTTTCCAACAGCAACATACCTGCACATGGCAAGGCAAAAATAAAGGTTTTCAAAAGCACATTTGGTACATTGATACTGTTAAACTAATCCAAAACCTGATGTCTAACAGAATCCTTCTGCTACATATGCAAAGTATTTAATCATGATCACGAGCCTACCATCCATAGGCCAAGATAGCCCATAAAAGAAAAAGAAAAACAGAACGAAGGAAAAAGGAGTCATGCCGGGGGGCTGCCTTGCCTCAGACAATAAAGAAAGATTATACTTTTCAGTGTTCACTGATGCTTATCTAAAGAGACAAATATCGTAAATTTTGACATTAGAACACCAGTTGCTCCAGACAACATTTTTTGAGAAAATCAGATAAAGGCAAAAGTTATATTAAGTTATAAAGCTTGAAGTGCCAACACCTACAACATGCAAGAGACAGTTTGATGCAGAAACAAGAAAAGGGACAAGTCACAGAGAAAAGAAGCAGGAAGGAAGAAAATACTGTTCTAAATGAAATTCTACTGATATCACATTTGGTGAATTGAAGGTATTCATGGATCTACAGGAGAGTCCATTCATTTCTCGTAGGTCCATCAAAGCATCTTGTTTCTACATTTTAGAAATTCCAAAGCCGTCTGCACCAAAATATTTGTAAGAACAAATTAGCAGACTAGAAGTGGTCCACTACTCTATCTACTATCAAATGGCCAGTTTGGGAGTCTCTGTCAAAAGATATTGGCATTCCAGACATACATATGTAGTTCAGAGTAAGTCGATGAATACACCAGATTACTTCCTGCCATCTGCAATATTTTGCTGAATGACCGTTGGATCAGTTTACAGTGTAGATAAACAAGTCAGGATAGGAACTAGATCAGCTGGATCTAAAACAAAAATTGTCGATTAAGCATTACTCCTATCCAGACATGGATTCAATAAAGAATTGTGATTGTGAATATGTTATAAAAGTCTTTGCATTGTTTGTTCTTCCCTATGAAGAATCACTGCTTGACATGACATCAGCCATACTCATTCACTTGGCAACATTATTAGCTATTGTTCAAATCCTATGGAGTGTATGAACCTTTTGCAAATGATGTCCACAGGCACTTTTCTGGCATACTTTTTGTCATACACTGTTAGCCATCAAGTTTTCATGCAACTAAGTGTGTCAATATGGAAGTTCACAAGATTCAAACTTCAAAGGTTCCAATGACTAAAAAGTGTTTTCCTGTTGGATGTTTTACAAGCATTGTATATCATTGATTCATTTATTTATCTTACAGTTCATCATGGGTTCTAACCCCAAACTCTGTAAGTATGATAAAGTTGAGAAACAAGTGTATTTCAGAAGAAAGTAGATGATTAATAACATTGACTACAGCATACAAGAAGACAAAACATACAGGATAAGAAAGCTGAGTGTTGAACTTGGTGCTACAACGTTAACATTTAAACACCTTGCATTTTACCTTTCTGGTTTATGCTGCTTTGTTTTTCCCTTCATTATATAGTATATTCACATTGTCCATTGGTGGACAAGTACACAAGCATCAAAATACAACAAAAACTAGCTAGTTGTGACGTGTAAACCAAAGAAGACAATAAAAGGTTAAAATATTCCTCAGCAATTCTTGAAATTTGATCTTATCAATCAAAGTGTTACTGAAATGAAAAGCCCTTCAGTTCCAGAACCCTAGTGAAACCCATAAAGTCTCCATTGAATCAGCCAATGACTATAAGAGAGAAGAATATTTATTTTATTCTTGCATTCTTCATTACTTTCTCTGCTGTTTTGGACTGTAAGTGAGTGTTTTCAGAGATCAAAGGATTTGGAATTTATTGAGACACCAGAAACTTGTGTCTTCTCAAGATTTTTCAACCACTCGGAGACCAAAAATGTAAAAATCAGTGGAAAGTACAGAGGCTGCATTTCAGACCATTGGAAGCACCTATCTGTCAACCTTCCTTAAGTAAGGGGTGTAGATTTTTCCTACATTAATAGCTAAAGCACAGCAGCAGAATTAAACTGTAAATTCATTCTTTAACACAGCATAACGGAAGAAACTCAAGAATGTAAAATGCAGTTTCAAGAAGCTAAACATCACACGTAAATTTAAATCCATAGGTTTAAAAGCATCAACCCATAAAATTCACACCCTTTTATACAAAACTTATCTTCAAGAGAACAGTAAAACCGATTGCCTGAAGAAAAATCACCACCTGGCCATAGGCTTTTGCTTTAGCTAAGCCACCCCTTAGCTAAGGGCCATGGTGTGATAAGGGCATATCTGAGGGCCAGTCTGTGAATCTGGACAAGGTATGCAACAGTCATAGTCTCAAATGAAGACACAAAGAAAGAGGCAAACTAGCCAAATTAAAACCCTGCTGGCCACAACCAGATCACAGTAGAGCAATCATGGCTCAGTCTCTGCAAAAAAGACATTCCTATCTATACTATCAGGCACCCTCAGCAGCTCAAGAGCATTAGAGCTCAGAGTTCCTCAAAGCAACTCAAGTACACTAGAGCTCCAAGTCCTCTCTAGTGCACCAAAGATCAGGACTAGTGCCTACTGTTCTAATGACTGCCTCTGCTTTTATTCCTCGCTGTTCATCCTCCCTGTACTGCCTATCAAACCCAAGGCTTGTTCTTACCTTTTGCATCTTTCTCACTTCTACTTTTTGTGTGGAACTTTGATTTCTAACATACTTGAGATGCAAACATTCTTGATGAGATTTGCGTACATTAACAAATTTATGTTTCCATATTAAGGTTCCAAAACGGAATAAAACAAGAAATCTTGCCATTTGTCACACTCACCCCTCTCCCCACCCTCTTCCTTAGGCAATAGGTTCATTTTCATATTATTACTATGCACATGGGCTTTTACCCTTTAATGCATTGCATCATATGTCCTTTTTATGCACATGGGCTTTTGCCCTTTAGGCTTTAAAAGTTTAATGCATTACATCGTATCCTTTTCACGCACATGCTTTGTCAAAACATTTACATTTAAAGGGGCATTTTCACTTGGGCTTCTAACTATTCGAATACACCATAACAAAACATTAATATATTCGCATGGCCAATATCATATGCTAGTGATGCCAAAAAGGGCCATTACAGACAATAGCTATGTTTGAACTTTGAACAACATATTTTTGGAAAGGAAGCACAATGGGAAATAAATTCAGCATTAGAAAAGCCTTAGCACAAAACTATTGGAGGTATTTTCTTTATTTTGTGCAATGTAAGTTTTTAGATTTATCATGAAATGGAGAATCCTTGATTTTTCCTTGTGAAATTTTGAATATCTTATGTGTTATTTTGCATGCTGAGTTGTGCTGGGTCACCGAATTGACTCTCCATGTTGGTGCCAAGTTGCTTCCAACTCTGAGTTGTGTGACATTTGGGCATTTTGTCACTGGGATTCATGATATACTTTTTAGTTGTGATTTGGACCTTAGATACTTGTCATTGATCTTGCAATGTTAAAGGTCCCCTCACCATATGAAGTATAAAAGTGGAACTTAAGCACATTGATGTGCAGCCCCTTGACATTGGCAGGTAACAAACCTTCTTTAGTTTTACCTGCTATCAGAAACTCTCATTCATCCCATTACAGATTTCTTGATGGCTATACCTTACAGATTTTCATGCATTACTAACTGTTATTCCCTGACTGCGCCAGTATGCCTTCATATCTGCATATGTGCATGTGTATATCCTTTTTGCATATGCAATCACGTCTAACTATATCCTCTTCTCTTCTCTTTCTGTGTTGCTTTATGTGATCTTTGTTCATCATTCATTCATCACATAAGCATGCGGATAAAGCTTACATGGATTTCAACCTGAAAAATAGTATTACCAGGGTTCTCACACCGACACTAGGGGTGCCCGAACCTGAACCCAAATTCTTAAATCTGGGATACCCAAGATGCACCATAGATACCCAGCTCAATGGTGGCACTAGGGATATTACGAATCCTGTGAATAATCATAACAACCAACATCGTTATACAGTGTCACTGGGTTTACAGACCCAGAAATAAGTTTCCCAACTGTTCTTATCTGGTATTTTTCTTATGATATATAATATTCAGTTGGCACAGTGCCACAACTGCACCTGGCAAAACCCAGCTTCGCAATATGCTTCAACTGAGCCATCCTCACATCGGTAACTCAGCTTAAAACGTATATAAGAGTATTTCATCCTATATGATATATGCAATCCCAAGCAAAAGCATCAATCATCCTCTCAAAATTATATTTACCTGTCTTATACAATATGATTACTTACAGTTTTGGATGTTTTGAGTCTTGACTTCAAAATATTTTCCTATTCTATATTGCATTCTGCAAATTTTTACCTATTTAAGGCCTCGAGAAATGAAAAGGAGACGAGGTAGGCATCAAGTATGTTCCATTGACCTGTTTTAATTGTTCCATGTGGTATGACCACTGCTAAGTTTTACTCGTAGACACAATAACCTAACATATTGGATGATTTACACAACCATTCCTACAAGTCATGTATCAAATGGCTTGACAAACATAGGATGTAAATTGGAAGAATATTCACCAAAGCAGGCAGTGTGAATTAGAAGGTTTGGAGAAAACAAAAGAGACCTCAAAAGGCGAACCAGTTCTCCCAAACCAGTATTTTCATGCCAAACTGTTTCGTTTCCAATAGTTAGTTGTTTAAGGATTTTGCGTGTATCATAAAAATCAGTCCTCCAGATCAAGACCAAAGGTTTATCTTCAAAGCATTCTAACAATGAGAGAGGATAATCCAATGGTTGATAACTTTCAAAGGTTCATGATAGTACATCCTATTACCATATCCTTGAAGCTTCAGTTGGACAAAAGTGACACTTTTGATACTCAGATCTCTATATGACCTCATAACTCCTTTACTAGGAGTACTAGACAATATGTTACCTAATAGGAACTCTCAGAGAGAAAGAGAGTTACATGCCGTAGACTTTCCAAATGCTAATACATTGTCCTTTACATGACATCAAAAGCACTGTTTCTACTGCAAAAATGCTAGAGGCATTGGACCCATTTTGGCAATATGTGGACCCTGAAGATGGAACAAACCGGCAACGATTGAATTGCAAATTGTGTGGGAAACATATGATAGGAGGAATTAGCAGGTTGAAGTACCATTTGGAAAAACTCCCTGGTCATGATGTGCGCCTTTGTAGTGCAGTTACCTCCGAGGTTATGAGAAGTGCCCATGATGCAATTCACTCAAAGGATAGAAAAAGGGAAGAGTCAGCTGCAAATAGAGCTGAACTTGCAGCTGGTGGAGTGGCTAGGAGTTCAGGGACATATGATCATCACACTGAGGGTAGTGGTAGGGGCTCCACGGCCATGGATTCACCTACCATGAGGGTTGCCTCATCTTTCTTTGTTCCACAGACCTGAATTGGTGCTCAACCTTCCATCAGGTCTATGGTTAAAAAAAAGGAGAAGGAAGAAGCAGATAGGCTTATGGGGAGGATGCTTTTTTGGAGCGACTTGCCTCTTACCATCACAAGCAACAATCTCTTTTTTCAGCCAATGTGTGATGCCATTGCTATTGTTGGCCTAGGGTACAAGTGCCCTACATATGAGGAGATTCGGGGGCCTATTCTTCAAGCAGAAAAGAAAGACATCAACACTAGATTGGAGGAATTCAAACAGTCATGGGAGACCTCCAGATGCACATTGATGTCCGAAGGTTGGACAAATAAGAAGGGTAGGACCCTTATCAATTTCTTGGTACATTTCCCTAAAGGTACCATGTTTTTCAAATCCGTTGATGCATCAGCACAGATAAAAGAAGCAACATTGCTATGTGAGTTGTTGGATGGGGTCCTCCAAGAGATCAGTTTGCACAATGTGGTGCAGTCATAACAGATAATGCAGCTAATTATGTGGTTGCTGGTAGATTGCTTATGGAGAGGCACCCCTCACTATTTTGGACTCCATGCACAGCACATTCTATTGATTTGATGCTGGAGGATGTGGGGAAAATTACCTTCGTCAAGGAGGTCATTGATCAGGCTAGGAGTATCACCAAATTCATATATAACCATGCTTTTGTTCTTAGCCTCATGAGGAGATGCACGAGAAACAAGGAGTTGTTGCGTCCTGGAATCACACGGTTTGCCACCAACTTCATTTCTCTTCATTCTTTGCTTCAAGTTCAGTTTGAGCT
Organism: Larix kaempferi; assembly: GCA_027924585.1. Taxonomy (NCBI): domain Eukaryota; kingdom Viridiplantae; phylum Streptophyta; class Pinopsida; order Pinales; family Pinaceae; genus Larix; species Larix kaempferi. Next base: position 7,271,909 of record BSBM01000076.1, read on the forward strand.
GAAGCAAATGTTTGTTTGTGATGAGTGGCGTGATTGCACATATAGTAGGAGAGAGGATGGGAGGGCCATTGCCAGATTGGTGTACACCGACTCCTTTTGGGAAGGCATGGAGGAAGTGTGCTGAATTAGTGAACCTTTGGTAAAGGTTCCGAGATTAGCTGACAGTGATAAGCCGGCTATGGGCTATTTGTATGAGGCCATGGATAGGGCCAAAGAGACTATTCGGTCTTATTATGTGGGGAAGCCAAAAGGGTTCCCCTGGATACAATAGACACATGATGCTATGGGATTTGATTGATACCCGTTGGACTGGGATGCTCCATCGACCTATTCATGCAGCTGCACTTTACCTCAATCCCGCCTTTTCCTACCAGTGTAAATTTGATTTTGATGGCGAGGTGATGGAAGGGCTCATCGAATGTATTAACAGGATGGTACCTGATGTTGAGACTCGCACAAGTATTACTCGCGAGATGGAGATGTATCAGGAGGCTAGTGGACTATTTGGCTATGCCGATGCTGTCCATGCAAGGAACATTTTGATTCCAAGTAAGTGATTACAAATTAGAATTTATTTAGAAATTCAAATTTTCAAATTTTAGTTGTGCTTTATCATTTTATTTAAAATTTGAAATTTGAATTATGTAATCCAATTCTCTTTCTTTCTCGTTTGTTGTAGGTGTTTGGTGGAGAACATATGGTGCAAGGGCACCAAATTTTAAAAAATTTGCCATCCGAGTCCTCAGCCAAACCTGTAGCTCTTCTGGATGTGAGCGTAATTGGAGTGTATTTGATAAAATACACTCAAAGAAACGCACCAAGTAAGAACTTGAACAAAGCAATTAAATTCATTGTAATTTATTATCCTCTATCATATTGTTTCCCTCAAGCCTCAAGAGGCAAGACTCATTAAAAAAAATTATCACCCTCTTACAGGTTGGATTTCCCACACCTTAATGACTTGGTGTATGTCCATTGCAATCTCTGACTGTGGATGAAGCAGGTGGAGAAAACACTAGAGGTGGATGCCATTTCCTTGGACAATATTGATGTATTGTCCAAGTGGAGGGTGGAGATTGAGTTTCCTATCATGGAGGAGGCACCTGCATGGTTAGAGGAGGAGAAGCAGCAGCATGAGCAGCATGGGCAGGAGGAAAAGGACGAGCAGGAGGGGGAGGACGAGCAGGAGGACGAGCAGGTGGAGCGGTTTGACCCTGAGGACTTCATGGAGGGTTCATCAGCACCACCTTCTAGAGTGGTCGATATATCTAGTCCCACATTGGCACCCATGACCATTACTCACCTTACGACATCTAGTGCAGGGCCAGGACCTTCTACTGCTAGGGGCAGGCCTGGGAAACAGCCCATGATCTTTTCCCGTAAAAGGGGATGAGGGCATTGATATCAGAGATAGATAGTTAGCTGCTAGTTTTGTCACTTGTGATTTTTGTGATGTCATTTTATATTGGACCATTGGTTGTCCACTTTTGAGTACTATTGGACAGCTTTCACTATCAGGATTCAGGCTTTCACTATCAAGATTCAGACTTTCAGAATCGACTTTGATGTATCATTTAATATTTGGCATGACTACATGATATATATTAGTGCTTTCTCCATATTTATGTGCCAATGTATTTATCTGATGTTGATGTTGCTTTATATGTTTAAAATTATGAAAAAAAATGAATATATTTTGTGTTTTTAATGTTTGCCGCAGTTTGCCGATTTTTTCACCAATGTTGCCGAGAAGATGTTTTCTAGACCCTCGCCGATTTTTTGCCGATGCCGACGGTTTCCACTATGGTATGAACAATCAAGTCGTAAGGGACCTTTTAGATAAAGGTCTCAAGTTGTTGGGTTAATCAAGGTATTAAAAGCTAGTTTTTAGCCACAAGCTGGTAAAGCCTGTCCATAGAATTTCGTCACTTTGAATGTAAACAATTTTAGTATCTCCTACTTCCTTGTTTGCCTTCAACACACCTAACATAAATCCAAGAAAAAACAGGCAGATGACTAGCTAGCCAAAAACACTAAACCTGACTGCATGAATGAAGTTACATAGAGGCGCTTAAAGGGCACATATCTTCAAAGCAATGAAAATATCCAGGGTTGCATGAGACCAGTCAAAAGCAAAGCCAGGCTGCAAAACAGCCAACTACTTTGTTGTGAAAGAATTGCTAGGAAAATAGCAGCTTATTGCTAAACCCTGAATGTAAGTGTGAAGCCACATGCATAGGTGTAAAACACACAAACCTTGAAATCATCTCAAAGACCTAGGATCAGGTCAAAGCACACAAGTACAGCCAGGCTGCATAGAAGTCAACTGCTCTGCGACAAAAGAATTATGTGTTAAAAAGCATCCCAAGTTAGCGGTTATTAAAGAAGTAGGAGCAAAAAATAGAGTACCTGAGAGGGTTCCTCACATGTTTAACCCCAAATGTTGGGCCATTATAAATAGAATTAAAGAGGTGGTGCATGGCTCTGTCATCCTAGCATGAGACTTGAATAGGTTTTTTAAGCTCCTATTTATAAGAATTATAGTATGCAAGAAAATGGGAAGTCTCCTCTGATGCGACTGCACAGTAAGTAGATTAACTTCAGTTTTGTGACCAGTGAAGTTATTGTTGATTCGACTTTATCTTCTCTTGGAATGGAAGTGCACTTCTGGGAAACGTAATTTCAATGTAACTCTTGCAATATTTTCGATACTTTTACCATAAACTTATTGTCAAGTCTTGCCAAACTGTATGTTTTAAGTACTTTTGCAACCAAATGGCATGGAATGAAAAGAGTCATCATTTTGGTTTTGTAACTTCCCACTTATCGATGGCTCTGTTTTTTAGTTGGATAGCTTTTCCAAATAGTTTGTCACAAATTACTGGCAAAACAAAAAGGATGGGAGGGTAGAATAAACGGCTTTAGTCAATGATTTTCACACTTCTTTTTCATTTTCATTGTTTATTTTAAGATAGTGAAGCTCCTCCATGCTTATTATGCACCCTTGTTCTCCTGGTAGCTCGAAAATGGTTTACAAATTCTTGATCGTCACAGTTTTAACCTATTGATTTATATGATTTTGCTCAATAAGTTCCCATTGCATCAGGCACCTTTCAAATCACCCTGGCCAACAGGATCCACCAATGAATGAGATTCTCATCATTATTGGTAGCAGAGTATCTCTCCGTTGTTATGACCTCCTAGGCTCTCTAGGCATACCATGACCATGCGATTTCAGACACACACACACACATAAAAAAAGAGTAGCAAATAAGAAGAAAATCTCGGAATACCTGATATCCACGCCACCGTCCAAGGAGAATTCAGTGACATTCGTTTCAACCCAATTGGCAGCATCTTTTGTACTGGTGGCCATTATCTGCAACTGGTCATTGGGAATCCCCGCCATGACCTGAATCCCAGTGTTGGCCAAGGCTTGCATTGTTTTCGCATCTGCATCGAACAGCTTCACCTTCGTTATGCCATTGTCTTTGAGCATCTGGACCACTATGTCAGGTGGCACGGGATGTGTGGCCATCGTACCCCAATTCACTCCCAGTCCTTGCACCCAACCCACCAACACAAGCATCAGCAAAACCCAAAACAAGAACACCATCCTTGTCATTGTTCCAGGACTTGGGGAGGGCCACAGCAACTGCAGCACTTTCCCTTGCTATTGGGATTTCTAAACAGTGTGATAAAGAATGAAAATGACGAGGAAAGACGATTGTTTTCCAGTGAGACGAAGTTGGGACTGTTGGGCACATAGAATACTTCTACGACATTAGGAAGAAGATCATTAGTATAAAGGTATAAGGCAGGTTCCCGAGTCCCAGATGAATCAGATGACTGGCCTAGCCTGTCAAGGAGCCGCAACCGTGTGCAGACATCAGAAATCCGCCAGGCTGAGTTCGAACTCGGAACTTGATAAAACCCCCAAGAAACTTCACTCCGAGCGGCTTAACGATGGCTGGATTCCATGATGAAATTCGCCTCGTAAAACTCTCTGTCAAAATTTCTTCTTCTTCGCTATTTTCATGACTATGCACGCACACAGCCCATATGCCGTAGGACTAATTTAACGGCGCCGTTAAGTTAAGGTAATTTTGTCGTCTTCTATCTTTGTTTATTTTTAATCAAACATTTTATTTTTTTTCAAAGGTATGATTTCCCCGGTTGGGGTTAGTTACAATGCTTCTTTTGCCATGGTGAATATGATGCTTCTCTGGCCTAGTGCCATCTTCACATTTTAAGCGGAGAAGGTTTTATCTCTTTTGTTTCTCGCTAATGGTTTTATGCTAATATTATCAATCGCTAATGGTTATATGTTAATATTATCAACATGAATATGGTATATGGTTTTTCTCGGGTGAGATTGAGGGATTTGGGTTATATAATTCTTTATGTTAATATTATGAACATGAATATGGTTTTTTTCGCTAAGATAAAGGGATTTGGGCTATATAATTACTTGACTTTTGATAAAAAAAAATAATGAGTGTTTTATGTATAAATATAAATTATTTTTAGAGTTGCAAAAGTAATTGAGGAAGAAGAAATTGAAATGGAAGTAATATAAATGTTATATGGTTTGGATTTTTTTTAGCTATAATCACTCAAATTTAATTATATAATTTTTGGTCAAATTGTAACTTTTTATTGCTTAAATTAAGCTTTTAAATACATAAATTAATTGAACACCTCTTCTTAATTTTTTGTAATAAGATTTCCCTAAAAAAAAAATACAAAAATATGATTTTAAAAAGTTCAAATCCTAACATATTTAGACTAATAAATTATATTATAATATAGATAAAGCAAATATTTAAACAAACAAACTAGAAACCAAAAAAAATATTATTATTATTTTATTATAATTCAAATCTATATAGTCATAAACTTATATTTTGCTATTTCCAAAAAAATTATAATAAATTTTAAATTCTAAAAATAATATGAATAGATATGATAATCACATAATTACTAACGTTTTATACTAATATTTTATGTTGATACACATATCCATATAAATATTTAAATTTAACACTAACATTAACTATAAAATAATTTTCAAACTATTATATTATATGATTTTGAAGATTTTTTTTAGTATTTTTTAAACTTGCTTTGTAATCTCCTACTTCCCACTAACCAAGTTGGATACATGATGATCCTTCACAAGGGCCACATGCTCTTGTCCTTGTGTTAGTCATTTTGTAAAGTATGCTTTATTAGATTTAGTTCTTTTTGGCTTTCTCGTGGTTTTAAATATCAAAATTGTTTTTTTTAACAAATCGTTATGAATATTTCATGTGGTTCCTTAAAGTCTAGATATTAGTTAAATCATGTTTTCCTTTTATATATGTGTTTAGGTGATTTGGCCCAATTTCGGTATTAAACCAAACATAAAAAAGAATAGCATAAGGCCTAAACCATAGGAACGTTAAAATAATTAAAACATAATGACATTGATGAAAATAAAAGGCACCATAGTGAGCTTTCTCCTGCCACTTTTTTGTCTTTCATTCGTGTCATAAGAGTCCTTGAAGGCATGTCAAATCATGAACAAACTCACCTCTTATAAGATTCCCAGTTCCCACTTGATACTTTTGCCCCGTTAGATAAATTCTTACAAGTTGCCATGTACGCATGCATTGAGGGGAATAAAAATAAAAATTATAAATTTATGGTTTATCTATTTGTCGATAGAGATACTTGAAATTGAAATTCCAATATGGGAAAATGGAATTCCAGTTATGAAGAAAAATCTGCCATACATACTTTCAAAGTGTCACTCTCAATATCGTATTTCAATGCTCACTAATCAATCCCTTTCTATGGTTACCGACATTTGCGTGAACATAAATTCCACCTAATTACTCTTATTTAATTAATTAAATAACAATAAAATGCTAATAATGTCAAGGTTATGAGATATGAAGAATCGAAAGGAAGATTTATCTCTCAACGTCTAAAGATTCATTAGTGTCATTTGATAATTTTAAAAAACATAATCATGTTTTCGTATTAAATCGTTAATTATTGATATTATCTTTTTGAATATTTTGACACTAATCATTTCTCTCAGGATAAAACTTGAATATATATTATAATTTTGGTGTTAAAAAGGAAATATACACAAATTCGTAAAAGATACTTATTTGTGGTAACTGACCAAGGAGGTTCCGTGGTGACAGACCTGTCGATTGGACGGAAACTGTAGCCGGCGAACGCATTTAAACTGCGGAACTTTTTTTGCAGTTGTTTGGAATTTGCTAATATAAGAAGTGAGAATATATATGAGATATCTTTTACTTAAATATATATTAAACCAAACATCATTTTAATTATATTTAAAAAAGGCGAATTTGATATGTATATCTTCAATTATATATAGTTTATTTGTATATATAATAAAAAATGAAGAATCAAATTTCATAGCTACATCTTTTAATTATACATTATTTCATAAAAAAATGGAGAACAAAGTAAGGATGGTTGTTATATATATATATATATATATATATATATATTAAAGAGGTTGTGAGCACCAAAGATGTATCCACACATAAAAAGCATAAGGAGCCTTGCACTTCCCATCCAATCTTATATGTCATTAAAAATAAAAATAACATGGCAGATATTTTCATAAAAAATAAAAATAACATGGCAGATATTTTCATATAGCCAATTGCAGCTTTTAGCTTTCCAACCGTTCAATTTAATTGTACTTTCTCTTGGAATAACCACGAAATGCCAAAATAAAATACTTTAAAGTCCAAGATGCAATGTAGGTGGGCTTGTCATTTTCAATGGTGGCTTCCCTATTTCCCGGTCCAGCCATTTACTTTGTATATTATATGTGGAGGGATACCAAGGCCTGAATATTTGTTTGCAATGTAAAAAAGACGTAGAAGATGTACAACATCTCTTTATTATATGTGAGTTTTTTCGGAAGGTTTGGGTTGAGCTAGACTGAATTTCAATGGAGAATGGAATGGTTTTTCTTTTAGCAAATGCATTTTGGATTGGTTTAGTAGGAACACTAGGTATAAATTTCTACCTTTGCACTTGATTGAAGTCATCTAGAGGTGTCAAAACAAATTGATATCCGAAGATATCTCTCCATCCATTTTTGGATCTTGCAGGATGATGATTAAGGCCATGAATGAGTATCTGTGGCCTTCAAACAAGTAGAAAACAATAAATATTTGCTATCCCTTGAAGAGAGACGAAATACCCTTGGGTTTATTTGATGGGGCAGCAAAATACAAAATCTGTGGGGCAGGTATGGTACTACATTTGAGTAACAATCATAAGTTCTGCCTGAAAATGGGTATCAGGGTTGGAAGTAACACAAAAGCAGAGTTGTTGGCACTTCATGGTCTCCTTTGGTTTGCTCGGTGGAAAGGATATACCATTCTAGATATCTATGGTGACTCTCAAGACATAATACAAGGGGATGAACGCAAATTAGTTATCACCTCATTATCATTGTCCACTTGGATAATGAATGTTAAATCCCCGATTAGCTCCTTCAAGCAATTAAAGTTTCAGCATATCTTTAGGGAGGCTAACAAGGAAGCGCATCGGTTATCAAAGGAAGTGATGGGGCCATTGAATGGTCACATCTTTTTTGAAGAATTCTCACACGACTCACTCGTGGATTATGGATCAGTGTGGGCATTCTAGTGGCTAGGGTATCCATTTTAGGGGTGGGGGTGGACTCACCCCTTTTTGTGTGTCTGTCGGCATCAAAGTTTTGACATTGTACAGTTTTGGTATTGTAGACTCTTGTGGTATCTACTTCCTTGTAATTATCTGTCATTTGGTTATACCGTGTCTCTGGATAATTTGATTATATTGAAGTTTGGAGAGAGTTTTGATTGTTGGATTGTACTACATGTTGTAACTTTGATTTTTCAATAGAAATATCAAATTGTGATTTTTTTCTCTTTGAAAAAAAAATATGTGGAAGGTAAATGAGACTATCTATGTCATGCCAAGTACACAACAACCATTACATATTGATTTATATATATATGCATTGTAATATATTTCTTAATGATTAAGAAAATATAACAAAGTTATGGAAATCAAGATTATATTGATGTATATGCATATGCATATAATATATTTCCTAATTATTAAGAAATTATAAACTTAATAATTATAACAAAACGTTAATATATTTTTTCAAAAGATTAATTGTACTAAGTTTTACCACATTTTTCACATTTTGATGTGGATATTTGAACATATTAATTATATAAAAAATTTAATTATTATTAATTATATAAAAAAATGTAATTATTATTAATTATATAAAAAATGTAATTATTAGTATTCACATTTTGATATGGATATTTGAACATATTAATTATATCAAAAGCATGTAATTAAAAGTAGTTGTTTTGAATTTCTCAAGCAAAGTTCATTATCAAGATTGACAATTTGGATTAATTTCATTTACTGATTTTCATTTATTTTTCAATTGGATTTACTTCCAACCCACTCAAACTAGATTTATTATATTTCAAAATTTAATTTAAACAAGCTTGTGAAACTTGGGTTAATTTTGTTTTTGTCTGTAGTGGTTATATTATGTGCAATCTAAATATATTATATTGCTCGAATGATAAAATAGTTATTAATTGTATTATAAATATGTATTACCAATATTGATCATGATTTAAGCTATATTTTGCTTTTATCAAAAAGCACGGGACTATATCACCAAAGGCTATATGTCATAACAATTTAGTGTAGTACCTAGTGCTAAGGTTATAGTGTTGGATATCAAATATCCTACTGATTGGATACTTTGCAACCCCTACCACATCTGTTGTCTCAAATTTATTCTCGCTTGCAAAGTTGGGCTCAAGAGAGAGCAACTAGGTTTTTCCTTCACTAGGTGTGATTAGGAATTATTATATTTTTTTTAAGCAAAATTTCATAAGGAAATCTAAGGTATGCTTCTTCACATTTATGGATGACATTCTTAGTAAACTCATTGGTGTAAACTAATGTGTCTTGCCCAAGAGTATTTGAATAGCCACAAAACTAGCCAAAATCATATTAAAGAAAATTCTCTCAATTTTATATTTTTTTAATATGGCTCACTACAACATGTGGGATGAAATATTGCTTAAATTGCTACTAAAATAATATTTGTTTAGTTTTTTACTTAAAAAGACATAAATTAATTACTCATAAGGTGGATTAAGGCCTCCTACATAAATCTTAACCACTCAAAATAATGTGTCTTGCTTAACCGAATTTGAACAACCTCCTACATAACTCTTAATCACTAAATTTGAATAGCCACTAAAGTAACCAAAATCATATTAAAGAATCTTCTCTCAATTTTATATTTTTTAAAAATTGTTCACTACAACATGTGGGACCAATGGTTGCTTAAATTCCTATTATTTTTTTTATAAATACTTCTTATATTTGCAAGGCCATAATTATAATCATTCCCACTTAGGAATGTGACATTCTTGTTGGTTAAAACAATAATTTTTTAGTTTTTTTAATTTAAAAGCATAAATTGATACCTAAAACAATAATTTTTTAGTTTTTTTAATTTAAAAGCATAAATTGATACCTCATTAGGTAGATTAATACCTTTTACTTAACTCTTAACCACTCAAACTAATGTGTCTTGCCTAAGAGTTGAATAACAACTAAACTAGCCAAAAACGTATTCAAAAAAATTATCTCAATTTTCTATTTTTTTAATATGGCTCACTACAATATGTGGGATGGATTGTTGCTTAATATGCTATTAAAATAATTTAGAAAATCAGAAGTATCTCTCTATTTTAACTAACTTTGAAAAAAACTAATATAGCCAAAATAAGAAGGAACTCTCATAAGCTTCATAATGAAACAGGGCCTTCCTAAAACATCGTGAAAGAAAAGGACGAACTTGCCATCTCTGTGAGACTAAGTCACTTTCTATTAGAGTGTTAGAGTGTCATGAGTACACCAACATTAAATCTCAGTTTCGCAATCTTTGTTATAATACTAGCCTCTCTAATAGTCTAACTGGTCAAAAATATGGTGACCTTGGTACCCTTCTTTCTAAGATTTTGAGCATACTAATAAAACTATACAACAAACCAAGTAATTTATTTATTTTTCCTTAAGGTCGATAGACCAAAGTTGGTCTCCGAAGTTAACTACCATCATCAACATCAATATTATTTTACTTTTTTAACATAAATTAATTACTCGTAAGGTGGATTAAGACCTCTTATATAACTCTTAACCACTCAAAGTAACGTGTCTTAGATAATAAAATTTGAATAACCACATAAACAAACTAGCCAAAATCATATTAATTATTTTTTTCTTAATTTATATTTTTAATATGACTCGCTATAACATGTAGGAAGAATTGTTTCTTAAATTGCTACTAAAATATTGTTTTTATAATTTGTGATTTAAAAAAAACATAAATTGTTTCCTCCTAAAGTGGATTAAGACCTCGTACATAACTCTCAAAAGCTCAAACTAATGTGTTTCATATTAGCCAAAATCATATTCAAAAATATTCTCTCAATTTTATATTATTTTAATATGACTCAGCTCAAATTAATGTGTCTTGCCTAACTAAATTTGAATAGCGTCCAAACTAGCCAAAGTCATATTCAAAAATATTCTCTCAATTTTATATTTTTTAATATGGAATGAAATATTACTTTTACTACTAAAATAATATTTCTTTTAATTTTAACTTTTAAAATCATAAAGGAAGATTAAAACCTCGTGCATAATTCTTATTCTTAACTTAGAAAACCTAAACAACCCGGGATAAAAATTATATTAAAAAATGATTTAATAATTTATTCTAAAATAATATTTCTTTTGATTTTAACTTTTAAAAAACATAAAGGAAGATTAAAACCTCCTGCATAATTCTTATTCTTAACTTAGAAAACCTAAACAACCCGGGATAAAAATTATATTAAAAAATGATTTAATAATTTATTTTAGTATCCCTACTTCCTCGGGTGGGACAATGCGCACTCAAATCGCCTTGCTTTTTAGGTGATTTGTTTCTTAGATCGGGTTGTAAAAACCCGCAGAATCGTAGTTCCACTTCATTTATTGCAGAATTATGTTATGGAATTGTGTCCTAAGATTTTGGCTCATTTTAAGACGAGTCAGATCCACGAAATTCCAAAAAAATAACGAAAAAAGATGGAACGGGTGGATAGAAAGCAATTTGAGTGCCAGTTATCACACGCTCTTTAAGTGCACTTTAACATAGAAAAACATGACTAAGCATCGAGCTGCTCAGCATTTAATGCGACTGCTCGATACTTAGGATCCACTGGATCTGGAGAATTTCTAAGTATCGAGCTGCCCAACATTTAATGCGGGGGCTCGATGCTTAAGATCCCTTGAATCTGGAGAATTTCTAAGCATCAAGCTGCCCAGCATTTAATGCAGTGGCAACTCTCCAGATCCAACGAACCCAACAAACCCTAAACATCGAACCGTAGCATTTACATCGAACCGTAGCATTAAATGCTGAACAGCTATCCAAATCCATAAAACTCTAAGCATCGAGCCGCCACATTAACTGCTGGACAGCTCGATGCTTAGCTTTCGCCGAAAAACATGGGCATGGCTGCCTTACCAAAACTGGCTAAATCTTATAGTACGACTGAAAGTCACGTGGAACGGTTTAAAGGGAACATATCTTCAGGATTGCTGAGAAAAGTCAAGTTGCAAAGCAAAGGATTGTCAGAAAAAAAAAGTAAACCCTAAATGCACGAGCGAAGCCACCACATCCCAGCCATAAATTGCACAAAGCTTGAAGTCCTAGAATCATGTCACATTCAACCAGTACAACATCTACTCTGCAATTAAAGATTTGCATTTTCATTTTACATTTTTTTTTCAGAATTTCTTAAAATAGATGAAATACATTTATTCTACAATTTTTTTTTTCAAAATTTAGCAAAAATTAATGAAATTATAGTTTTAAATTATTGAAATTGCATAAATAAAATGTTTAGAAGTAATCCAAATTCCATAATATTGTATCCATTTCTATGATCAAAATTACAATTTAAATAAATTGAAATTTCAACACAAATAGAATTCCAAAAAACTAAAAAAAATACAAATCCTGTAAGGTTTACTTTACTCCATTTGGGTGCAAAGATTTGTGCTCAATACTGTGACATGTGAACTTATTGTTTATTCTATTTCGAATGGAACTACAGTCCGAGACAACAGAATTTCAATGTAAACCTCCCAAATTCTTTATATTTTAAGGAACTACAGTTCGGGAAAACAGAATTTCAATGTAAACCTCCCAAATTCTTTATATTTTAAAGCACACCATTTTTTTTCGTCAGTCATGCATTCAATTGGTACTTGAGCTCCAAAGGAATGTCAAGTCTGTCCATACTGACTGAGATTCAGTTTGCCCTAATGTCTGAGATTCCCATTTTTCTTAGTTGCGAACAATTTGTCGACTGTTGTGAACTCCTAAGCTCTGTAGGGAGCACCATACAAAAGGAAAGCAATTTGAGAGAAAGAAAAAACAAAAAAAAGTGGGCGTACCTTAGATTGACGCCACCATCCAAGCTGAATTCAGTGGCATTTGCTTCAACCCAATTGGCAGCAGCTTTTTTACTGGTGGCCATTGTCTGCAGCTGGTCATTGGGAATTCCTGCCATGACCTCAATCTTAGTATTGGCCAACGCTTTCATGGTGTGCTCCTCTGCATCGAAGAGCTTCACCCTGGTTATACCGTTGTCCTTAAGCATCTGCACCACTATGTCAGGTGGCAATGGATGCGTGGACAGCGTACCCCAGTTGACTCCCAGTCCTTGCACCCAACCGACCCACACAAACATCAAAACCGAGAACAAGAACGCCATCGTTGTCGTTGTTCAAGAACTGCAATTGTAACGCTTCAGTACTTCGCCTTGCTATAAAAATTGGGATTTCTTAATACTGTGATAAAGGCGGTGGCTTTCCTGTGAGCCAACGTTGGGAGTGAAAGGCAAAAAGATTTCTTCTACCGGAAGAAGAAGATAAGTATAAAGGTGTTAGGCGGGTTCCAGAGGCCCGGACCGCGAATCAGATGACTGGAATAGTCTGTTAAGGACCCGGAATCGTGTGCAGCCATTAAAAACTTTAAAGTCTCAAGAGAATGCGCTCCGAGCGTTCTGGTGATGAAATTTGCGTGGCCACTTGTTTTTGACGCCCGCTCTGTCAAAATTCATCTTCTAATTTAACACAGCAAAAATGCCGATATGCTGTCGACAACAGCAACGGGGCCGTTAAGTTAAGTTAATTCTGTCGGCTTTAATCTTTTAATCAAATATTTCATAAGCTTTTGTTCAGGAAATTTTCTTTATTATTGGAGTAAGGCTGGGATTGGGTTTCTTTTAGGCTTATCTTTGCGTGGGCCAAGGCTATCGTGCTTTCTTTTTCTATGGTGACTAAAGCTTTCATGGCGTTGGCTTCGGCTTTTGTGTACTCCCATTATCTTTTTCTTTTATCGTTTGTCTGTATTTTTTTTCAAAGGTAATTCACTTCACTACGGAGCTATGAAGATATTAACAAAAGAGTTATTAGATTTTAATGAAAGGTTAAGGTTCGGTGTGGTTAGGTGTAATTTGAATATTGAGGTTAAGATTAAATTTCTATATATTTTTATATTTTGGATTTTGTTATTATACTATTAATTTTATTTATATATTTTTGAAAAAAATAATATATATAATTTTATGTTTTGGATTTTGTTGTTATATTATTAGTTCTATTCATATTTTTTTGAAAAAATAATATATATAATGTAAACTTTGTTGTTATATATAGTCATTTAATTTTGTGAACAAATTGATGATCCTTATTATTTTGATTCGTTGTTTTAATTTGTAGAAAATGTTGAACCTTGTTTTTTATATGATTATTCGTTTCGTGGATGGATTCATTAAGGATTAATAGAAAGGAAAGGGATATAGTGTTCATATTTTGAATTTTATGATTACAACACTAGGTTTTTCAAAAGAAAAAAAACATACAACTTGTTTTTTTTTCGAATCAAAGTTACATATAAATTGTCTTCTACTAAATCCAAAAGGAAAAAAAGACTAACAAAAAAGGACAAAAAAGAACTAAAGAACATTGTAGTGACCAAAGTCAATGATGATTCCATCAATAAACTCTTCATAATGAAGCAGCCCATTCAAAAGACAAAATCAACCTAAATCATCCAGTGCTGAAGGAAAATAGATTATAGAGAATAATTTTCAAAAGCCCATTCAATGATAATCTTGAAATCACCAAGAACTTTGATATCCAAGAAACCTCTTTTCCTAGCAAACCACACTAACCCTCAAAGAGTTAGTTCATCTTCCTGCACCCATTCATAAACGAATAATATGATCTCTCCTAAATTTTAATAGTCATTTTTATTTCTTATTTTAATCTTTTAAAAAATGATATACACATAGTAAAGTTTATTTAGTGTCTCAAATAATATCTCAATATGAATCAATCAGCCTCTTTATCGACCATTTAAATCATTAGAGAAATAAATTCAATTTAAATATAAATTTAGTAAGTAATGTAGATAATCCAAGTTTATCCAATTATCAATTGGAAAATATGTAAACTTTACAATTTAAATATTAAATATTTATTTTTTTCATCTGAATTCTATGTTCACATCGTAGCATAAATGGTTTGAAATCTTAAATTTTTTACGAGGTTTTATCGAGAAAAGGCAAAATTGTACCCAAAATAATGTTGTTAAGAAAAGGGGAAATTGTTAAACGTTTAGGTTACGTGATTCATTAAAGTTTATATCTTAAATTTATTTATTTTAAAATAATTATCAACAACATTATTATTAAAATTACGAAAAATTGATTTTAAAATAACTAATATCTTTTGTGATTTTGAGATTCTTTCTTATTTCTTTTAACTTTGCTTGATTGTTATATAAGATTGACTTGTCGGTTACTTTAAGTATAGTTAACCTCATAAATGTACCCTAATGAACTACCTTATTAAGGTGGAGTCACATGGTGCCTTACACTCGCCACATGCTCTTGTCTTTGTGTCACTGAAACTAGCCACGTGCTCTTAGAGTCTTTGCCTCACTCATTTTGCACCTAAAATAAAATAAAAGTGTAGAACTCTCTCTTTCTTTTTTGGATTTAGTATTTTTCGCTTTCATATGGCCCAAGTTATGTACGCGTTTGCGTTTGCGTTTGCACGTTTCATATTGTTATTGCACTTGGATTTGATTTTAAAAAATTTCCCAAATCAAATTCCGGGACCCAAAATCATTATGGAGTGAACATTTTAAGTGGTTTTTAAGCATGCCATATAGTCCAAGTTAGGAATCTTAATTGTTTTGGATGGTGCCCAATTTCTCATTGAACTTCCAGAGTGTGCCTTTACGCTACGTTACGTTGACTTTGTGAACCCTTATAGGAAATGTGTGTATGGTGGTGATGTTGAGATAAGAACCCTTCGTTAAGAACTCACGCTTAAACATTAAAGCACTAAGGCCCAAGACAAATCAATCCCCTAAAGGTTATAGTTCATATTCCTTAAGACATGACCTCACGAGGAGAATTGGCTTTAGGATATGATAGGAACAAGGTAACTCTAATATATATATATATATATATATATCAAAGGGGATTCCATACTTTAATGTTAAAGTAGACGTCATATTCCACTTTGGTGGTCCTATGGAATAATCAATCCATTTCTAAGGTTATTGCAATGCGATCCAACCTAAATACCAATAAAACACTATAGTATTTGGTTATTTATTTTTAGTTTAAAATAGTTTTTCTTTTTTATTTGTGCAGAGTTGCTACCGACGGATTCCTGAACACAACATGAAAGAGGAATCGAACTTTGGAGTGGTGAGTCATTAAAACCGTATCGTAACTTTGAAGAATTATTATCATCTTTTCGTATTAAAATATGGATAAGAATCTATTTCAATGAAAAGTGATCTGTTTTTAAGTATCTCTTAGCTGTAAAGTTGACCACAGAAATTAAATATATTATATTTTGAGTCTCAAATATATAAAAAAATTCTAACATTATTTCGCGTAAGAGTAATAGTAACTGACCAAGACGTTTCCGTCGCGACAGACACGCCGGTCGGGATCTTCAGGCGGTGGACGCGTTTAAAAGGTTGCGAATCCGTCAAATGATTGATTATAATAAGCAGAGAAAGATGGTCTCCTAAACCCTCCGCAATGCCAGGGAAATATTTCTGGTGTCGGACTACTTGGACGTTAAGTTTACGTGGTTGGAACTCGGATATGGTGTAGGTGACGTATCGTCGGCGGTGATTTTTCTGGAATAAAATTGATTATATAACGATTTGAATAAGTATAGTCTCGTTAATGGAACATGGGACCTTAAAGATCCTAAATAAGTCCACTGTACACTGCTGGACGTGGTGAGTGAATCCGGAGCATGGGGGAACACTAGAAATGGGGGGGCCGGAGAAGTATGGTGCATAATGCTGGTTGTGGATCTCCGGTAGGTAGCAAATTCTAATTATTAGCTGTTATTCACACAAATAAAACAAAGAGAGGCCCACCACGATATCTTCATCCTATAAGAATGAGACTATCTACACTTAGCCAATCACATTAAAGTTGGTTAATGTCCACGTGTAACATTGCCTCCAAAAGGTCAAAATCAAAATCTATTTGTTTTGGGGAGGAGGCTAAGAACGAATCGACATAAAAGATTGTGAATGGTGAATCAAATTGGATGGTGTTGGAGTAATGGATAAGGATGGTTGTTATTGATTAGATTTGGTTGGTGGTCTTTAACCATAAATAAATTGATAGAGTTTAGTTGAATTGTTTGCATCTCTAATCTACTTAGAAATTTCGAAATTATAAACTTCAAAAATTCATCCATTAGATGTCACACCATGGAAGGTGAAACAAATCCTTATTTTATTAATGTAATTATATGAAAATATTATTGTTCTTATATACAATATTATTGTTTGATCATTTTTTATTTTAATTTTTTAATTATAATAGTCATAAAATTAAATAAATGATATTTAAAAGAAAGTGAATTATGTTTATATTAAGTATAGAGAGGATCTAAATAATGATGTTTAAAAGAAGTTAAGATGGATTTACTTTGGTGTGCTCTTTATATATATATATGGAAACTATGTTGATTCCAAGAGTCATGCAAATCATTTTTACAATTGGAAATAAGTAAATGAATATTTTGGTTGATTGAAGGCCACAAACAATTCTTAATATTTTGATTGTTCTAAAGAAATGGAGTAAATTCATTCTAGATAGCTAGTGTTATTGTTAACAATCAAATTAACACTCCTAGTCATGTGACAGAAGAAGCATATGTTTACCATGCACCCACAATAGAAAGACATGACACAAGTACATTCATAGACAAATCCTCTCTGATCTAATCACTTCTCCCATAAATGGAAGGATTAGGTGAAGAAAGTCGGAACTTAAGAGACCAAGTTCAGTAAATGAATCGCTTCTCCCTTTTGAGAGGTCGTCGTAGGTTGCACTCATGCAACCTGCGAAGTCACACCTTGCTCCACTACAGGGTGCGCCGAAGTCAGTTAATGGACAAAAATAGACCTTTCGAGCTCATTCTCGAAGCTTGTTGACTAGTATCCTATCCCTGACCTCTTGGGGGAGCTGGCACTCGGTTCCTAACCTCTTGGAAGGATCCCCTATCTCTCTTCTACCATATCTCAACCTACCCTATCCATATCCTATCCACTTAGCCCTATGTAAGTGAAGCTCTACCCCTCTCCAAAGGGTGAAGTCTATGGTACTCTTATGCTGGTTAAATTAGGCTCAATAGATCTAGCACTCTAGCTTGGGAGACATCCACTTCTCTCTATGAGATTTGGCATGGCTTGTCGGAAGGAGATTGCAACGTTAAGGAAATGGTTGTAATCCTCTTTTCTATTGTACTCTCCACTTTTCAATACAATTAATACAGTTGCTTTCCATAAATGTTGTCGCATTGATGATGTTTAGAGTTTTCCTCCTTAACTGTTAACTTAGATCTATCATATAAAATGTATGCTTTCACTATTCTTGGTCTGTTATATGTTCAACAGGGTATAGACGTTTAAGATCTGGCAATGCTGGAGCATTGGATCAACGAAGGAGAAAGGGATCTACAAATCCAAGATAAATGATCTATCCTTCCATTTGCACTTCTATTTGATCTAGGAAAGTATTTTGTGTTCTGTCCTATTTGTTCTAGACTTACGTTAAGTTAGGGAGATTAGGCCTTGAGTCCGCTCTCAGTAGATTGTCCGTCAAACAAATCTGGCGACCATACTGGGGAGAGAACGTTGATTTATAGTTGTCGATTTGAATGTCGTTTTTCAGTTGATTTCTTACCAAGCCATTCTATTTTGTCATTTCCTCCTTGAAGTGGATTTTACCATCAGATCTTCACTTTGAAGAGTCTGATTAGCTTCCTTTGAGTTTGTACTTCTCATTTGCAGACCCTTTTATGCTCACTGTCTGGAGAATTGGTTCATTTTTTTACTCAGATCTCGCCTGTTGCACCTGGTTAGTGTACCCAGAGCGACACTGTGTGTTTTTTGATCCCTGTTCGTTGCCTGTTAGCCTGTCGTCACAACCCTGTTATTGGTCTTCTGCGACATCGTCGCACTTACCGCACGGGTGAACTGCGACGTCGCACTATGTACAAACACAAAGTGCGTCGATCTGCCATTTTTTCCATACAAGCATACCCTCTCCAGTTCTATTGTGAGTTTTGGTTTGTGTGCAAACTCCCTCTGTACTGTATGATCCAGTCGGAGATCCCTCTTTGCTTTGTGTGATTGAGTTGTTTGGTTTTGTTGGAGTTGTTTTGGGTTTCATCTTGGACAAGTCTGAGATTTGGTAGGGGCGGACACTCTCGTCTCCCCCACCTGCATCCACTCACCCTTGCATTCCCTCGTCTCCTAGCCTGAACTGATCAAGTGTATTGGATTGGTTTCCAGACCTCACTTGCATTCATTTTGTGAGTTTTGCTTGCTTTTAGTCTTGCTTGTTACTGAGTGATTTTGAGTGTTTATGTGTTTTCAGTCTGTTGTGTGCTCATCTCTTCTTGAGATTTTTTGAGTTATTAAAGTGCTGTAAGTAATCTTCCCAGTTCAAGTATTCATGTTTAAAAGCATAGTTGTTGTCAAATTGTCATTTTGATGAACTCATTGAAAGATCGAAAGTACTTTATTTCCATCATTTTTTCAAGCTCATTTGAAAAATTGTATAAGCATTGGAATGTCTCATTCATAGATCTTTTGGAAAGTTGAAAGAAAATTGCATTATTTGTGTTTTTCATGAATTATGAGTTGCTCATCTTCTTGAAAAAGTCGAATAATAGATCAAGTTTTGCAAAAGTAATTCTGTGCTTTGGAAATTGCATTGTATCTTTTGGTTGTTGTGCTTTTAGGCAATCATAGTGAAAGTTAAAAGTTTGCATACCTTACTTAGAAATTCTCTCTTTTCATTACTTAGTATCATTGTCGTTTTGAAAAGATAAAAGAAAAGAAAATCATGCTTTGATTTGGTTTAGTAGTGTTGTGAAAATTTTGCATTTTGTTGAAAATGAAAAAGAATACTTCATAGTCATTTTTTGGTAGATTTGGGATTGTCTTGCATTGCATTGCATTCACCTAACCGTCCAGATCAAATTAACAGTAGAACCAGGGTAAAATATTTAGCAACTTGTGTGTAAGTTAGAGACGTGTTCCGGCGTCGTTAAACGTGGAAACTGTCGTTATTTTTCAGCATTGTATCCCAGGGGTATTATAGTCTTCCACGTACTTATCGGTATATCGAGCTCCTTCACGTACCCACCAAGTCACCTTGAGTACTTGGCGTATATCGAAGGGTGTATCACGTACTCAGTAGTATATCAGAAGGTATCTTGCCGAACGGTTGAGCATTAGATAACACCGCTACAGATTTGAGCTCCCACGTACCTTGCGTATATCAGGAGACACCCTTAGGATTCCTAAAACCAACTGAGTTAACCTTTTGGCTGTCTTAGCGGAGCAATACACATAAAACAACACTCGGGGAGCTACTACGCACGTACCGTCCAGGTAATCGGGTATGCAGGAAAGGGTACAGTCCCAATCCTCCTTGTCGCGTCATATTGTTGGAACCTGCAGTATATCGCGAGTTGCGAAGCCTTGACAATTCTGTGAGGTTCCAGACCTTGAATCCACTCTTATAACATAAGTTTGCTTGTGGCCTTAGTTTGTGTAGGGTTTTGTCTAGTCTGCTTTTATTTTAGTTTTCCCTTAGGAGAAACTTTTCGTTTCAGTCACTCTGGCTGACTTTCCTTGGAGAAGGTCTCGCAGGATTCAAAATTTGCCACCCGAACATCCCCTTAATTAGGAGGTAATTTCGAGGGTAAGGATGGATCCACAAGCCAGGGTCGGGTTACATGAAGTGGAAAACCCCACTTTGAATATTGGAGGACATTTATTTCCACATACTCCTCCAGATTCACCTGCCTCTCATCCCTCGCAGGGTGAAGAAGAACAAATCCCCACTTCAAAAGACTCACCTCCCATTGCACCAGGAGATCCTGGATCGTTGGAATGGATAAATCAACCCCAGGACGACCCTACAGCAGCTGCTGGTCCTGCAACAGCTTATTGGACATCTTCTACCGGTCACCCAGTGGCCCATTTTGCCGTTGCACCCCCACCTAATGAGACTACTCTAGATGATCCCTTAGCCTACTATCGTAGCCAATTGGCTCACTTTCGATCGATGGATGAGAGGTGTCGGAGTTCAGGTCTCCAACGAAGGGTTGAATACCCATCGTTACCCCCTTATAGACCAATCCCAGGTCACTCTTTGTCTTTTGAGTCACCGGAATCATCCACGCAACACGTGACCACTACTGAAACTAGTCAACCATCTATCCCTGCACATCTATCTCCTAGACAGGAGACCAATTCAGTACCTCCCATAACCCAACCCGTTGAAGGAAAATGGTCCAACACACCTGTGACTACTGCAGTTACGTCACCTGCTCCTCCCCCACCCCAAACTTCGAGGGTAGGATACTCTTTACCCCCTACCTTCTTTACGGGTAGTGGAAATCCTATGGTGAATAATCAACTGTTGTAGATATTTCTCCCTACGGATAGGTAGAAACTCTCTTAGGTTAAAGTAGACTTAACTGAATCTAAACTAAGACAAAAAGATAACAAATGCTACCTTGAATTCCTAGATCTAAACAAACATCTCAAGATTATATTACTGGAAGAAATGGAAGAGATCTAACTGACCTTTGATTTAATCGCTCTCCCTAGTTGTTGCTCCAATCTTCAAGTCCTCGCAAATGAACCTGTTAGAATGAACCAAGATACAAGCAATATACAATCTTCTAGTAATATTGAAACATATGTTAGAATCTAAATCTATATCAAAAACAAATCATATGATTGAAACAAGATCAAATACATGATTTGGGAAACAAGACAAGTTATGTTTTATTACAAACTTGAAGTCACTTACAATGGTTGCTTGATGTCCAAGCCAACTCCCAGCTCCAAGTGCTTTCGCCTCTAGCTATCTCCACAAAGATTCAAGATCATAGGTTTGATGTCTCCAAGAGTCCTCCCCTTTGCTCATGGAAGGCCTCTCTCTTATAGTGTGTAGTAGGGTTAACCAACAAGAGAGAAAGATGGATCTTAGGAGTGTTTAGTGGATCAGACCCATTAATCTGAGAAGGTGAGTTAGGATCGAATCAGAGATGCCAATCCTCAAAAATCTCTCGAAGATCAAGATTCCACAAGCCATGGCAAAAGGGCTAAAAAAGGAGTACCGCGCCCCTGCAACTGAGCATAACGCGGTAGTACCGCGCATCAGAGAAGGAGCATGGCACGGTAGTGGGGACTACCGCGCTCCTAAGCTTGAGCAAGGAGTGGTAGTGCAAGTATATGAAGTCTCAGTTGGGTTGATTCTTGACATGACAGGTTTGTCTTCATGGATCATTCATCATTTTTCTCTTCTGGGTGTTTTAAGCAGCAGGGGAAGTGTCGTCAACTGTTTTTATTGCGAAGATGCGACACTGTGAAATATGGAGGTATAACAGATGCCCCCTAAAGTGTGAGGTCAGAAGGGACTGATGGCCGAAAAAATTTACAAATACTGTGCGGAGATAGCATCGAGGAGAGCAATAAGGAGTTGAAATAGAAACAAAATGTTAGATATACCACCGAGGTGGGCATCCCCATTCTCGGAAACAATTGACTCAAAGCATGGATGTCGACCAATACATTGTAGATCCATGAGTACTGAGATGATATAGATTGTAGACAAATCATGGCTACTATGAACAAGCGTAGATCCATGAGACAATAATGACATAGCCACAACCAATACAAAAGTGGATATGTGTGACAATACAAAGGACATCTCCATCGCAACCTGGACGCAATCAAAGTATAAAGGTGCGTCCAGGGTCTTCTACTCAATTGCAAATGATACGAATCTAGCCATGTGATTACAAGGTGTTGAAGTCGAACATGGTAGAAACCATTTGATTACCGGTCAATGATGTGAACTATTAACAAATGCGAGGGAAATCACCAATGATAACGATGATCCCCAAGGTATCTATAGTACATCTCAATGAAATGCGAATGAATGAGCTGATGTCGAGCATTCGAGAGATTGTTCGATCAGAGGTCAATGATGTAAACCTGCTGTTGAACATGAGGAAGCTTTCCATTGAGGCATGTAGGTACTAAGGTACTAGTGGTTGATTCCTAAGTCCAATTCCTGGATAGTGATTTGGCATCGACGGGAATAGGCTCGTCGAAAGTGGGCCATAATGATTCCCACATCATCGACACGAAATCGAAACGAAGGATAGTATAGGACGATGAAACAATAGAACATGTACTGACACAGCGGAGGTTTGACACAATGAATGACTCTGAACAATGCAACCCTTTGAACATATAACGGCATGAAGCAGGACCTGGTAGCAGGGATTATTGATAGCAGAGGATAGACACCGAACGAGTAGGCTTGTGGCCAGAGAGACGACTCGGGATGATGACCATAACTCGGCAAGAATAGATACCCAAAAATAGACAAGGGACAGACGCATGCCATGTTCAAAGGTGATGACTGACAAGCTGCCAACAAAATAAACTCGACTTGTTTCTCATTTCCCCCCGACATGATAGACGAGTACCTCTTTGTTGTTTTACGAGCTTGAAGAGGATAACATATGTTCGGTATAGCTCATCTCATAAATGAGTCCGATCTGACATGTTTTACGAACCTGAGAAAGGAGGGGTTCGTCCCAAAGTGGGTCCTTCGATGTCAAATTTTAACTAGTCCAAGGAAGGAAAACTCAGTAGTTTTTCACATTTAGAGAGCCTAAAAAACTTAAAGAAGGCTCCAAAGTGTACTTTTTCGTAAATTTAGTCGCTCGATCCCGAAAAAGTGTAAAACAATTCCCGAGAGAACTCTCCCAGTCAAAAATTGACTGAGGTATGCCTTTCTTGTAAATAGTCTAGATGGGCCAAAAAAGGGGTAACCTATCACCGAATAGACGACCTTTCAAATACTTTTACAAGTGTGAAAGAGACAAGATCACTTGGCAATCTTTTCGAAACGAGAGAGTCTTGAAAAGGGCTTAAAAAGAACTCCAATGGTCTTTTTTGTAATTTTTAATTATTCTAGTCCGAAAGAAGAATAAAATACAACCAAAATAATACTTTCCTCATCGTTTAACGAGCACGAGTAAAGTTGATTAAGCTCAACACCGTTTACTTGAGTTTGACAAGCACGATCCGGGTGTAAAAGCGCTTGGAATCTTTTTCAAGTTTTAATCCAGAGCACGAAAAAGATAAAGTAGGCTCAAAATGAAGGTCCAAAAAAAATAAATGAACGCCAGTGTGAACATCTTTAAAGGAGACCCTGTCAAAAAAGGCTCATGGAACTGGATATCAACAATGTGAAATGAGTTTTAATTTAACCAGATAAAATAATGAGTAAAAAAATAAGTGAAAAAGTTATATAAGGAATAGGTAAATATGGAAAGTTACCATTTCACTTGTGCATTTGCCCAAAGAGGAAATTTTACCCATTGAGGAGCAAAAACTTCAAGAGTTCATATCTGGAGATCCGGAGCACCGTTTCAACAGTCGTCTGTGCTAGGTAAGAGATTTCAAGCCCCTCTTTCATTTCATAGATAAATAACTTGATTTCAGTAAGCAAAAATTAATTTTTTGGCAAGCCCTAATGGGAAATTTTTGCCCTTCACAGTACCGCGCGCTCTCCCTATCGGGAAGCGCGGTACTGCACAATACTACCGCTCTGTATCGCTAAGCAGGGGCGCGGTACTGTGGGGTACCGCGCAGTAGTGTCTCCCCCAGGCGCGATAGTGGCAATTTATAGGGAATAAAAAATGATTTTTTCCAAATTTCTGACCGAGATCAAGTTATTAAATGATTAATGAATGTTTCTTATGACCTTTTGCAGGTGTTTGCAACTTGTTTGGAGCAAAATGGTCAGTTGAAAATAAAGAGAGCATGAGGCGGATGATTTGTTGGCCGAAAATTACCAAAGGACTGTAACTGCACTGCGGGAATGTGGGTTATTGAAATTCTTCAAATCCAAAGGTATCCGCAAGCAAGCAAAACTTCTCACCCACATTATACAAATGTGGGACCCCGACATTAAAGCTTTACGAGTTGGAGAACACACCCTCGAGATTGAACTCGAGGACATTTATTTCCTCACGGGTCTCTCAAAGAGAGGGGCCCGGGTGAGCTTTACAGGGTTCACGAACTCGGAGGCGAGCACTAATGCTTTGATTGCTCGTTATTGTCGTCAAGGTTCGGGGAAGAAAAGCGGTAAGGTGGTGATTAAGGATATTGTAGAACTTCCTTTAAAAACTGTGTTGTTCACCATCACACGTGCAGCAGGGAGTACGAGTCCCCATCAGGAATCCCGTACACAGATGAATCTTGGTGTGGATTGCATGGCATTGACACTATTCAACTGGTGTGAAGCAGTATTGACCAACCTCAAAGAGCAAGTGAACAAGTGTAGGCTTGGAGAGAACTCTCAGTTTGGGTACGGGAGCATTTTGGTCACCTTCTTCTTGGAGAGGGTGCCATTGTTGCGTCCGTAGCTGACCATGCCCCCCTGTCCACCTACCGAGCCACGGATGGCTCGATGGAGTGAGTATGCAGGATAGCTTGGAGGGCCGCAGCATTTGGCCTTTAGTGAGGACTTCTTCTCATGGCTCGAGGAACAAATCGTGATGATCGATGACTACCCCTATGCGGGGGTGGACTTCCGCAAGGACATAGACTTGGCACTGCCAGAAGATGAGGATTGGGACAATTCAGGTATGACCTTCATTAATGTGTTTTTTAATTTTTTGAATATATGATTTTTAATTTTTTTTAGAATGTGTAAAAAGATTTTAATATATGTACGTGTGCATGTCGCAGATCGTGGACCACAGAGACCTGCAGGCTATTCACCATTACGCCTAGGCGGTGTTGAGTGCCGAGTTGTTTTGGAGGGAGAAGAATAAGAGGAAGAAGAGGCAGGAGGGGTTCAAGACATAGAGCGGAACCTACAAGGTTTAACCCATGGGGTTCCAGCCATGCGGATGGATGATGTTCCTCTGCATCTTCAGTGACATACTGTGGGTGTGCCTAGATGTATTGGTCTTCTTCTCCGTAGGGTGGCCAGAGACATAGTTTGTTACCACGAGCGGCGTGAGGAATCTGAGGAGGATCGTGATAGATATCCTAGGTCTCCTTTGATAGCAATATTCTACTCTTTGCGGCATGTACACGATATGTAGGCTTTGAGAGCCAAATTTTTGTATGGGATTGCATCCCAAATTTTGTCTTTTGAACACAAACTTTATGTATTTGAGAAAAACATTTATATGCAGTGATATATACATGGACCTACTTTTATGATCTATTTATTTACAATGACTTGTGTATTCATTCTATGATGTATTTTTATGTATGGGCTAGATGCCAATCCAAAATGTAATTAGCTAATGAATCAGCTACACAATTGAATTCCCTTGGTATGTGTTGATATGAAATAAAATTAAAAGATCGCTCCAAGAGGCGTACCCTTCGAAATAAGTGAAGTAGGATAGGATTGTGGACTGTGTAAACATGATTCGGATGGGAAACCACGAGTTGGGAGTCTAGAAAGACTGATAGGGAGTCAATTCCAAGGGAAGCAACCTCTGTCAAGAGTCCAATGACTGCATGGTACTCTGCAATATTGTTGGTTGTGGGACCCAAATAGTTGGCTCCTGAAGATAACAACTCGCTAGTGGGAGAATAAATTACCCATGCTGCGGAAGCAAGGTTCCGGGAGTGTCGGCTCGCACCGTCGGCGAATCCGTAGTAGGAAGACATCTGCGCATAAAAGCACAAGTCAAGGTAAGTATGGATACATGAGATCTGTGCGTGCATACAAAAGATAAATGAAAACAAACTAGGTACATTATGTACAAAAAGTATCTCGCGCAGGATGAACCTACTCGTAGAAATGTTTGAGGTACAGCCCGTTGCGAGGCCGTGCCAGTGGCGTGCTGTCACAATCAACGAGTTCATAGGCTCCTTTCTCCAACACACGTTTTACAACGAAGGGGCCATACCACATAGACTCTAGCTTTCCTTTTCCAAGTTTATCATGCATTTGGTCATATGTGAGTACGAGGTTGCCTTCATTGAAAACCCAAGGTTGAACGAATTTGTCATACTGTGCTTTGACACGTTTTTTATGAGCTTCGTTGGCTAAAGTAGCGTCTCGGCGAGTTTCATCTAGCTTGGCTAGGTATAGAAACCATTCCTCTTTGGAAGTGGTGTGGGTAAGTAGCTCTATGGCTATTTTAAGTGACGAGATTTCACATTCAATTGGTAGAATGGCTTCCAGGCCATACACCAGTTGGAATGGTGTGAACCTGGTAGCACTTTTCACTGAGGTTCGGTATGCCCATAATGCCGAAAACAGAGCTGAGTGTCAATTGGACTTGTGAGTACCCACAATACGCTGAATTATACGTTTCAGAACTTTGTTAATGGCTTCGACTTGGCCATTAGCCTGTGGGTAGTATGGGGTTGAGTTTTCATGACGAAAACCCAAGTTGGTACTCAGTTCCTCAATCATGTGGTTCCTGAAGTGGGAGCCATGATTGGTCATGATGGATTGTGGGACACCAAACCTAGCTATAATGCAGTTGAATATGAACTGTGCTACTATTTTTCCGTCTTCAGCATAAGTAGGCATTGCTTCAGCCCATTTTGTTAAATAGTCGACAGCTACTATGACATAGCTATGCCCCCCGGTTGAAGTGGGCTTACAGTGCATGAAATCTATGCCCCATTTGGAAAAGGGGCCGACGACAATATTAGGTTGGAGTGGAGCAGGGTGCGAGCGTGTCTTACTATGAAAGAATTGACAGGGTGGACATTTCTTAACCGTTTCAATGCAGTCTTTGAAAATCAAGGGCCATAAATATCCCACTCGCAGTATCTTTTGGGTCGTAGCCATCCCAGAGAGATGACCACCACATGCTCCAATGTGGCAGTCATTAAGAACGTGTTCGTCCTCTTCTAAAGTCAAACAACGTTGAAGAACGATATCAACACCACATCGGTAAAGGGTATCGTTGACTATGAGGTAGTACTTGATGTGATGTCGGATACGTCGACGTTCATCGCGGGTGAGGTCGGGGCGGAAATGTTGGGTTTGGAGATATAATAAAATATCCCCGTACCATGGGTCGGACGTGATAATGAGGAACAATGATTCATCAGGAAGAGAATCGATGGGCTCATGTTGCTCGGTAGCACGGGGCAAGTTACAAATCAACTCAACAAAGACCAAAGATTTCTTGGATTTGGATTTGGCAAATTCCAAGTCAAACTCTTGTAGGATGACAATCCAACGGGAATATTTTCCCCCAAGCACTTGACGTGTGAGGATATAGTACATTGGATTGAAATCCGCTATGATAGTGGTCTAGCGGAGTAGAATGTAATGACGAAACCTCTGGACAGCAAAAACTGTTGCCAGAGCCAGTTTTTCAACATGTGAATAGCGAGTTTCGGAGTCGAGAAGACTCTTACTAAGATAGTATACCACATGTTCTATGCCGTTAGTATCTTCTTGGACTAACACCATACCAATGGTGGAAATCGAAGCTGCGAGATAAAGAATGTAATCCCATGTGTAATTGGGGGGTTGAATCACAGGATCCTTAGTTAAAGCCGCCTTTAGATGATTAAAGGAGCGTTGGGCTTCGTTGTCTCAAATGAATGGGGTATTCTTCTTGAGAAGCCTCATATAGCCTTTTGTTATCTCGACGAAATTGCAAATAAAATGACGTAGAAAGTTTGCGTGCCCTTGCAAACTTTGAATTTCTGGTATGTTCGTGGGGGAAGGCAGGGCTAGGATAACTTCTACCTTCGCAGGGTCCAATCGCATGCCGCTTTTGGAGATTATGAATCCTAAAAGATTTCTGGCTTCAACACAAAAGGCGCATTTATGTGGGTTCAAACGAATATTGTAGCGATGACACCTTGCAAAGACGACACCTAAGTGATTAGGATGATCTTCCCTGGTCTGAGAATGAGCGGGAAGGTCATCAAGATACGACTCTGCAATATGTTTGATATCGTGAAATGCGTATGACATTGCCCGTTGGAAAGTTGCCCCGGCATTTTTCAGGACGAAATGTAGCTTTCGATATGCAAAGATTCCCCATGGGCAGATAAAGGCCGTTTTGTGTTGGTCAGCTGGGAGTATCTCGATCTGATTATAGTTAGAAAAGCCATCCATAAATGAAAAGATGACACTCCTGGCGCAGTTATCAATGATCTGGTCGATGAACGGAGTTGGGTAGTTGTCCTTTGGACAAGCTTTGTTCAGGTCACGGTAATCGACACAGAATCTAATCGTTCCCTGTTTCTTGGATATGGGAACGATATTAGATACCCATTCTGTCAGTGGGATAGGATAGATAAAACCAACATGCAAAAGTTTTTCAAGTTCTGCTTTGATAGCGGCTTCCTTACGGGGGTGGACGGGTCGGAGTTTCTGCCGAACAGGTCGGGTGCCAGGAAAGGTTGGAATCTTGTGGACCATGATAGATGGATCTATTCCTGGGATTTCTTCATAAATCCAGGAAAAAACATCGCGGAAAGTTTTAAAGTAGGCAGTGTAGAAATCCATTTCGGTAGGAGTGCATGTCTTTCCAATATGAATGTTTTCCACGACACCAGGCTTCACTGAAATGTCAATGGGAGTGGTTGTCATAAGGTTGGCCAGGTTTCCTTCGGAAAATACTTCATCGAGGGAAGTGGGAAACTTGGTTTGAACCATTCCAAGTGAAGTGCTGGATTTTGTATCGGGCTCAATCGTCTGAATGGTGGGGAATGAAGATCGATGATGAAAATTTCCCCATGGTGGTTCATCACCGCACATAACCTCCATAATTGATTCGTCAGTGGGAAAAATCAATGTGAGAGGATCGATAAGTGGTGGGGATGAATGAGTCTTAGACGAGAGCCATGCCACGGTGTCATGGGTAGAAAAATTGACCCAATCGGTGGCTGACTAGATCGCTTCATACATTGCGAGGTTCCCATTGAACAACATAGAGTTGCCGTAGTTTTCAATCTCAGTGGGACTCGGTATCACCCAAGAATCATTAAAAGGAGTGACATTCGATGATATCATGTTGACTAGCTGAACGTGGGACCCCAGCTCTGGGAAAAATCCAATAAGGGAAGAATCCTTCATAAGACCAACACCAACGTCTTGGAAACGCTACCGAGGTTGATCCAATAACGGGACGGTGTTGGCGGAGTTCGAATGAGAGTCTAAGATACAGTAATCTAGCTGATCTATGGTGACAATTTTCCCTTCATGAGGAAATTGCATGATTCGAAAGACAGTAGATGCTATGGCGGTCATGGTGTAAAACCAGTTCCGACCAAGTAGAAGATTGTAATCTAATGGCACATCCACGACTTCAATGTGTATAGATACTGTTTTCCCCCCCAGTTCAACACCAATCGTAGGAATGAGTCCATAAGGTTGAAAACCATGTCCATCAAATGCTCTGAGAGTAGTGGGAGACGTTGTGACTTCGGGTGAGCCTAAGGCTCTCCAACAATTCAAAGACATAATCGACGTGGAGGCACCCTCATCTAAAACAATGCGATGGATTCTATTTCCACGGATTTTTGTATGAACCTGGAAGGCTAACTGGTGGGAAAGCCGAGGTTTGACATACTCCAATTTAAACATGATGGTGTTTGAAGTATCCGGGTCTATTGCCCCCAGTGCTGCAAGTAAGGTTCTGCGCTGTGTAGGGCAGTGTTGAAGAACCTCAAGCGTCGACATGGCGCATGGTGCTTGAGATAAATCCTTAACAATGTTGTAATTTTGGGCAGCTCACGCATTGGGATTAAATGTCGCCTTTCGTATGGTGCCCTTGGGTGGGCGTAGCACTATGTCCGTAAGCGATCTCTCGATATAGAGATGTCCGTTAGGGGGAATGGTAGGAGAAGGATCTTCAACAGGAGACTTGCCTTTGGCTGCCTTTGGCTGTCTCTGACTATTTGTTTGAACTTGGGGGGTTTTTGTATGTCTTTGAACAAGTGGTTATGTGAATCTCTTCATTACTCGTCATCAGGA
Organism: Larix kaempferi; assembly: GCA_027924585.1. Taxonomy (NCBI): domain Eukaryota; kingdom Viridiplantae; phylum Streptophyta; class Pinopsida; order Pinales; family Pinaceae; genus Larix; species Larix kaempferi. The sequence continues at coordinate 7,302,694 of BSBM01000076.1, forward strand.
TTTCGCGATTTGCGGATGTCTCTCCGCGAGGTGGGTTGTTTGGGTTGCCCCCTTGTGGGGTTTCTTGGGAAACCATTTGCTATTGCTGCTAAGGGAAAGGGTCAGTTAACACTGCCGGATGAGAGGATTCTTTAACAAATTTGTTGACTTCATCCTTGTAGGGACAGTCGCACATGTAGTGATGGTCTTGACAAATGAGGCAGGGAAACTCAGCCTTCCGACGTGGTTTCGGGTCGTTGTGGGTGGGTTGTGGCTTGGGATTCTCCTGTTGGTTAGAAGTCTTCTTGGATTTTCCACGATTGTTCTTCTTCTTTCCTCTGGATAGTTGTGACGTAGATTGAACTGCATTCACTTCGGAGGAGACAGCAGGAGAAGTAGAAGCTTTTGGAGCAGCCTGGGGTGGAGCGGGGGAAGCAGAAGCTTGTTGCCCCATCGGTTGGATGGTAGGATGGGCCTTAACTGAACCGACAATACCATCGATAGGGGGTTCAGTGGTAGGCTTAGTTGTATCAGTAGTGACATGGGTGGCATGGGGAAGAAGTTCGTGTAAAGTGTCAGATTGGGTATATACCAAATCCATGTACTGGGATACCGAGATGGCTTGTTCCTCCGTGACCGGCCCACGCATAACAATGTCCCTGGCTATGGGAGGCAAAAATGACTTTGTGAACCAATCAACGAGTAGCTGATCCGGAATGGGTGCCTTGATTAGCCTACGGCATCGATGCCACTCATGGATATGATCTGAAATGTGCGTAGAAGTGGTTTGACGCAATGAGGTTAATAGTTCTGTTCCAATCTCGTACCGGATGGGGAGCTGGAAATGGGTCAGAAACTGCATAGCCAAGGTGTTAAAATCATGAAAGGAGTGTTGTGGCAGCTCGATGTACCATTTTGCTGCCGTGCCGGTAAGTGTGCGCTGGAAGAGCCGTAGCCGAATGGAGTCGTCCATCAATGAGTTGGATGAACACCAAAGATGGAAGGTCATAACGTGGTTCTTGGGGTCTTACCCGGGCTTGGCATCAAACTTTGGAATGTCCGATGGAAGTTTGGTTGGGATAGGTGGCCAGTGAGGTTCATGCCATATAGGATCGTTGATGAGCCTCGACAAATCGGGTAAATCTAGCGTGGCCAAGAAAGGAAGCTGACGGTTGGGCTGCGGGTATGAGTAGTAACTGTAAGGGCCCTGCACATCATATTGTTGCATGTTGTACCCATACATGTTCCCCATAGGGTACTGCTGGAAGTTCTGGGGGTAGTAGGCCATCTGGTTAACTGGTTGTGTGTTGGATGTCATTACCTAACTGGGAATCACAGTGGTAACCGGTTGTTGGATGTTCTGCTGAGTGGGGATGGTGGGTATGGTACCGTGGGGTTGTTGTGTCCCAGGAATGGTTGTTGCTCCTTGTTGGGGGATGGTTCCCTGGGGTTGTTGAGTCCCAGGAATGGTACCACTACTTTGAGTAAGTGGAGGATTTCCCGTACCAGGGTTAGGGGGTGGCTACAACAGTGGTGTCCATGGAATATGGGTTCCACTTTGATGAAGAGGTGGGAATTGAAGGGATGGGTTCCATGGAGTTGTTGCAGCCGAAGGATAGGGGAAGCCAGAATTCAAGTTGGGGGGAATTTGAGATTTCCCCCCAGCTTGGTTCCAATTTCCAAACAATGAGTACCCCCCGCTCTGTGGGATTTGAGATCCCCAAGAAGGAAGCGTGCCTGACTAGGGATGTTGAAGATGGGGCCCGGTTGGAAGATTGGTATAAGGTTTTCCGTTGCCAGCTGTGTTGTACATACCGAACTGAGCAGATGCTGCTGGTTGGGAGGGCTGTTGGATGGTGCCGATGGGTTTCCCTCCACCAGATGGGTTGGATGGTCCTATGGGAGAAGAAGGTTGTTGACTAGGAACGAGGTTTCCAATAAAGGGTTGTCCTCTAGTAGGCTGGGTTGATGGATCGATGAGAGGAGGTTGTTGACTAGGAACGTGGTTCCCAACAAAGGGTTGTCCTCCAGTAAGCTGGGTTGATGGCCTGCCCGGAGGGGGTTGGTTGTTGGGATTAGCGGTCGTAACAGTCGGTTGTCCACCTCCTGAAATGGTGTAGATAGTGGCTGAAGGTGAACCTCCGGTCAGTATGGATGATCCAACGGTATGACTTGGTGTTCTTCCAACACTAGCAAGGTGAGATAGTGTCGATTGGCCAATGGCGCCAAAGGTGCCGATTTGTGGAGGGGGTCATCCATATGTGATGGGCGGGGACGGAGAAAATACTGGGTTATCCCTCATAGAATGTGCACTAAACATACGTGATGGCAGTAAATGTGGGGAATTTAATCGAGGGGTGTCGGGGGTTTCGTCCATAGCATCTTGAACAATAGGGGGACCATCGAGGACTAGGTCCGGGTTCGCATCCTGGAAAGGGTTTTCGGGGTCCGAAGGGAACAGAGGTATAGTAACGTCTGAAGGTCCGGAGCCGTCTGCATAGGAGTGATGAAACTCTGTGCTAGAGGGGACGTTGGGAGCTCGATAGTAGGGAGGACGGGTAACAGGGGGATATCTAGAAGCCATCGAGAGCATTTTCTCTGTATCGCGTTTAAACTGTGCCGACACTAAGGGGGAGTTATCTAGACTAACCATACTAGAATGGATCGAGGCCATGATCTCGTGTCCTGAAGGGATATTAGGGAGGGATACCGTACGAGGTATGTTGCTGGAAGAACCGGTTTCCTGTGGATGAACACTGGATGGCGTAGTGGTTGGTAGCAGGAAGAGGTTCCACCTGGGAAGTGATAAATCCATAGTCAGGTTCAAAAGGTGTATCAAGAAGTTGGGTTTCTTCGATAACTTTGACATATCCGCCCGGGACTGGAATCAATTCAGATATGTCCTAGTCGGATCCTTCGGTGGTGCCAACAGATCCTTCCGTGACATCGTAGAAAGTCTCTGGTGGAAGGGAAGTGATGACATCGGGGATAATGATGGCTCCAGTCTAGTATCTTGGGTTGTACTAGTCTCATCCGTTGTAGTGTTGTCCACTGTGGCAGTTATATCTGGAATAATAGTGGGTGAAGTGACAGTGGGAGTCTCAGATGTACTAGTGGTTATAGAAACTGCAAGAGGTTCTGAGACCGTGCTATGAGTAACAGTTACAGGCATAATTGAAGATGTAGTGCGTATCGGCGGTGGAACGTTCCCTCGGCCGGCACCGCGGCAAGGAGGGGCATGAATGCGTGATGTAGGTGGATTAGAGGTCCGTGGCGGTGGTGGTGGTGGTGGGCTTTGTCCCTGCACTCTCCGTGATCTCCGTGGTGGTTCTGACATACTGGTAGGAATATGAAATCCGGGGGTAGTTTCATAACAAAGAACTCAAAAACCCTAATGCATCCAAGTGTGCAAAAGGGGAGCTAGAAAAAGCAAGGCTCGCAGGCCAAAAAAGCAAGCTCTAAAATCTGTACTAAGACCGGCATCCCAGTAAGCGAGCTGGAAACAAAAATGGCCAAGATGCCAACAAGCAGTCACTAAAAAGAAAAAATGGCCCTTTATTAAGATGAGATAACAAGCAAACTCCTAACTAAGAGCTGGAGACCTCAACAAGTTGTATCCTTTGCAAGGTGATGAAATCCAAGTTTAACAATACAACGTGAGAGACCAATAATGGAAGGATATCCCTCTACCGAAAGGGATCCTGGGTAAAAGAGCCCTAGTAGAAAATTCACTAAGCTACCTCATTCATGACACGTTGGAAAAGGTTTTCGGTGCTTCTTCCTTATCACCCTTGTAGTATCAGTATGGTGGCCGTATAACACAAGGAAGACAATGATCGATGTTTCCTTAGGGCTAAGTGGAGTGTGGCATTCCACAGAGTCCGTGCGGTTCTCGATCTCGCGATGGTTTAACCCATGAAAGTTTGAAACATTCAGGAGGCCCCTCCACAAACTGGTGTATGACTGTGTCAACAAATACCAAAGGATTTTAGTTCCTTAGAGGACAACGACTATGTCTCAGATGATAATGACAAGGGGGAATTATTTGGATGCCTATCCCTAGTGTCCTACCTAACTACCAAATTCTTTTGATTTCCTCAAGTGAGGTTAATGTTGGTTTAGTTAAGGAGATTAATTTTAGTGGTTGCATTACTCAATTGGGTAAATGGACGTGAAACTTGGTGGTGTTGTGACGACCCAAACCATGCAAGTGAGAATGAATCGAAATAAGCCTTGTATTCGATGAAAACTAGCTATGGGAAAGAGAGAGTTCTTCGATCATAAATGCATGAAACTTTCACAATCAATGAAAAACCACTTCAAAACAAACTTTTTGTTTTCTTTTTCTAAGTAAAGCCAAACTGAAATAAACACTTCTTTCAAATTTCCTGATCTACAATGATAATACTTCAAAATGAGAATTTATGTGGAAAATTGAATGGTTCACTTCCTAATGCACAATAATATTGCTAGATCATTTCAATCCAAACAACACAAATGTTCTCCAATGATAATTTCCAATATAAATTTTAATAAAGATAATGGAAAGGATGATGTTTATAAGAACAATGTGATTATGAAAAATACACAATCCAGTAATAGAGGGAAGTAGTAACAGTTTGGTTGTGATGGGAAGATCAAGCCAATGCAATCAAATTGAAGGGGTGACCCAATATGCAAATAATGCCACTAAATCAGAAAATAATCAAGCTCACATTGATAGGTAAACAAACCACAAATGACTGTGCAATGGATAGGATAGTAGTAAGCAGCAGAAAACACCAAACTGGGGCAGAGAAAATAAAAAAAATGACTCAACAAACCAAAAAGGAAAGAAAAAATGAAAAATTGCAGACACTATCGTGTGGGATACATTGGCTAAATCGCGGTATTGGTACACTACCACACTGGTAAGAGCGCTGGGTACACGGTACTACCGCGTTGTAGGTAGTAATGAGGGTGCGGTACTGCTGCTAAGGGTGGAAAAACGCAACTTTTGAAAAAAAATTTGAATTTTTCAGGGGTGCTGCAGACCCAGAGGACTCACTGATCATAGAGGGAGAAAAGATGTAGAGAGAAGGGGTGAATAGAGGTCAAAGAGACCAAAATTCAGTATTGGTTTGAAGAGAAAGAAGAATCACAATCAAGATTGAATGAAAGTGAAATAAATCAATCAAATGGGGTTCAAACCAGCGGAGTCGCCAATTTTTGTTGTAGATATTTCTCCCTACGGATAGGTAGAAACTCTCTTAGGTTAAATTAGACTTAACTGACTCTAAACTAAGACAAAAAGATAACAAATGCTACCTTGAATTCCTATATCTAAGCAAACATCTCAAGATTATATTACTGGTAGAAATGGAAGAGATCTAACTAACCTTTGATTTAATCGCTCTCCCTAGTTGTTGCTCCAATCTTCAAGTCCTCGCGAATGAACCTGTTAGAATGAACCAAGATACAAGCAATATACAATCTTCTAGCAATCTTGAAACATATGTTAGAATCTAAATCTATAGTAGAAACAAATCATATGATTGAAACAAGATCAACATACATGATTTGGGAAACAAGACAAGTTATGTTTTATTACAAACTTGAAGTCACTTACAATGGTTGCTTGATGTCCAAGCCAACTCCCAGCTCCAAGTGCTTTCTCCTCTAGCTATCTCCACAAAGATTCAAGATCATAGGTTTGATGTCTCCAAGAGTCCTCCCCTTTGCTCATGGAAGGCCTCTCTCTTATAGTGTGTAGTAGGGTTAACCAACAAGAGAGAAGGATGGATCTTGGGAGTGTTTAGTGGATCAGACCCACTAATCTAAGAAGGTGATTTAGGATCGAATCAGAGATGCCAATCCTCAAAAATCTCTCGAAGACCAAGATTCCACAAGCCATGGCAAAAGGGCTAAAAAAGGAGTACCGCGCCCTTGCAACTGAGCATAACACAATAGTACCGCACATCAGAGAAGGAGCATGTCATGGTAGTGGGGACTACCGCGCTCCTAAGCTTGAGCAAGGAGTGGTAGTGCAGGTATATGAAGTCTCAACTGGGTTGATTCCTGACAGGACAGGTTTGTATTCATGGATCATTCATCATTTTTCTCTTCTGGGTGTTTTAAGCAGCAGGGGAAGTGTCGTCAACTGTTTTTATTGCGAAGATGCGACACTGTGAAATATGGAGGTATAACATCAACATCCAGTGTTGGGTCAACCTTTACCTAGTGGTCAGCAAGTTGTTGCTAGGGGGAAACCCCCATCTCTTAACCATAATACTGTAGCAGGAGTTCCCATTGGGCCTTCCGTTGGAAATTCCCTACCTCCTGGACCTTCCACTTCGGGACTATCTCATGTCAGGGGACCATCCAATGTAATTCAACCTCCATCAAGTCAAGCGTATCCAGGTCATCTTAACCCTGTGCTGGGTCAACTTAATCCCGGAAACGCACTCTACGGGGTACCCTACCTCGGTAATCCTTACACTCTATGGGGACAACAAAATGTTTTACAACATGGACCCCCACTTACAGTCCTACAAGTCCCTCCACCCCCACCTCCCATTGGAGGCGGCATCCCCCCACATAACTCTGGAGGAGGCGGACATCTACCTTTTGGCGGAGGACCACCCCACTTTGGTCATCATGGCCCACCACCCCCTGGAGGCGGTGGTGGAGGACCACCCCCTCCTCCCGGTGGAGGTGGGGGAGGACCATCTCATCCCAGTGGTGGTGGAGGAGCACCACCCCCTCCCGGTGGTGGCGGTGGAGGACCTTCTAATATTGGTGGTGGTGGAGGTGTACCCCCACCCTACTATGGTGGAGGTGGCGGAGGAGGCTCTTACCCTTCCGGCGGTGGCGGTGGCCCACCACCCCCTCCCGGCGGAGGTGGTGGAGGCTCATTCTATTCTGGTGTTGGTAGTGGACCACCACCTCCTCTCGGTGGAGGCAGTGGCATCCCATCTTACCCTGGCGGTGGTGGCGGACCCCCACCATTTGGAGGCGGCCCACCCCCTCCCAACGGCGGAGGTGGGCTCCACCTTATGGTAACGGGCCACCTTATTTTGGTTATGGACCACCTTACTATGGTGACGAACCTACATTTGGTTTGGGAGGCCAGTACCCCTATGGCCAGTTTCCTCCTGGAACACCCTATGGTCAGTCGACTTAAGGTCCCATAGGTCCTTATACGCCTTATCCGTATTATCAGTACTCGCAGCCTAATCCGCAACTGCCCTTCTTGGTTACTTTGGATCTACCTGACCTGTCTCATTTAACAAATGACCCCATTTACCACATAACTAATTGGCCACCCATTCCGGTGAAACTTCTGTCAGATATCCCAAAATTTGATGGTAAGCCAGGTGAAGATCCTAAAAACCACGTGATGACATACCACTTATGGTGTTCATCCAACTCCCTGATGGACGACTCAATCCGTCTTCGGTTATTTCAATGGACTCTCACTGGTTCGACTACCAAGTGGTACATTGAACTACCACCCCATTCTTTTCCTCATTTTAGTTCTCGTGCTATGAATTTTTTGACTCATTTCCAGCTGCCTATACGGTATGAAACTGGTACAGAGATTTTAACCTCGCTTCGTCAAAATACCGCTACTCATATATCAGATCATATACATGAGTGGGGGAGGAGATGACGTCTCATTAAAGCTCATATTCCAGATCAGCTCCTAGCAGACTTGTTTACGAAGTCTCTCATTCCGACCATAGCACGAGATGTTTCCATGGGTGGCACTGTCACTAAAGAGCAAGCCATCGCACGTGCCCACTTACTAGACTTAGTCCATGCTCAGTCTGGCACATTGTTTGATATCCTTCCTGACGCACCCCGCAACACTTATGACCCCACGAAACCACCCAAGGGACCCCAAACTGATGGCATCATTGGATCCCTTACCACCCATCCTTCTTCTCAAACTATTGGTTCGTCGAACCCCTCAGGTTCTTCCCCATCACCAACATAGGCTGGTCACAGCACTGCCAAATCATCCACTCCTGCTGTCATCGAAGAAGTGAATTCTGGTTCACCAGTTTCACCTCAAAAGTCTGGTGGTAAGAAGAAGAACAAGGGGAAACCTAAGAAATCTTCCACCCAGCAAGAACAAAAGACTCACCCCTGATGATACCAAATAGAAAAGGAAGTTGAAGTATCCTTGCCTACTATGTGGTGATGATCACTTTTCTAAAGAGTGCCCCCATAGAGACGAAGTTCAAAAGTTTCTTAAGGGTAAACCCACACCCGCAGTTCTCAATGATCCCTTCCCTGCTCAAAATCAGCAGTCAATCGCTCACACTTCTTCTTCCCAAGGAAAAGCATCCACCACCGCACATGTTCTCATGGTGCATAACGAGACCATCAACTTGAACACCCGTTCTCGTTCGTATGACTCCGTTCCAAATAAGGAACCTATTGGAAGTAATACTGAAAAAGCTTCCACTTCGATGCCCGACGTCACCGTACCGGCTGTGCCTCTCACCATAGAGAAGCCCTCTCTCGAGTCAATGTTGCGTCCTCCCAAGAGCACGATTAGAAAATCGGTTTTCAATCCTAATGCTCAGGATGCTCAAAACTACAACATTGTAGAGGACCTAGCACAATCCCCTTGTGCTATGTCGATGCTCGAGGTCTTGCAAAACTGCCCAAACTAGCGTAAGACTCTCCTCGTTGCCATTGATGTAGCTGACTTGGATTCATCGAACACCAATATGTTCCGGCTGGAGTATTTCAAACCGAGGCTCTCCCATCAATTAACATTTCAAGTTGCTACAAACATTGCTGGGAAGATAATCCATCATACCATTTTGGATGAAGGAGCCTCTACGTCAGTCATGTTGATCGCATGTTGGAGAGCCATTGGTTCTCCCGAGTTGAACCGTTCTCCTACCACTTTGAGAGCCTTCGACGGACGTGGCTTTCAACCTCATGGGCTATTACAAGCTTTACCAGTCGAGTTGGGGGGAAATACCACAACCATTAAAGTGGAAGTAGTCGCTACCCCATTAGATTATAACATTCTGCTTGGTCGTAATTGGTTTTACGCCATGACTACGGTTGCATCATCTGTCTTCCGCATAGTACAATTCCCCCATCAAGGCCGAATTGTCACAGTCGACCAACTGGATTTCTGCACACCTGGCACCACCTCTCATCCGGGCGATAACGTTCCTTCGATTAGACAATATTTGCAGAAGTATGAGAGTGTGGGGGTTGGCCTCCTTAAGGATTCATCTCTTATGGGCGTTTTTCCTACATCGGATCCCCCAAACCATGTTTCCACGGTGAAAATGATCTCCTCGTAGACTTCATCTATCCCCAACTCCACTGATTCATGGCTTGTACCTAATGAAGCCACCACACACCTGATTGGAGATACTATGCCTCTATCAATCACTAAACTCATGTACGAGGCTATCCAATCAGCACCTAAGGACCACTTAGTTGTGGCCTCCATTCCATGTTCTCTACAACAGACATCATCCGATCCTCTACTACGGAATTTTCACTCAGACGAGTCCATTATGGAAATCATGAACGCAGATGATCCTCCGTGGGAAGACCTCCATCATCGTTCGTCTTCTTTTCCCATGCTAGATACTATAGAGAACAACATTCACACCATCGTGACACCGTATATCTATTCTGGGTCCTAGTCCACAATACTTACTTATCAAATGTATTTTGAAGGAAACCTCGCCAACATCGAACCCACCACCTCGATAGACATTTTGGTTACCCTTGGTGTAGTGGAGCACATTCATTTATGCCAGAAGTGTTCCCCTGAAGAAGTCATTGCTTGTACGGCCTTATTCAAGCGATTTCGAGATGTTTTTGCTTGGACATACGAGGAGATGCCTGGGATAGATCCCTCCATTGTTTTACACGAAATTAAAACCTATCCTGACATCAAACCTATCCGCCAAAAGCTGCGACCAGTACACCCTCGGAAGACTGTGGCAATCAAGGCAGAGATTGAGAAACTCTTGAAGGTCGGCTTCATCTATCCTGTCCCATTGACAGAATGGGTCTCAAATGTCATCCCTGTTACTAAAAAACAGGGTAACATTCACGTCTGTGTCGATTATCGGGATCTCAACAAATTAGCTTGTCCCAAGGACAACTACCTGACTCCCTTTATCGACCAGATTATCGACAATTGTGCTGGAAGTGTCATTTTTTCATTCATGGATGGATTTTCCGGATACAACCAAATTGAGATCCACCCTGCTGACCAACACAAGACTACATTCATCTATCCTTGGGGAACGTTTGCATATCATAAACTTTCGTTTGGTCTTAAAAATGATAGTGCCACATTCTAGTGGGCCATGTCGTACGCTTTCCAAGATGTGAAGGACTTTGTGGAACCTTACTTGGATGACCTCTCTTCCCAATCAAAGCAGCGTGAATTCCACTTAGATCATCTGACGGTCATTTTCCTCAGATGCAGACAGTACAATATCTGTTTGAATCCTCATTAGTGTATTTTTTGTGTCGAGTCTGGATGCCTCTTAGGGTTCATCGTCTCGAAAGATGGGATCCGCATTGATCCCTTGAAGTTGGAAGCTATTGTCGCTCTTCCACCTCCAAACAAAATTACGAAACTTCAGAGTCTGCAAGGACGTGTGACCTTTTTTTTTTCGTAGGGTTATATGAGATTGATGAAAAAAGACGTCTTGTTCATTTGGGATGATCAAGCTCAACAATCTTTCGAAAGTTTGAAACATGCCATCACGCATGCCCCTGTGATCCAACTGCCAAATTACTACCGAAATTGCATTTTATATCTTGCAGCTTCCGACACCACTATCACCATGGTTTTAGTACAACAAGACCAGAATGCCCAAGAACATGTGATATACTATGCCAACAAAGGTCTCATTGACACTGAAACACGTTATTCACATGTCGAGAAGCTCTCTCTCGCGGCAGTCATTGTTGTGCATAAGTTTCATCATTACATTTTGCTCCGCACCACCACTATCATCATTGATTCGAACCCCATGTACCACGTTCTGACTCGTTAGGTGCTTGGGGGCAAATATTCATACTGGATTGTGATACTGCAAGAATTCAATCTTCTTTTCGAAAAATCCAAGTCGAAAAAGTCTTTGGTGTTCGTTGAGCTCATCTGTGACCTTCCCCATATTGATGTAGAATCTAAACCCAATGACTCGTTTCCAGATGAGTCATTGTTTCTTATCAGTACGTCTGATCCGTGGTATGGAGATATCACATTGTATCTTCAGACCCAACGTTTCAGCCCTGAATTGACTTGTGATGATCGTCGTCGAATACGCCACCATGCAAAGTATTATCTGATTATCAATGATACTTTGTACCGTCGTGGCATCAATTCTATCCTTTGATGTTGTTTGACTCATGATGAGGCTGAACACGTTCTGAATGACTGCCACGCTGGGGCCTGTGGTGGTCACCTCTTTGGGATGGCTACAGCCCAAAATATTTTGCGCGCAGGATATTATTGGTCGTCTATCTTCAAAGATTGTATTGAGGCTGTAAAAAAAGTCCTCCATGTCAACACTTTCATACAAAAAAGCGCACCCATCCCGCCCCGTTACACTCGGTTATTGCTTTTGGCCCCTTCACTAAATGGGGCATCAATTTCATGCATTGTAAGCCTACCTCGGTCGGGGGGCATAGTTATGTAATTGTAGATGTGGACTGCTTTACAAAGTGGGCCGAGGAAATGTCTACATACATGAACGAAGACAAGACCGCTGCAGTCTTCATGTTTAATCATGTAATAGCGCATTTTAGAGTTCCTCAAGGGATAGTTACTGACCATGGTTCACACTTTATAAACCACATGGTTGACGAGTTGAACGACAGATTGGGTTTTCGCCATGAAAACTCAACACCATACTACCCTTAGTCGAACGGACAGGTCAAGGCCATTAACAAGGTCTTTAAAAGTATGGTCCAACGTATGGTGGGTATGCACAAGGCCAATTGGCATAACATGCTCTTCTCCGCACTTTGGGCTTATAGAACATCCGTTAAAACCGCCATTGGATTTACTCCTTTCCAACTAGTGTATGGATTGGAGGCGGTCCTTCCCATTGAGTGCGAGATTCCGTCTCTCAAGCTCGCCATCGAACTTCTCCCAAAGACTACTGCCGAGGAAGAACGCTTCCTCTACTTAGCTAAGCTCAACAAGACTCGCTGAGATGCTACTCTTGCCAACATGGCTCATAAGAAATGCATCAAAGCACAGTACGACAAGTTGGTAGAACCTCGCACCTACAACGAGGGAGAATTGGTCCTCACATATGACCAGAAACATGATAAGCTGGGGGCAGGAAAGTTTGAGTCCATGTGGCATGGACCTTACATAGTGAAACACGTATTAGAGAAGGGAGCTTATGAGCTTGAAGACTATGACGGGATATATTTGGGTGAACCCCGCAATGGGATTTACCTAAAGCGGTACTACGCTTGAGTCTTTCATGCATGAGTACTTTTGTATATACTGTACATGGCATGCGTGTGTGTTTTCTGTGTGGTGTGACACTTTGATTTATTGCATTTGTAGGTCTTGTTTTGTTTCTTATACCATGTTCTGTCTGTGTGTGCAGATGGCAACGTGTTATGGATTCGCGGACGGCGCCAGTCGGCATACCCGCAACCTTGCTTCGGTAGCCTGGGTACTCTATTCACCTACCGGCGAGCTCATTAGCTCAGGGGGAATGTGTCTAGGTTTCGCAACCAACAATGTTGCAGAATATCAAGTAGTCATTGGAACCCTAATTGATGCCATTTCTTTGGGTATGGACCATGTTGTCATCCACCTAGATTCTTAACTAGTGGTCTCTCATCTTAACCGAGTCTACGTCATCCACGATCCTACCTTACTCCGTCTCTATCGACAAGTCTGTCTTCTGGAAAGGTCCTTCGAGTCCATTTAGTACCTGCACATTCCATGAGACGTTAACACAGTTGCCGATTCTATGGCCAACTTCATCTTAGATTGGTACATTGCACACACATAAGCATATTCATGAATTGTTAAAAGTAGATAGAATGTGAATAATTTATTTTATAAGCAAACACATAACAATACCACATCATTCATCCATTTGAAACACATAATGTATAAATCGCCGGGATGTCTGTATATATATATATCTCAAAAAGTAGTGTTGGTACAAAAATCTGAAGCACGACGGCTTTCAGTGAGTCTCTACAAAATCTAAAGCCTCGTGGCTTTCAGTAGTACAAAATCTAAGGCCTCTAATCTCTCAGTGCATACATAGTAACAACGTAAGGCCTAGCACCTGGCCCATACAACCCTAGGTGGTCTAACAACTCTGGCCTACTGAGTGTGGAAACAGTCAATTGCTCTCGCAACCCTGGGAAACAGCATGCAGTCGCTCCAACCGTGTACATTTGCATGGGTCGCTACACCTCATCTACGGTCGGCTTAGGAACGTCTAGTGTCAACCCACTCAGGTTGGCATAAACTCCATCCATCTCCGCAATGGCAACGTGCACTACAGGTCCCACGACTGCTCCCTCTCCTCTCTCTCTCCTAGCAAGAAGAGAGACTCCCACCGGTCGTACAGGTCCCACGTCTGCACACACATGTTGTTTACTTGTTAGCACTACATCAAAAAAATCATAAATGCACAAAACTTAAAAAGTACAAGGGTCATTTGTTCTTACCAAGGTCTCCCCATGCTGCTCCTTCTGGCAGTGGCAAGTCCGGGTCATCTCTAAAGTCCATACCACTGTACGAGAAGTCATCCACCATCAGTAACTGGCCCTCTAGGCAAGTGAAGAATTCCATACCATATCCAATGATGGGACCCCCACCATGACGGGTCATCACCCTTGTCCATCTAGACATGTGTGGATCCCTAGGATCCTTGTCCTCCATTGGTACCTGAGGATGCAAAAGGGGAGCTCGTTCCAGTAAGAACGAGATCACTATCGAACCATAGCCAAACTGTTTGAGCTCTCCCCGCTGACACTTTGTCAGCTGAGCTCGTATGCTTGTGAGGAGTCCCTCGCACCAATTAAAGATCTTCGGAGACATACAATCCTCCGCATATAACATCTGTGATATGGTGGCTAGGTGAGGAGCTTGGCTCCCTGCCATCCTCATAATGGTGAAAAGTATACCGCGTAATGGGAATTCCAACACGTCTTTAATGGGAATCTTCCCACTAGAAGCAACAGCGTTGGGAACACAGTGCTACAGGATCATGTCACCCATAGTCCGATCACTGCCACGTGATCCAGTCAGAAGCACATTGTCCCCTCTTCGGGACATTCCATTCAGAAAGTAGATGTCCTCGACATCTATAGTAAGCACGTGCTCACCGATCACGAAGTACTATTGGGCCGCATCCCAGCATCGGAGCATATGGGTCAATAGTGGGATTTGGGACCTTATACCCTGAATCCCGAAGAACTTGAAGAGCCCACAATTCCTCAGTGCTTCGACACATTGTGGATCATTTGCAGCTTGATCATAATCTAACTCATTCTCTCGTTCACGCCATTCCAAAACCATTTCGGAGGCTTGGAACCTGCCAAAAGGAGAGTTTTAACATTGTTAGAACTTGCTTCAACCACCGAAAGTTCCTTTTTTGAGCTTGGCTTGAGTTTGGGGATGGACGTTTCCATCGTCGCACCCCATTTTTGCAAACAGTGCGACGTCGTCGCGGTCCAGTCATGCGACCCTTGCGATGACTCAGTCTCATCGCAGTTCTTGAAAAGGAAGACTGTGACGAGCCGAGGGCGCAATGGCCCTTCCCAAACCAAGCCAAAACCCCAAAAAATGAACGAAATTCAAAAATGTAAACCGCTACAATTATGCCAGATGAAGTTTAGGGTTACCTGCTCTGGACGGCGGGTGAAATGACTGTTCATAGCTTCCGGAATCAACGAGTGAAGTTTTGTATCCCAACGACACTACTCCTCCCAAATTTGGCAAATAGAACAATGGTGACTATATTTGGTTTTTATTTCTATTTATAAACAAAATGGAATATTCCTTTTTCAAATATTTGATGCCATTTGCTATAGTTTGGATCGATTTTCTCACATTTGAACATTCGGTTGACTATTTGACCTAGTTTCCGAGTGTGCAGGAGTTATTAAATGTCTTTTTATGCCATTTTCGCATTGGAACGGTCATCTCAGGTATGAACACCCCTTGTGAATTTTTGTCATTTATATTTTCATTCATTAGATTGTAATTATTTAATTATTATGAGCTTACTCTTTATTCTTTCTCGTGCTCTTGAAACTATGAGAATACGTTACCGAGTTACGATTTATCACTTTTCCGAGCTCGTTAAACTCCTACGGAAAAGGAACCCCCCTGGAGTCTATCATTAAGCTCTTTTCAGGCTCTCGAAATATGAAAAGATTGCCAAGCAAACTTGTCACGTTCACTCTTGTAAAAGGATTTGAATGGTTGTCTTCCTGGTGATAGTTTACCCCTTTTTCGGACTAGGGAGCAATACTTACGAAAAAGGTATACTCCAGCCAATCATGACTGGAAGAGTCCTCTCCCGTGTTGTTTTACCCTTTTTCGGGCGACGAGGCTAACTTTACGAAAAAGGACCATTGGAGTCTTCTTTAGTTCTTTTTAGACTCTCTAAACATGAAATGACGACCGAGTTTACCTTCTATGGACTCGTTAAATTTTCACATTGAAGGGCCCGCCATGGGACAAACCCCTCCTATCCCAGGTTCAGAAAATATTTGGGATTGGACTCATATACGAGATGAGCTATACCGAGCATCTGGTTACCCTCATCAAGCTCGTAAAAAACACATGAGGCACTCATCGTTCATGATGGGGAAAAAGGAAAGCTTTTGTATTACACCTTTATCTATGGCAGTACTTAGTCATTCTTGAACATGGCACTCATCTGCATTTGCATACAGTACTTGGATCATCTATTTGTCCTCGAGTTCCTCTTACTTCCCGAGTCTTGTTACTCCTTTGAGTCATTCAAAGAAAGCTTCCATCAACAGTTTCATTAGGAGTTAGTGTCGTACTCGTCATGCCAATACTGCCAAATCATGCCATGCCCATGTTCAAGAATACTTTCACTATTCATTTTCTGCAGTCAGTACACCTTCCATCATGTCGGTCTACTCTGATTCAATCATGTATGTTACTGTACCATCCAATACACTCTGCACATCCTTTGTCGTGTTTCGTGTCGATGATGGGGGATTGATCATGGCCCTCCTTTGATGGATTCATCCTTGTCGACTTTAGCTCATCATCCAAGGATTGAATCTAGAAACCAACCAAGTACCTTGGTCCTGCATGCCTCAATGGAAGGTTCCCTCGCTTTCAACATGATTTTACATCATTGAATCTTGATTGAAAGATTTCATTTTGCATTCTAATTCAACTCATTTATTCACGCTTGATGATATGTACTGTGATGCCTTGGGGATCATTGACATTAATGGTGATTTCCCTCGCACTTGTTAATGGTATACAACAATGACCGGTATGTTAAGATCCTAGTGGGCGGCCTTCACTAACATCTGCGGCCTTCACTAACATCTCTAGGTTTTGGTGTAACGGTTCGTATCATCTGGTATCAGAGCCTCCACCCAGGTTCAAGTCACAGAGCGGGTGGCAACGCCGGCATTGCAGTGTTCACTTGGGGCTTGTACAGTGCAAAGGGGACACCACCGTACAGGCGCACATCCAGCCCAGAGTCTGGACTGCGGAGCGTGGTGGGATGTTAAGATCCTAGTGGGTGGCCTTCACTAACATCTGCGGCCTTCACTAACATCTCGAGGTTTCGGTGTAATGGTTCGTATCACGGTAATCAAGTGGTTTCTACCATGTTCGACATCAAGACATTTGTAATCACATGGATAGATTCGTATCATTGCGGGTTTAGCTTGAAGACCCTGGGGAGTCATGTTTTACCCAGGTTGTGATGGATTTTTTATTGAGTCATATTACACGGATCTACATTTGTATTGGCCATGGTTGTGTTATCATCTCATCATGGATCTACACTTGTGTCTAGTAGCCATGATTGTGTTCAGTCGGTCATTACTACCATGGATCTGCATTGTCTTGGTCGGAAGCCATGTTGTACACCATATGAGATTGTCAGTTCATAGTCAGTTGTATTGTAGCAACGTCCTTCATCCGACAAGTCCATTTTCCATTCTTCTGTCAAAGCATTTCACCTGTCCAGTATTTCAAACAGCTTCATGCTTTGGGGGGCATTCTGTTACACCTAAAATCCTACCATCATGAGATTCAGTGTATACACCCCTGAAGTTCCATTGGCTAAGTCATTCACCTTGAGGGATATCATTGCACCTTTGCTAGGTTTTGAGAGGTCGTCGCAGGCTGCACTCATGCAACTTGCGATGTCGCACCTTGCTCCACTACAGGGTGCAACGAAATCAATTAATGGACAAAAATAGGCCTTTCGAGCTCATTCTTGAAGCCTGCTGACTGGTATCCTTATCCCTGACCTCTTGGGGGAGTTGGCACTCGGTTACTACCCTCTTGGAAGGATCCCCTATCTCTCTCCTACCATATCTCAACCTACCCTATCCATATACTATCCACTTAGCCCTATATAAGTGAAGCTCTACCCCTCTCCAAAGGGGGAAGTCTATGGTACTCTTATGCTGGTGAAATTAGGCTCGATAAATCTAGCACTCTAGCTTGGGAGAGATCCACTTCTCTCTAGGAGCTTTGGCATGGCTTGTCGGAAGGAGCTCGCAACGTTAAGGAAATGGTTGTAATCCTCTTTTCTATTGTACTCTCCACTTTTCAATACAGTTAATACAATTGCTTTCCATAAATGTTCTCGCATTGATGATGTTTAGAGCTTTCCTCCTTAATTGTTAACTTAGATCTATCATATGAAATGTATGCTTTCACTATTCTTGGTCTATTATATGTTCAACAGGGTATAGCCGTTTAAGATCTGGTAGCACTGGAGCATTGGATCAACGAAGGAGAAAGGGATATGCAAATCCAAGGTAAATGATCTATCCTTCCATTTGCACTTCTATTTTATCTAGGAAAGTATTTTGTGTTCTGTCCTATTTGTTCTAGACTTACGTTAAGCTAGGGAGATCAGGCCTTGAGTCCGCTCTCAGTAGATTGTTCGTTAAACAGATTCACACCAGGATTGCAGGTAATTATGTATCTTCCTCATTGTTTTAACGTGTATTGATTCAAGTTTCTGCCATTTAATAGTTTTAATTCTACTTATCATGTATGATTTTAATTCTCAACTGGTTTAGATCTTAATGAATTTAGGATGAATGAATATAGATTTTAAGAAGCTTGTGATAATATTTTCATTTTTGACGTAGAAACTCACCATTTCTTAGTAAAATAGCATGTTTAGAGTAGACAAGTCCCTACACTAATTGTTGTTATCAGAATGGCGACCATACTGCTTGTTGAAATTTCTTTATTTTTCTTGATTTTGCTTCATGTTTTTGGGTGTTCTTCCTTTAGATCTACTCATTTATGCTGTAAAGATCCATTAAAGCGCTTAAGATCCAGCTAGGGAAGCTCAAAACCGGCCTAGCCATGCCTTTAATCCATCAAACCACCTTAAAAACCGATCAGATCTGAGTTTCTTGAAACTCTGCCACAATTTCTAAATGGTGAAGCGTTGAAAGTTTTTTTACAACTCTGCGTTTTCAATTTTAAAACTCTGCACGGTTTCTAAATGGTGAAGCGTTGAAGTTTTTAAACCTAGGCGTGTTCTTTAAAACTTTGAATGTCTCTGAGTTTTTAGATATCCGCGGTTGAAAATCTCTGCATCCTTAGATACCTGCGTGAAGTTTAAAAATTGTAAACCTTTGCGTGAATATTATACAGATCTTAAAGCCCTTAAACTAAAGCATCAGCATTTAAAGCAATTTTAAAACTCTGCCTCTGCGTAAATTGTTTGATCAATGGTGAGTTGTGGTTTGTCAATCTCAGCATTGAAATATCTTAATGATCTTGAAGCTTTTAAAAACTCTCAAGACCAACATTAAATGTCAAACTCTGTGTTTCCAACGCTGCAAAGATCTTGAAAATTTCCAGCTCCGCGTCTGCGTGACAATTTCTAGCTCTGTGTGAAAGCATTTTGGTGTGTTGTTGTTTAATGTGACGTGCGCTAGATCATTTATCCGAAATCTATACTCCATTTCCACCTGCAACTAGAATGTGAAATGTAATTTCAACTCCTAAGATGGCGTTTCCAATTTCTTTAAAATTTACAGTATTGAATCCAGATTTTTGGGCGTAATGTAGTTTCAGACTTCCGAGTTTGGGCGTAACTCTCTACGTTGAGCGTTGCATGATTTCTTTAAATATTGCCTTGATTTTTGGGCTTCAACTCTCCCAAGACCTCTACTGAAAACTATGCCAAGAATTTCAATAGTAAAGTGTTGAAAACTCCGACACAACCACTGGCTGAAAACTCTGCCACGAACCTTAAGCTATTAAAGCTCTGCATAGATCATTGAAAGATCTTCGACTCTTTAACCTCTGCATTGAAGATATTTAAGCTCGGTCATTCTTACACTAGGGATTAATGTTAGTGCTGAAAACTCTGCCACGACCATTGGCTTCCTCCACCTCATCATTTGGCACCTCTTCTCTAGCGTTTGGCGCCTCTTCGACACCAACTTTTGGTGCAACTTCAACACCTGCATTCGGCGCTGCGCCATCTACTCCATTTGGTGGAGCATCTACATTTGGAAAAAAAGCTGCATTTGGAGGATTTGGAACACCAAGTCCTGCTAAATCAAGTCCATTTCGAAGTACTTTTGGTCAGAGCTCAGCTTTTGGAGCTTAGTCAACGACTCCAACATTTGGCAGCCCTAGATTTGGACAGACACCCTTTGGTGGACAATGTGGAGGTAGTAGAGTGGCACCATACGCGAGTACAAATGAGTCAGATACCGTAGGTGGTCACGCACCTCAGAAACTTATTTCCATATCTGTTGTGCCAACAATGTATTAATCCTTTTGGAATTGTTTAAAAAAAACTCATTTTCATTTTTTTTTGCAAAAGTTTGGTATAGTTGAGTGACAATCTTGTTATTTTGGTTTAAAAAAAGGAATTAGTTTATTTTTTTCCTTTTGAAAAAGTTTCAAATTTTTTTGCAAAGGTTTGGTATAGTTGAGTGACAATCTTGTTATTTTGGTTTAAAAAAGGAATTAGTTTATTTTTTTTTTCCTTTTGAAAAAGAATTAAAAAAATGTTTGCAACAGTTTTACATAGTTCGGACTTAAATATTTTTTGGATTAAAAAGAATTGAAAAACATTTTGCGAAACTAGTGCATAGTTGGGTTAAAATCTTTGTCATTTGGTTTAACAAGAATTAGTTTATTTTTCCTTTTGAAAAAGTTTAGAATTTTTTTTGAAAAGTTTTGCTTAAATTGGATTAATTTTTTTTTCATGAACCTTTAAAAGTAATCCAAGTTGCAATTTCTTTTTAAATTTTTCTTTAAATGTTTAATAGATCTTTTTGCTTAAGACCCTATGCACATGCTTCTTGGAAACATCAAACCAAAAAACAATCAAAACCATATTGAAAGGATCATCTAATCACATTTGCATTGACAAACAAACCTTGAACATCACATTGTGAGATAAGTTGAAGATAATTTCTTTCGAAAAAACAGAAATAAACTTTCATTTCATTACATTTTGTTTCCCAGCTGGAATTTTCTTCATAATTTGCATGCACAATTAGAGAGAGTTGCACATTTAGAGTCCAGTTTTATTGAGATATATTGTGTATGAGGCACCATATCCTCTTCACTCGCACCTTATGGTGATCTTGTGAATGAGAAAGTGTATCTCGCTTGTAATAGTTTAGGAGTTGATTTTTTCAAAGCATCTTATATCGAGCCACCGTATCCTCTTCACTCGTACCTTATGGCAACCTTGTGAATGAGAAAGTGGATCTCACTTGTAATAGAGTAGATTTAATTTTCACATACAGTTTTTCGAGCCATTGTATCCTCTTCACTTGGGCCTTATGGCGATCTTGTGAATAAGAAAGTGGATCTGACTTGTAACAGTTTAGAATTGAATTCTTAAGCATTCCAAAGGGCTCTGCATATCCTCTTCACTTGGGCCTTATGGCGATCTTGTGAATGAGAAACAGGGATCCCCCGTGTAATAGAATTAGATTCATGTTTACTTGAGATATCTATTTGGGTTACATTGGTCTTTAAACATCAATTATTATCCATATTTTAGAAAAAACTGTGCATGAACATACGAAATCTACTAGAAATTTTGCATGTCTGAAAGAAACTCATGAACCTCTAACTCTTCCTTAATTTAGAATATTCATTGAATTGAAAGGTAGAGTAGTGAGCATTTTGCATTGTTTGGTTCATTTCCCTGTTTTTGAGTAAAAAAACCACCAGTTTCACTTCCACTCCCGAAACTAAGAAAACTACCCTTAAAATTGGCGCTTAATATAAAATTGACAAACTTTTGATTTTCTTATCACCAACAAGTTTAGGTTAGTTCCCTGGATTAGGTTTGGAGAGTTAACACTCCTGGGCTGCAAAAATTTGAAGCTAGCATTAATTAAAGAGAGTAAATCCATTAGTAGCAAAAAACGCTTGTCAGGAAAGCACTTCTGAAACATGCATCAAGCATGAGGTCAATTTGGATAAGTAAGGGTGGTTCTCCCCTCTTACTTATTTAGTGGGACATGAGCTTATCGAGGGGATTCTATGTTCAGTGACAAGTTCTCAAGGTGACATCATTGTTTCTAGAGTTCCTAGTTATGAGAGTTATCCTCAACTTACAATTGTTCCGCTCGACCGTCGATTGTGAAGTGGTAACTTTAGTGTCTATTCCTAGGATATCACATAGGCTATTGTGAGTGGGAAACACTTGCAATACCTGAGACAGACTTTGGAAATTTTACTCCTTGGGAGGGTGATTGGTCAGGAACCAACGCTTGCACCCATGGCGATTAAAGTTTATTGTAACTGTTTCTCATTCCTTCGCTGCTAGCAATTGTTTGAGGCTTGAGATCCCTTAGCAGCTACTAGTTTCGGAAGGCCCTTCAATCCAGCTTTTCACTGATCTTTGTCTCTTTGGAAAAGTAGTTTGCTTGCTTGGATCTATAGGACTTTTTACTGTGTGGACTCTTTTTATTTTTTGAGTCGAGACTGCCTTAGGATTGTTTGATTAAGAATATCATTTTAAACACATCTTTTTATCAACTTCTTAGAAGTGGCGACTCTCCCGATCCACCAGTCACGGTGGCAGCGAGGTGATTCACCAAAAATTGAAGGCCCTGCTACATTGCAGAGACAGATACAAAAACCACATCCTAATGACTTGGAAACAAAACTGATTTTAAATACAATTAATATTACTCGAGAAGAACAACATTAAACAAACCCTGAACATTCATTATCACATCACGAACTGAATACAAACATAGTTGATGATCTTACTCTAGTTGAAATTGAAACATTGAAAAATCGTACAAATGCTCATGTAATTCCACCTTTGATGAGTCTTTCAAAACCAGTTGTACTTATTATCCGTGAGTTACTGGGTGATATCAAACCTCTTTTTGAAAGTTTGAATGACATGCAAAATTCAACAAGTGACCCTATGGCTTCATCAAGAGCACAAGGGAATACATCGTCACAACATAAAACAATTTCTGGAGGTAGCAATACTTCCAACTTGACCTCTACCACAACTCCAAAAGTTAGTTTACCTGCTGCTACCATAAGTTCAACTAGTACTTCACTGCCAATTGGTACAGTTTTGGGTCCCGATCCTGAAAGTACATCCACTTTGCCTATAGGAATCCCTACTGGAGGGAGTGCCTTACCAAACTTGGGTTTCCCATATGGTTTGGCTACTCAAGGTCAAAACAATCCCGGAGTAAACCGAAATCCTATTGGCATACCAAACAGTCTTCCAAGTTCTACCCCTGGGGGGAATCCTTCACTTTGGAATCTCAATATTCCTGGCGAAAGCAATGAACCATGGAACATTTATACCAATTGGGGATATGCTCCTCAGATTAGTGGAAATGCCCCGGGGGGTTATCCTCTGAATTATCCTAGCACAATGCCTAGCAGCAATCCACCTATCAACCCCACTTCGCAATGGAGTGTGGAGGTTTCAGGGAGTATCCAATCTTCTTGGGGCCCACCTTCGTAAGGAGGAAATCAACCTTGGAATGCTTATCTAAGCCAAGGAAACAATCAATGGTTTGGTCAGATTCCGGAAAGTAACCAATATTTTTGGGGCCTACCTTCAAGGGGGAAATCCATCCATCCATCATGTTCCACCATGGAATGGACAACATTCAGGAAGTAACCAATATTTTTGGATGCCATCTCCACAAGGACGCAATCAACCTTGGATCGCATATCCAAACCAAGGAAACCAACAATGGAGTGGTAATGTTCCACCAAGTAACCAATCTCAATGGAACATACCCTCGCAAGGGGGAAATCCACCCATGAATCCCAACCAATAATGGAGTGGTAATGTTCCACCAAGTAACCAATCTCAATGGAACATACCCCCGCAAGGGGGAAATCCACCCATGAATCCCAACCAACCAGGGAGTGGTAATGTTCCACCAAATAACCAACCTTATTGGAACATACCTCCGCAAGGGGGCAATCCACACATGCAACCTAGTTCACAATGGACTGGGCAACATCCAGGAAATAACCAATCCATTTGGATGAAACCTATGCAAGGAGGTAACCCCTCTTGGAATGTTTTTCAAGCCTATGGACCACATCAATGGAGTGGCCAGGTTCTAGAAAGTAACCAACCTTTTTTGGGCCTAACCCCGCAAGGGGGCAATCCAAACATTAACCCCATTCCGCAATGGAGTGGTCAGGTTCTAGAAAGTAACCAATCTTTTTGGAACCAACCCGCGAGACCTGCATTTTATCCAACTAGGCTGCCACATGGACCTCATGTCAATGGTATGATGGATTCCGTCAACCATCTTGAACATATTACCCCACATTTGGGACAAGTTTCTATTCAGAATTCACAGCCCATAGCTGGACAGGCAATTCAGGAACCTGCTAATCCTTCCAACAATTCTAACATCTTCATAGTATTATCCATAGACCTAAGAGGAAAGAATAAGAAGTATAAGGGTAAGCAAAGTGTTAATCTTTCCCATAATTCTGAAATCCTTATAGTCGATTCTGAAGACCTTAGGGACAAGAAGAAGAAATACAAGAGTAAGCAAAATGCTAACTCTGGGAACAAAGATGCACCAACTATGCTTCAATGCGGTGGGAAACAACAACCCACTATCTTGACACCGATACCCCCACCATGGGGAAACCAGCCAACCCCCCGCAAGGGGGCAATGATCCTTATGCCAATGTCTTCATGTGTGATCATGAGATGAACATTCAAACAAGACTTGATTCTTATGATGTCTCTCCTAGTACATCGGATCAATGGGAATCACAGCCAAGTGGTTATCTATACATTGAGAAACCAACCATAGATTTAGTACCATATCCCCCCAAAGGTGTTCTACGTAGAAAAATGAATAATCCTAACACGCGAGCTGCTCAGAACGGTAATGTTCTTGAGGACCTAGCTCAAGTACCATGTGCCATGTTGGCCTTGGAGGTATTGCAATGTCGTTCTGCGCAAAGAAAGGAACTATTGTCTACCATTGGTGCTGTTGATCCATCCGATGAGACTTTGATCACATCAGACATAGACCATTCAATAAGTAGGATCCTTCCTGAAGTTGCTTTTCAGATTAAAGTAACGACTCATGGTAAGAACATTTGTCTAAGCATAGTGGATGAAGGGACCTCAGCTTGTGTAATGTCATTTAAATGTTGGCAAGCATTTGGATCACCCCTATCTATCATAGAAGTTTCAAACCAAGCTACTCAAATAGCTTCGGTAGATTTGGATCAAAATGTTCCCTTGATGGAGGAATATGATTCGGTTACTTGGCCCATTTGGGTTGTGAGATCTCCCAATTCACATGACTTCTTTGATTAATTTTTATCATCAAATGAAGATATCCCTGAAGTTGTAAACATTTGGTTGCACCCACGTAAGGACATCTTTTGTGGGGCCATTGGGAGCATAATTGGATTAAATATACCCAAGTATAGGAGTGTGATCTGCATGTTCCTCGATCTGATCTGGTATATTTGGAAGCTTGCATATAGGTTTAGGCCATCCCTTTGTGAAGATGCATTTGAACCTTTTGCAACCCAAACTTTCCATAGGGTCGAACCTGTCAGAAACTGGTGGGTCAGCCATTCATATCTATATTTTCCACCATTCCAACATAAGAGCCTACCAAACATGGGACACCCTAGTCAGCACCCCATTGCCATTTTGGTTCCCATGCTGAGTTATTCTCATAGGCCCGGGAGCCCTATTAGTCCCACCATGACTTGGAGTTTGAGACCACACATTTCTTTTTCATTCATTTCTGACCATATTTTGATGGGCTCCCAATTTTTTGTCATTTCACATAAGCATGTATTAAAATATCCACTTGAACATACGTGCAAACTGCTTCGTTGCTTATTGCTTATGTTGCGTATTTGCCTTTGCAGTCGCTTTTTGTTTCAAGATGACTATCAACTATTGCTTCTGTATATTTGACCCATACCCATGGAGGAAACATCTGTAAGAGTGTACATAACTAGCTCAACCCTTGTTTGCAATATGGATCTTTGCCTTGGCCTGACCATGCCTTTGACATTTAGGCGCATGCCCTTGAGACACTCATTTCCTCTAATGTATCATACATGCTTGTTGTTGCTGCAACATCCCCCCCCCAAATTTTTGTAGATATTGGGGCCCCTCCTTTTTACTTATTTTATAAAGTCACTTAGGAGTTAAACTTTCCTTAGAAGTTCTGTCATACTTAGTTTTTATAGGAGAAACCTTTCTTTTCAGTTTATTAATCTTTTTCTTCTAAGTCGGAACTCAAACTTTTCACCCGCAACGGCAGAAGAACTCATGCTTTTCACCCGCAACGGTGGAAGAAATTATAAAGTTCGGCTGCAACGGGAACCTCTTTTATCAAATATTTATGCCTTGTACCTTTCTGGCGAAATCACCAAGTCCATCCGAAACTTCGGCCGAACTCGGTGAGTCTCCCCGCAGTGGCGGACCAACTCAAGAATTATCGCTGCAACAGCGGAAGGTTTTCGTCATTTTTTGTTTTCAACCAAGATGCAAAGCCAAAACTTTAGATATACTTGTCAAGTCTCCCTGCAACGGTGGACCAACTCAAGAATTTATGCCGCAACGGTGGAGCAACTCGCAATCTTTGGCCGCAACGGCCGAGGATCCCTTTTGAAGTCCCTAAGCCTGCGATCATTGGACCAATCAGGCAAGTCTCCCGCATTGGCCGACAAACTTGTAGAAGTCTCCCGCAATGGTGGACTCCTTGTCCAATGTCACAATGAAACCCTTGAATTTGGGTAAAACTTGCGAATTCCAGCCGCAACAGCGGGTAAAATCCAAAACTCTCGTCGCAGCGTCGGGTGAGTTTATTTGTTTCCTCCCGTTTTCGACGGTTATGCTTCAATGCCAAACGTTCCGAGATGACCCCGCTGTATGCATTTTTAAACGTCGTTTTTAATAGCTCCACCAACCTATTAATTACTCCTACGTGTCAACCCTTATATAAGGTTTTGGGGGTTTTGTTTGTCTTATTGAACCTTTTGATCGGAGAACGCCGTTCTGAAGTTGTCGGATTGCTCCAGCTCAGCTCACCCACTGCATAGTCAACCTCTGCAGGACCAACAATCTTTTTCTAGGTAGGTGGCTCTACCACTGTTTTGTTTTTACTGACGAGTGCGTCAAACTCCTCCAGGTTATAGTATTCTTCTGCATGGCTGATAGATGTTCTTCAATAGCGTTTTTGCGGCCATTCCCAAGCTCGTAGTTGTTGGTCTTTTCCGGTATTTTCCCTGATCCCTTGAACCCATGAGTTTCAAACCCCCTGGGAGGTTTCATCCGTCGCACCACTCGCGTTTTGTCTAAGGAAATCCGGGGTAAGAAGAAAACCCAGTTAACTTTCCCATAATCATTTTCCCTGGTTGGGGAAGTGTAGCTATGCTAGAACATAATCTTCGTTTCTCAGTATTATCTATCACTGTGCTAATCCTGTGTTTTAATTTTCCTATGTCTTGCTCTATATTCTGTGCTATTTTGGAAATATTATGTTTATTCATGCGTAGTTGCTTGACAAGATTAAGCCAGCATGCCGAAGGGTAGTAGGAAGAAAGCTAAAATGATTGAACCAAAACCTGTCGAGCCAAGATTTGAAACACCGTTCGAAGACACCGGGTCCATCATAGGCGTCCCTCCTGAAGTGAAATGGGGAGATGTTTACCGTATGCTCAGAGATCAGGACATTCCAGGAGCTATCTTGGAGGAGGAGCACATCTATCAAAATATCAAACTTTCCGGTATATCCAAAGCTTCCACATGCCCTGATCTCTTTCCTTGCTCAGAAGTGATTGAGTGGATCCTAGAGGATGGAAATTGTTGAGCCCAGAATTGGCCCTTTTTAATCATCTTCAATCATCTTTCCTGCCCCTGTCTTACACCATTTATCATGCCAATTAGACCTGTTGTCCTCACTTTATTTCCCCAAATTACCAAGGTATGATTGATCATTGTTTTATTTTATTAATGCTTATGATTGTGATAATTAAAGCTGTGCATCTCTCAATTGTGATAACATGTTACGATTTATGAAGGTAGTTGAGATAAATGGACTGCAGGAAGATCGGGGCTGAATAAGTCATGAAAGAAGGGATGTTCGTTGCTTGAAAAGGGATCCTCGGGGCTCGAATAATCAATTAAGGCACAACTGTGACAGGGCAGCTGTAACAGAATGTGCTATCTTGAGTATGTTGCTGCTCGAGTCTAGCTGTGAGCTGGAAGGACCGCCACTCTTGGGTCAAATGATAACTTTCTCATATCTGGATGTTTATGTTCTGCCACGTATTGTAATAGCTAGTTATTTAGGGCGCCTGAAGATCAGAGACCTTCATGGCTTCCCGATTATAGGATTAGATGTTATGATTTGTATAAATATGGGGGAGTTTCCTCGACCCGGGGGTTGAACGACAGATAATCATTTTCATTGTATTAGCAGCCGAGCAGAACTGTGTACTCATTCTTCTGTTAATATAAGGGGTTACTTCTGAGCTAAAGGAGTTCGTGTTGTTCAGCCAACGTCTCTGTGTGAAGACTGGGCCCGTCTTCCACAGAGATTGTTGAGTTAAAATAGGATTTTGAATTCATTGTTGTGTGATGCTTTGTTCTTTCCTTTTGTACGCAGCAACAATATTCATTGTGTGGATTTTCAGTATAGTTAAAGATTATATTTATGTGATATTGGTGAATGGTGTAGAACAACAGTCGACTGAGTAAGGTTTGCTTTATTCGTTTCATTTGCAGTTATACACAGCTGTGTTCATCTTACAGATAAAGTTGTGATCCCATGAGTCCTGGCAATTTATCTTTTCTGTTATGATCATTGATTTCCATTCTGCAATTCAATTTTTTAGAATAGTTGACTCAATCTGTTGCAATTGGATTTCTAGATTAATGTTCAGTTTATGCCTTATGGTTTCCAGAGTGATTAGATCAGACAAGTGATTGTTCTAGAATACGAATGGAATTTCTTTCCTGCAATTGTTGATTAGATCTGATACCATTTCTTTTTGATGCATGATAGAGAGGAATTGAAGTATAGCAGTTAGAATGCAATTGGGATTGCATAGATTTTTGGGGATGAACATGGATGATAGAAGATAAAAGTATTCACTTCTAATGGTTTGGTGTTTAAGCATATATTGTGCACTTATCCTTTGAAATAAGAAGACTTCCTCGGGTTGACAATAAATTCATATGCTCTGTGTGTATTGGTAACAATTTATCTGCATATAGAGTGCTTGACATTTTGGTGCCATTGCCGGGGAAGGATAAAAATTAAACATTGATCATTAGTTGCATCTGATAATTGTTTCTGGTCAGTCTTTTCTTTTTTGAAATGATTTGGTTCGCATGAATACGAGGAGGGTAAAACGAGATCACCTCCCAACTCCCAAAACCCCACAAATTACTAACAGCGCAGGTGGTTCGGGTCGTGGTCGAGGACAACAATTGGGCAGAAGAACATTCATCGACGAACTTGTTTATAGAACTGATTCATCCACCAGGGCTCGTCATCAAGAAACTTCTATCAGACGAAACCCTGCTGATTTTGGAACGTCAACGTCTACGGTGGAGAATACAGGAGCAACCGTGACTCCCTCATACACCCCTGCTAAGGAAGTTACAGCTGACGCAGCTGTCACAACAGAATACGCAGCTGCTACAACTGAATACGTAGCTGCTACAACTGAAGAATACGCAGCTGTTACAACTGAGGAAAAGAATGCAGGGATGAACGAAGAAGAGAATGCAGAAGAAAATATGAATAACAGACATGAGAACGAAGAGGAAGAGGCAATGGTAGAATACCATCATGAAAATCACTCCCTGCCAGAAGGAACTACGGCTACATTACAATTTCCAATTCAGTAGCTAGAAGGGACAGCTCCTATGAAGAACATTTCACCATCGGTGTTGCCTCGCTTCCATGGCAGGGCGGCAGAAGATCCAGACGAATTCCTTTTTGAATTTGATATCCTCTGTCGCAGCTATGATTATGTAACAGATGCCCAAAAGCTGAAACTTTTTCCCGCCACCCTGAAGGACAATGCATTACGATGGTTCATGAGCCTTGGGGGAGGAACTGTTGCTAATTGGAATAAGATGAAGCAAGTATTCCTGGAGAAATATCAAGAATATTGTAACACCAGGGACAAAAGAGAGGAATTATTCAAGATGGTGCAGAAGGAGGATGAAAGTCTGGAGGATTTTGTAGAAAGGCTGCTGTACAATGTGCAAAGAGCCGGACAGACGAACATGGGGCTGGATGTGCTCAAGATCATCTTGCTTCGAGGGATCAGGGATGATTGTTTAGACATGTTAAATGTGTTAGGAAAGGGAGATATCTCCAAGGAACCTTTTGAGACGATTGTGGAATTATGTAAGAGATACTCCAGGGGATCTTCCAAGAATAATAAGTGGGATAAACGGGATAAGCTGGAACGTGATGTCTTCGACAGAACTTAGAATTCATCCAATGGAGGAGCTACACGTGCAGAGATAGGTAATCTCCTTGAAAATTTTAAAACAGAAATGATGAGCTCCATCTCTTCGGAGATTGATGTCCTGAAGGCAAAACAAAGACAGGCAGTGGAAGATCTCACTCTAGGTGTGTTCTGTCCCCGATGTAGAAAGAATCATCCACTGAAAGAATGCCCTCTTGATAAAGTAGAAGTATGTCAGCTGTGTGAGCTGAACCATGACATGAAAGAATGTCCCACACTTCCCCAAGTGAAGGCTGTCCTGCAGGCATCAACTCCAGAAGTGGAATCAGCCTATTTCATTGCACAGAAGAAACCTTGGCAGCCTCGAAATCAAGGTATGCCTCTGGACTCGTTTCCATTTTTGAATAATATGAGCAATTGGAATAATAATATGCAAAATGTGAATACACAATTCCCTTCAAATCATGCTCAGTGGAATCCTTCCCAACCTTCAATGCAAAACTTTAATTCATGGGGTCCTTGGGCACAGCCACCACATCAACCTATGTCGTGGTCTCCTGGGTGGAGGAACTTCCCTCTTGGGAATCAGTTCCTCCAACCACCTCCACCTCAACAGTCACCATATTCTCCTCCATACCCTCAATTTCCTCAATATCCTCAATACCCACCTCAGCAGTCGCAGCTGCAGCTGCAGAATAATCCTGTTCCTAATATACCAATATGGCCTCAGCTGCCTGCCCAACCTAATCCTAACCCGAATAATAAAACAATCCATCAGTTGGAAACTGTCAATATGCCGGCCTACTCTCTCTCCCCTGTACCTTGTAACGATATTCGGTTACGATCTGGGAAGATAATAGAACCGGTAATTACAGAAGATATTCCACCTTCTGTGCATGAAAAAGGAGAGAGTTCACAGCATTCATCCGATCCGATTCCTATCACTGAAGGTGCTAAGCATCCCTTAGATGGGATAGCTGAAACATTAAATGAGAAATCAGATAATACACAGCCTACCCAGCTGGTAAGGCAACCACCATACCCTGAGAGACTAATGCTACCAAAAATAGGGGGGCAACCTCAGTTCAACCTCCTAGGAGAGTTGAAGAATCTTTATGTTAAAATTCCCCTTCTGCAAGCCCTTCAAGATGTGCCCATTTATGCTAAAACAGTTCGGGACCTGTGCACTAAGAAACCAGGGAGGAAACCTAGAGATCCTCCCACTATTCACATCATAGGGAATTTATCTGCTTTAATAACAGGAAAAACCCCCGTGACCAAGTATGACGACCCTGGAAATCCTACTGTCACTGTACATATAGGACAAACGCAGATACCCAACGTGCTAGTCGACTTAGGAGCAGCGATCAATGTCATAACAATTGAGACTGTAAAGAAGCTGGGACTCACTAATTTTAGGCCGACCCCTACCATTTTAGAATTAGCAGACAGATCCACCATTAGACCCGAAGGGATTCTGGACGACCTTGTCATCTCAGTAGATTCATGGGAATACCCTGCTGACTTTTTGATATTGCAACCAAAATCACAGCTGGGAGGACATCCATTGATCCTGGGGAGGCCTTGGTTGGCCACAACTGATGCTTGCATCAGCTGTCGATCGGGGTCCATGACTATATCTGATGGTATGGAAACCAAAAACCTCACCCTGTATCCTCCAGCACGGCCGAGTCTAGAAGCTGAAACTTCCCTTTGGATAGAACAGGAAGAGGAGGAGGATGTTCAGCCACTATTAACAATAGGGAAGGCCTTGACTTTTAAAAATGAAACAAAAGACGATGCCATCAGTAATTTCATTATTGAACCTGCTTCAATGGATAAAGAAGTCTATCAAATCCTGAACATTACCCTTGGTAAGGAAGAACAAGAAAATCTTACGGAGGAAACATTGGTTGGTGATACAAACATAATCCCAATTTTGAAAAATTCAAAAAGCATTCCTATTGAGGTAGAGCCTGGAATAACTTTGAATATCAACCCTGGCCTCTCCTCAGAGGAACAGAGGCACCTAATCATTCTTTTAAAGGAACGAAAGGGGGCATTCGCCTGGGAGTATACAGAGATGTGAGGTATCCCCTTTAATCTATGCACCCACCATATTTATATCAAAAATGATTCTCGGCCTGTGTGTCAACCTCAACGACGCATGAACCCCAATCTGAGGGATATAGTGAAGGAGGAAATCCAGAAACTTTTGGAAGTAGGATTTATCTATCCTATTTCAGATAGTGAGTGGGTTTCCCCACTTGTAATTGTGCCCAAGAAAAATGGTAAGTGGAGAGTCTGTGTTGATTATAGGGAGCTGAACAAAGCTACGCAAAAGGATCATTTCCCTCTGCCCTTTATCGACCAGGTACTTGATACCCTATCAGGAAAAAAATTCTTCTCCTTCTTGGATGGGTTCAGTGGGTACAACCAAATTCAGATTGCTCCCGAGGATCAGGATAAGACCACCTTCACTTGCCCCTGGGGAACATTTGCCTACAGGGTGCTTCCCTTTGGCTTATGTAATGCACCAGCAACGTTCCAAAGAGCTGTAATTGGCATCTTCTCTGAATTGGTTAATGATAGTATGGAAGTCTTTATGGATGATTTCACTCCCTATGGCAAGGATTTTGAGGAAGCACTGGAAAATTTAAAGAAGGTTTTAATTCGCTGTGAACAAGCTCGCCTTTCATTAAGCACTGAAAAATGCCATATGATGATGAGTGAGGGAGTGGTATTAGGACATTTCATCTCTACCGATGGCATTCAGGTGGATCCTTAAAAAATTAAGGTGATAAAAAATATACCTACTCCTTCAACGCAGAAAGAAGTGCGAAGTTTTCTGGGACACGCTGGATATTACAGGAGGTTTATAGAAAACTTCTCCAAACTTGCTTCCCCTTTGTTTTCATTATTAATGAAGGACGCACAGTTTGTGTGGAGTGAAGCATGCCAGACAACGTTTGATAAGATTAAAGAGAAGCTGTCCACAGCCCCTATCCTAAGGGGATCCAATTGGACCATACCTTTCCACATTTCTTCAGATGCTTCTGATACTTCCATTGGAGCAGTACTAGGACAACAGGATGGTCAAGTACCTTATGCTATCTATTATGTTAGTAAAAACTTAGCTCCTGCTGAACTTAATTATACTATCACTGAAAAAGAATTCCTGGCTATTGTTTATTCTATTAATAAATTTCGGCTTTACATTACTGGGTATCCTACATTTGTGCACACTGACCACTCTGCCATTAAGTATTTGATGAACAAACCTGTCACCAATGCCAGAGTAACCAGGTGGCTCTTGTTATTGCAGGAATTTGATATTACCATTATAGATAAACCTGGAAAAGAAAATGTTGTTGCTGATTTTTTATCACGTTTTACTAACAGCGATGACAGTTCACCTGTTGAGGATTCTTTTCCAGATGAGCATCTATTCGCACTCTCAGCTCATTCCCCCTGGTATGCAGACGTTGCTAATTCTTTGGTTGTAGGAAAGCTCCCGTCACATATGTCTAAACGAGAGAAGAGAAAAATCATCCAGCAAAGTGCCAGGTATTGTTGGCTCAATGGTCATCTCTTTTACACAGGACCCGATCTTGAGATTAGAAGATGTGTAAGGGAAGATGAGATCTTTCATATACTGAAGGCCTGTCATGATGAACCTTGTGGAGGACACTTTGCAGACAAAAGAATAGGGCATAAAGCGCTGCGGATGGGATACTATTGGCCGACACTGTTCAGGGATGCTAAAAGATATGTTCAGTCCTATGACAGCTGCCAAAGGATGGGCCAACCTAATAAAACAGATCAGATGCCTTTACAGCCCCAAGTGGTACTAGAACCATTTGATAGATGGGCATTGGATTTTGTTGGCCCTATCAGCCCTCCTTCCAAACAGAAGGTTTACATTCTGGTGTGTACAGATTACATGACCAAGTGGGTAGAAGCTGTAGCTTTGACTAAGGCTAATGACCAGGCGGTGATTGATTTTCTGTACAGTGAAATATTTACCCGCTTTGGGGTACCAAAGGAAGTAGTCATCGATGGGGGACCGCAATTCATCTCACACCAATTTGAGTCCTTGCTCCGGAAGTATCATGTGCAGCATAGGATAGCTTCTCCTTACCACCCCCAGGCCAATGGTCAGGTGGAAAGTACTAATAAGGTTATTGAAGCAATCCTTACTAAAACAGTTAAAAGCCATCGAAAGGATTGGGCTGACAGGCTTCCAGAAGCACTGTGGGCATATCGCACAACTTGGCGCAACACCACAGGGTTTTCTCCTTATGATCTGGTATATGGAAAGAGTGCCATCTTTCCAATTGAATTTGAGATCAAGAACCTGAAAATAGCCACCGAAATGAATCTAGATGTAACAGAAGCCCAGAAGAGAAGATTGAATCAATTAAATGAACTGGATGAGAAACGGTTAGCTGCAGTAGACTAGACTGTGCTGCTCCAGCAACAGAGATCCAACTGGCATGACTGATTCATCAAAAAGAAAATCTTCCGTGAAGGAGACTGGGCACTATTATATGACTCTAGATTCAAGAAGGATTTTAAAGGAAAATTACGTATAAGATGGCTGGGTCCATATTTGGTCGACAGGGTATTTGACAACGGCACTGTTCGCCTGGTGACTATTGATGAAAACCGTATACCATTACTTGCTAACAGCCACATACTGCGACTGTATCGTAAGCCCATCTCGAAAGATGCATTCATTTCACAAATTGCTGCCGATCCAGATTATCAGTTGGCACCAGAGTAGGAATTTTTCTCTGCTTGTGCCAATCCTTAAACTGAAAATCGTATTTGCTGTACATAAATAATTTCCTGTTGTAGCGTATAATTGTTGTTTTTTTTCCTCTTTGCATTTGATCTTTTCGTTTGCTGTCATTTTCCAAAAAATTTCAGGGAAGCACCAGGAGAACGACCAGTTTGGGCCCGTCAAGCGAAAATCTCCCTGTGCCGTCCTTGCTTAAAAAAAAAAAAAAAATCCGGCAGCTGCGACATATTTTTCGGCATCTGCAACATCTTTTCCGGAAGCTGTATATCTTTTCCGGCAACCACGTTATCATTTCCCATCAACCGTAAAAATCCTTTTTCCCGCGGCCGCAAATCCTTTTTCCTGCGGCCGTAAATCCTTTTTCCCGTCAGCTTCAATCTTTTCTGGCAGCTGCAACATTGGTGGCTGCAACATCGGCAGCTGCAACATCTTTTTCCGCAGATGCCACCTCATTTCCCAGCGGCTGCCACCTCATTTCCCAGCAGCCGTAATATCCTTTTTCCCTCCTGCCGTCAATCTTTTCTGGCAAATGAAACATCGACGGGTGCAACATCTTTTTCTGCAGCTGCCACCTCATTTCCCAGCGGCTGCCACCTCATTTCCCAGCAGCTGTAATATCCTTTTTCTCGCCTGCCGTCAATCTTTTTTGGCAGCTGCAACATCGGCGGCTGCAACATCGGCAGCTGCAACATCTTTTTCCGCAGCTGCCACCTCATTTCCCAGCGGCTGTCACCTCATTTCCCAGCAGCTGCCACACAATTTCCCAGCAGCCGTAAACTTTTTTTTCCGGTAGCTGCAACAACTCTTCCCGGCAGCTGCAACATCTTGTCACAGTGGCTGCAACATCATTTCTCAGCATCTGCATTATTATTTTTCGTCTACCGTAAAATCATTTTTCCCGGCAGCCGTTAATCCTTTTTCCCGGCGGCTGTGAATCATCCCCAGCAGCTGCGACTTCAATCCAGCGGCTGCAACATCATGTCACAGTGCTGCAACATAATTTCCCAGCGGTTGCGTTATCATTTTTTCCGTCGACCGGTAAAATCTTTTACCCGGTAGCTGTGAACTTTTTCCGACGAACGTGAACTATTTTCCGGCAGCCGCAACCATTTTCCCGTAGCTGCAACAACTTTCCCGCCAGGCTGCAACATATTTCCCATAGTCGTAAAACTTTTCCTGCCAGCTGTAATTTTTCCCGCCGCCGTAAAAATTTTCCGTGACAGCCGTAATTTTCCCGATACTGTAAATTATTTTTCTAGCTGCCATGAATTCTTTTCCGGTGGCTGCAACTTCTTTCCCGGCGGCTGCAACATATTTTTTTTGGCGACTACAATATCTTTTTCGTCGGCCGTGCTATCATTTTTTTGGCAACTTGCAGTGGTAACTCCCGGGTTAATAGAAGAATTGTTCCAAACCTGCTAATCATGGTGCTGATTCACCTCAGTCGTGCCAGCGAACTCATCATTCCAACCCTGAGGACGCGATGGTTTGTGTTTCACCGGCGGAAGAAATTATTGCCTTATCCGAGTCATCATGATCACACATCTGACTGTGCACGAGTTCGGCTCCGTGATGTCACCAACTGCATGCTCCACCATTTTCTGCAGCATTCCGACGCACAGTTTTATGAGGTATGGCTTTCATTTATCACGTGATTAAGCATTGATATCATTTAAACGATATTAGTCGTACCTTCACTCGTACCACCATTATACCTGATTAAACCTTTCCCTTGTACGACGTAAACACTAACAACTGCCACCTTCCCCAATTCGGCATGGAAATTTCAAATGATTTTCTGTGCTCAACTTTCCAAATTTGCTCATTCTCTCAACGTCTCCGCTCAATGATTCGTGCATCCTCTGTGCTGCAACTTCCATTCTGGGATCCTGTACTCTGTCGAATAGCAACTTCAGCTTGCATCCAGGACCATGGGGATTCCAGTTCGCCATGAACCTTTCAATACACGGGAACTTAGGTGAAATCTTCAAGTTCTTGCCATTTTTCAAGCTGCCGGCTAGCTCGAATTCTTTGAGCGATTGGACGGATTCGATCGAGACGCAACCCTGCAATTTGCCTTGAATCTTACCAAAACTCACTCCATGGTGTGGGGGCTGCGTATAGAAGTCTCCGAGATCATTATATCCGAGTTTACAGCCATCCCGATGGTCAAAAAACCCTGGTTTAACCGACGGGTTCCTGCAACGGTTGCACGAGAAGAATTTTTACTCCCAGGGGAGCAAGTTGAAGCATCCAGAAGGGGGATTGCATTGAACTCACTGCCGCGGCCATGGGACCAGGTTGCTGTCTTCCTCAAGAAGTACATTAATTGTGAAGGTAGATATCAAACTGTGTATAACTATGAACTTCCTTTGCTTTCTCATCCCCGCCATGGCATTTTATTGAACGTTCCATTTTATTTACTGCACGACTTGCGTCATATGGCGGCATTTGTTCAGTCTGCTAAGCACCCCCTATCCTCTCTCACCCACCATGGCCTTATCAAATTAATCATTGTAAGAACCCTTTCCCAACATCATATAACTTGGGAACAATTCATCACCCGACCTCAACAACCTGTTCCCTTGCGGGTCGTCCCATTACAGCAAATATAGGTTCCGCCACAACAGGAGGTCCGGAGTTCCTCTAGTGAAGTTGGGGGGAGGGATGAAATGGGAGAAGAACAACAATCAGGGGCACAGGTAGGACCATCCGGGGTGGGTGAAACCACAGTAGAAGAACAACAACCGGGGGCACAAGCTGGGCCATCTGGGGAGGATGAACCTATATTAGAGGAAGAACAACCAGGGGCACAATCAGAGCCATGTGGGGGAGATGAATATCCGGCACAAGCAGAACCATTGGGGGATGAAACTGCATTTGAAGGAGAGCAATTGGAGGCACAAACAAATCCATTAGGCGATGATGCAGATGAAACCTTTGTGGAAAACCTAGATAACAGAGCAGCTCCGACAGCAGAAGGCGAAATTGGAGCAGCATCAAATGCTACGACAATGGAACCTGAAGATGATAGAGCCAGGGCAATGGAAGAAGACATTGAGCTGGTAACAATTGAGTCTTCACCTGAGTGGGTAGGAGGAGGAGATGTGATTGAAGAAGAACAGCATGAGAAGCAACCAAATATTCCTTCGACCTCAGCTTTGGTTCCCTATGTCCCAGCTCCACAGAAGGAAACACCACAAAAATAAAAACCACAAAAGAAAACACCACAGAATAAAAGAAAGAGAGCCACCAATGAATTTAATCTAATAGCACCAATTAGAAAGAAAAGAACTCGATCAGCCACAGCAGCAGAGGCATCCAGGAAAAGATGGGAAACCCTAGAGGCACAGGTTGATCCCCCAACCCTTGTACCAAGACCGATGGATGCTCCACAAAGGCCAGTGGAGGAGGAACCTGGAATTGAAGGACTTCTGGCTGAGAATGAAATGCTGAAAGAGGATCTTCAAGTACTTAGAAAGGAGTTGGAAAGTTGGAAGGAAACCTACAGAAAGCAGGGTGGAAGAAAAATGTACACACTAATAGAGGCTGCAGAACAACTGGAGGGATCAGATTCTGCTGAAGCTGAGCAGGAGGATGAACGAATACTCTGTCCCATCTGTGGATAAATTTTCAAAGAGGCAGGCCACAAAATCAAACTGAGCACTTATTCAGCACAACAGCCCGCGGTCACAATAAAGGAAGCAGCAGAAAAAGAAGGTGCTGTCACACAAGAACCAACATCTTTGAATATCCTTGCTGAAGATGCCACTTCCCATGATACAGAGATAAGAGAACAGATAGGAGAAGAACATGGGATGGAGGACACTCTGGAGCCTAATAAAGAATATATGGCAACTCCAGAATGTTCTCATGATATAGAGATTATAGAACAGGTGGGAGAAGAACCTGGAATGGAGGTCACTCTGGAGGCTAATGAAGAATTCCATACTGTGACCCCAGAATGCTCCCAGGACACAGAAATTTTGGAAGAAGAGGCTCAAAGGAAGGACAGTGATAAACTGGAATAGGATGCTGTAAAACAAGAACCAGCAAACCTGAATTTACTTGTCCAATCAGCCAAACAAGTGGGAGAAGAACCAGGAACATAGGACACTCTGGAATTCAATGATGAACTCTGGGTGGTAACCCCAGAGGACTTCCATGACACAGAGCTCCTAGGAGAAGAGTTGCAACAACAGGAGGATGAAGAGGCAAGCCAGGATGTTGCTACACAAGAACCAACATCCTTGGAAGCTGCAACAGGAGCTTCTGAATTTCATTTAAAAGATAAACCTGGAGTGGATTTCATTCCCGATACACAGTTGGGAGAAGATGAACAGGTACAGACACCATGCTCAGGTGACACCAAAATTTTGGAGGAGGAGCTGCACAATGAGAAAGAGATCCAATCTCAGCAGCAGAAGGACAAGGAAGACACTGCTACACAAGAACCAGTGTCTCTAAAAGCAATGATTGTAGCTGCTGAAGAGAGCCTAAAGGATGTTGCTGTCACACAAGAACAAGCAACTCTTTTATTAAATTTAGATGTGCTAGAAGACATTGCCCCACAAGAACCAGTGCTTCTCCCTCCTAGGAATGTTATTGATTTAGATTCAGATTAAGGATGGCCTTCTAAGCTCTCAGGCACAGCATAATGAGACTGCAGGAAGATTCCCACTACATTAACTGCATTTCCAGATACCAACAATTAGCAGTGGAAGGGGAAAAATGATGAAGGAAGATGTTGGGTTACTCACAGAGGCTGTTCAAAAGACAGAAAAGGTACCTGGGTTTCCTACAATTCTTTCTCTCTTCATGGATAGAGCTCAGTACAGGATTCAGATTGTAAATAATGCAGGTTGTTGCATGAGGACATGCAACAGGGTAGTTGGGGGGAGATGTTGAGCCCAGAATTGGCCCTCTTTAATCATGTTCAATCATCTTTCCTGCCCCTGTCTTACACCATTTATCATGCCAATTAGACCTGTTGTCCTCACTTTATTTCCCCAAATTACCAAGGTATGATTAATCATTGTTTTATTTTATTAATGCTTATGATTGTGATAATTAAAGCTGTGCATCTCTCAATTGTGCTAACATGTTACGATTTATGAAGGTAGTTGAGATAAATGGACTGCAAGAAGATCGGGGCTGAATAAGTCGTGAAAGAAGGGATGTTCGTTGCTTGAAAAGGGATCCTCGGGGCTCGAATCATCAATTAAGGCACAACTGT
Organism: Larix kaempferi; assembly: GCA_027924585.1. Taxonomy (NCBI): domain Eukaryota; kingdom Viridiplantae; phylum Streptophyta; class Pinopsida; order Pinales; family Pinaceae; genus Larix; species Larix kaempferi. The sequence continues at coordinate 7,342,909 of BSBM01000076.1, forward strand.
GACAGGGAAGCTGTAACAGAATGTGCTATCTTCAGTATGTTGCTGCTCGAGTCTAGCTGTGAGTTGGAAGGACCGCCACTCTTGGGTCAAATGATAACTTTCTCATATCTGGATGTTTCTTTTCTGCCACGTATTGTAACAGCTAGTTATTTAGGGCGCGATTATAGGATTAGATGTTATGATTTGTATAAATATGGGGGAGTTGCCTCGACCCGAGGGTTGAACAACAGATAATCATTTTCATTGTATTAGCAGCCGAGCAGAACTGTGTACTCATTCTTCTGTTAATATAAGGGGTTACTTCTGAGCTAAAGGAGTTCGTGTTGTTCAGCCAGCGTCTCTGTGTGAAGACTAGGCCCGTCTTCCATAGAGATTGCTGAGTTAAAATAGGATTTTGAATTCATTGTTGTGTGATGCTTTGTTCTTTCCTTTTGTACACAGCAGCAATATTCATTGTGTGGATTTTCATTATAGTTAAAGATTATATTTCTGTGAGATTGGTGAATGGTGTAGAACAACAGTCGACTGAGTAAGGTTTGCTTTATTCGTTTCATTTGCAGTTATACACAGCTGTGTTCATCTTACAGATAAAGTTGTGATCCCATGAGTCCTGGCAATTTATCTTTTCTGTTATGATCGTTGATTTCCATTCTGCAATTCAATTTATTAGAATAGTTGACTCAATCTGTTGCAATTGGATTTCTAGTTTAATGTTCAGTTTATGCCTTATGGTTTCCAGAGTGATTAGATCAGACAAGTGATTGTTCTAGAATACGAATGGAATTTCTTTCCTGCAATTGTTGATTAGATCTGATACCATTTCTTATTGATGCATGATAGAGAGGAATTGAAGTATAGCAGTTAGAATGCAATTGGGATTGCATAGGTTTTTGGGGATGAACATGGATGATAGAAGATAAAAGTATTCACTTCTAATGGTTTGGTGTTTAAGCATATATTGTGCACTTATCCTTTGAAATAAGAAGACTTCCTCAGGTTGACAATAAATTCATATGCTCTGTGTGTATTGGTAACAATTTATCTGCATATAGAGTGCTTGACAGAAACCCGGAAATAAGAGTGGTGCATGATAGCAAAGTAGAGCCGTTCGCCTCGTTCCATCTAGCCTACATTGCAGCAGCCTAAAAATTACTGCGCTCTCAGTAGACACTGAATGATGAATGGCTGGGGAAGATGGACAATATTGAGATGTCTAAGAAGCTGCTAATCATAGGAAAGCAACTCAGGAAAAGAGACAGCGATGAATATGAAGTTCAAAATCTGAGAGCCCCTTTTCGAATGATCGCCCTCATGTTAAGCAGAATTTTCGACATGCCCGATGGAACTGTCTACAGGATACAATGGGAACCCATCATTCATTATGTGGCATTTAAGGGAACTGTCTTCGACTAGGAAACTATCCTCTCAGATAGTTTGTCATCCGCCGTGGCCACATCCAAGGAAGGACTGGCTATAAAGAAGTCAGAATTCTTCATGTCTTCATATCTTGTTGATTGCATTCTGGAAAAGCTCCCTTTCCCTAAGCTAGGCTACGTGTGGGAGCAATCCAACACCCCAGTATATACCGCTTACAAGATACTTTGGGCCCAAAATTATAGGATGCACTATAAATTCATATGTGAAGAATTCATTATACCTCTGTATGAGCAGATGTTTGGTGAAGAACCTAATTGCTTATCAGAGAATGCCATGGCTATGCTGGAAAATTATGGAGATTTCTATTTTTCAGAAGACAGTACTTATATCAGAATGTATGGAGGATCCAAGCCACCATATATCTTTCCCAAATATGCTACTGATTATATAGTTTTGAAAGAAGCAGTTAGGCAAGTTTTTCTTGATGGAGTCAGAGGATTTTTGAATAAATTGAAAACGGATTCCTTCCCTTCTCTGTCATTCTGTGTGGGAGCCTATAAGTTCTCAGGGGTTGAATTTGATGAGGAATTCATTCAAGAGTTAAAAGGTTTTCATTTCGGGGAAGCAATATTTCATAGAAATGACAAATGAAACAAAGTTGTAGAGCACTGTAAGGAATTGTACGCCCACTTTGATTATGCCCATTATTATGATGAGGATGAAGAATTATATAGGGGAATCAACAACATGACTGAGTTGCAAATCTGTCGCTGCAAAGGTGGAGCAAGATCTAGCTCTACCACTGTCCAAATTGCCCAAGAAGCCAAGTCACAGAAAGAGGTGGAAATAGAGGAAGCTCTTGCTAATGAAGAGCAGAGGCTAAAGGAGGAAGCAGATAGAACTCAAAAAGAAATTGCTGACAAGTTGCGGAAGGATCAAGAACAAGCCCTTAAGCTTCAGGAGGCAGAAACTCTTAGGCTGCAAGAAGAAGAAGCCCAAAGGCTTTGGGATCAAGAGTTAGAAGAGGCAAGATTGCAGCAAGCTGCCAGAGAGCAGGAAGAGAGGGAGGCAGTTGAAAATCGTCTAAAAGCTGAAGAATAAGAAAGACGACGCAAGGCAGAAGAAGAAAATAAGGCAAATGAAGATGCACGAGATGGTGGTTCTAATACACAGGACATGGACATAGGTTCATCAAAATTGGTACAGACCCCACCCACTGAAGAGAATGTCCCAATAGAAAATCTCCCACTGATCCCTTTCACCCCATCAAAGGATCATATTATGTCCCAGTCGAACAGATTTGTATATAACAGGGATAGGAAATCTATTGTTTTGAAGTCAGAGACAAGGTTAAAGAGACTTTTTGAGTCAGACATTGTCACCCATCGTGAAACTACTGTTATGCAAAACACGAAGCATGCTCCTATGGGTATGGCATCTGCTGTTGTAGCAGCAACCAAAGCAAGCGAGGACAATGTAATCAACATAGTAAATAAGTTCGAGTCAACCACAAAAAGGGCTTGTATGCTACAGCACACCGTGGCCAATGAGCAGTCTTATAGGGAGCTCGTAGTAAAGAAACATGATCACCTCCTATCCGATCATAAGGAGTTGTTGGATAAATATCAACACCTGGAGGAGGAAAAGGAACACTTGGCAGTTCAGATGATGGTACTTGAAGCTGAGAAGAACGACTCCGAAGCCAAAGTTGTCTAGTTAGAGGAAGATAAGCAGTTGTTGGTTGAGCAGCTAGAACAAGCAAACAACAAAACAATGGATATGACTTTGTTTCACGAGCAATCCTGTGATGTACTCAAGCAGATGCATGAGAAGCAAGAATTGCTTACCGAAGAAGTTTGCAGGCTAAAGGCCATGCTAGACAGGATGAAAGGAATCAACTCTGAAGCTATTAGGCTAAAGAACAAATATACATGGGTAAAAGCTAATATTTTAAGCCAAATGGAATGGAGAGAAGGGAAGGTGGATTTCCCCAAGCACCTCCCGTTCAAACCTATGGTTGATTTTAAGGAAGATGTAGCCTTCATGGAATTTTGTAGGAAATGCGAGGTTAAGCTAATTGCTGTGATCCAGGTTACAATGGGAAAGTGTAATAGCCTTTATCAAAAGATTCAAGAAGTGCATGTAAAGTGAAAGGTTGTATTTCCCCACACCCTTGATGAATTTACAAGTAAAGAGAAGCGCCTCTCCGATTTAAAAGATGAACTAAACATTCAATTGGAATATGTGAGAAGAATCGATGTGTTAACCACAGAGGACCTCCATCAATGCATCATGTTGCCTTCAGTACACGCTCAAATGCTCCATGAAATCCGCCAGACAACAATAACAGAAATGCAACGCATCAAGGCAGAGCTCGACAAGCATGTAACTTCAAAGAAGATCTTGCTCCCTTCGCTTGCCAATGTTGTCATAAGAGACACTGGTATTTGGTTCAGCTACATTGAAGAAGAAGATAGGAAGGCAACAACAGCAAAACTAATCGATAAAGGCACATCATCTACAATAGAGGCACCAGCAGAGATAGAAGTGCCCTCCGAAATGGCTGCTCCAGCTGCAGCACATGCCCCACCCCAGAACTAGGTCGATAGCCATGATGCATCGAAATTTTCCTTCCCTGTCATCGAATCATAAAGTCAAAGGGACAGCTGTCCTCTTTTGTTTTTGTTATGTAAAGGTGCCACGATTCACCTCATTTTTGTAGAAAGCATTTAAAGAAAAAATTAAAATAATTAAAGAGGGAGACACGTGGCATCCCTAGAGGCATTTTGTAAACTTATAAATAGTTAGTCAGTGAATAGTACAAAGGACTTTTGGTAGGTGAAGGACAGTTTCTAGCTTGTACATGAACTATTTCTCTGCATGTATAAGGAATTCGATTTTACCTAATGAAAGCCTGGGAGACTACATTTTTGCCTGAAAGATGCATTGAATGTTTACTGGATTACTCTTGTATCATCCATATGCTGTGAGATATTTCTTTACTATTGTGAATTACTTCTCTGTAATGAATGATTCTTCTATTTTTTTTGTGCAAAGATATATCTCTCAAATGAGTAATGGAATGTATTAACTGAATTAAAGCTATCTTTAATATCTTTTGTATTTTGCTGTAGATGCATCTTTATGATTGAATAGGTATCTGTCTGATCTTTATATGTTTCTTTCAGTTTATTACTCATCTTTACAGTTTGCTCCTTGCAAGGATAGATTAAATTTGCTTTCATAGTTTTAGATTAATTTAGATTAGCTACCTGCATTTAGCATAGGACACTTGCATCTCATCTTTAAAATAAAATAACTAAACGGTGGATCGGGCCGCAACCGGTGCAGGAGTAAGAATCTTTAAATCTTACGGTAGTCAGAACCGTTAACCGGACGGATTCCCTACATCAAACGGTGGACGATCTAATTGGGACTGTCTACCGAGGAGAATCCCTTGCTGATTGATGCTACGATTTCTGAGGCATCAACAATTTTTGGCGCTAGAAGGAGGGCCACCAGTGTATGGATGATATAGGAGACTCTTCTTTAAGAGGAGATCCATCTGGAAGCCCACTTAAAACAACAATCCCAGACAATTCAGATGTGGAAGTGACAAATCAAGAAAATCCCAATTCTGAATTTAAAATCAAGAAACACTGTATGCTATACCTTTTGAGGAAGTAGCAAACCTGAGAAGGCATACCTTTGCTTACGTTAAACAGCTTGGCGGTTTAAATGAGATTCCCCTTCTTCCTAGAAGAAGAGCTCCAAGAAGGGAAAGACAATATACACGTGATTCTATTTTGGTCCAGAACTTTGAACAATTAGTAAGTTTATCCTTGGAAGAAATCATAGAACCTCTTGGAGAAATTGAACTTGAAAACCTTCAAGATCTTGAGGAACCTCACACTCCGAAGAATTCTCCACCTCACACTCCACATGATACTCCACCTAATTCCCCACGGGAAAATATGGATGTACCTACATGGAGAGCAAGAGGAGCATTAAATTTAGTTGGACCCTTTCACAATCTGCCTAAGAATCCTGAGAAGGTTTTGCCTAAATATGATCCTGGAAAAGGTATCTCTGCTGAAGATCACCTAAAGAGTTTTTATTTAGCTCTGAACCTTTTAAATGTGCAACATGAAGATGTAGTCTGTAGGCTCTTTCCATATACTTTTGAGCCTAAGGTATCATCCTGGTACTTTAGTTTACAAGCTAGCTCAATATCGAATGGGGAAGAATTTGAGAAATGTTTTTTAAAGAAATATGGGAATCAGAAGACAATAGCTACACTCATGAAATAATTGCTATGCATGAGAACGGAGAAGAAAGAAAAGGTTCAAGAATTTAACCAAAGATTCACTACACTGTTAAATAATTTTAGTGAAGCAACTAAACCCGCAGAAGAATCTTTAGTTGAATATTATACAACAACGCTCGATCCCCCAATAGCAATGTTTGTTAAAAGAACTAAGAAAACTACCTTAATATAAAATTTTGAAGAAGCTAGGAAGGTAGAGGAAGAAGCAGACAACATTTCTAAACACGCTCTTGATATAGAAGCAAAGCCAACAACTACTAAGAAAACCCTGCTATTAACAAGAAACAAAGACTGAGCCATCGACAGACATGGAAAATGTAGTCAAAATGATGCAAAAGATGTCAAATAAAATTGTAGACCTTGAAAAGGATAGAGCGACTAGTACATCCAGGAAGCCTTTAAAGCATTTCTACAAGAAAAGAGAATAAAATGACCAGCCACGTCCACCTATGAACAACTCTCCTGTTTTAAATTTAAATGAAGTAGGAATGGAACATTTCTGCACTTTTCATTAGGAACCACACTCTAAAAAAAGATGCCTACAATGGATAAATTCAATGAGCTTAGTGATGAACCAAATGATGGACTCACAAATTCTGGATCAAGACAATCCTCTGGAAGAGCAGACTCCCCAACCAGAAGACCCTCCCCAGACACCACTATGGTCTTATGGGACTGGGTACCTATAACTGAGCTAATTGAAGATGACCTCGAAGAAAGTCAAGTTTCAACAGTCAATATCACTACCCATAGTAAAGGTTCTATCACTGATCCAAGCTCAACCACAGCCAAACCTAAAGCCTCCAAAGAATTACCTAAAAGGCACATCACGGTTATTCCATAGCAGCCCAAGGCTAACCAAATACCTACCAAACAACCAAACGTAGAAACGACTCAGCAAAATAAGGTAACCTTAAACAAGACAGACAATCAACCAAAAGTTGTAAAGGAATGTGACATGGGATATGATATAATTGAAGACATAAAGAAAGTAAAAGCAAACATGTCTATATTCGATATGTGTAGTTTGCCTCAGCAAAGAAATAAGTTGTTACAAGCTCTTGAACCCCAATCCAGCGCACCATTAGCAGATACTCAGGAAGACCCTAAAATTAATGAAGCTAGTATTGGCGGGAAATCTAAATCCCAAACATTACCTTTTCTGTTGACCTTTGAAATCTTCAATCACAACGTGCATAATTGTTTAGTAGATTCTGGGGCTTCCTCGAATGTAATGCCTATGTCTATTTGTAGAAATATCAATGGGTAGCCAATTCCATCTCCAGCCCAGATTATTCAGCTGGATAGAACTGCTGTTAAAGTAATTGGGGAAATGAAAGATGTGCTTATTAGATTGTATGCTGATTCTAGGTGTGTCAGTTCATAGATATAATGGTAGTTGATATTCCGGAAGCTTATGGTTTGATCTTGAGTAGGGACTGGTCTACAAAACTAGATGGTTATTTTGAAACAGATTGGTCTCACTTATGGTTACCATACCAAAATAGGCAAAATCAGATCAAAGTACTACGAGAACCACACATGAAGAAGAATGTGACTCAACTAGAAGAAAAGAATGAAGCTGTAGCTTTTTCATCTTCAGTCTTGGGAAATTGTTTCTTGGAAATTGAACCGGGTAATTATCAATCCGAAAGTGTTTGCCATGAATCAGATGAATAGTCCGATCTTCTTCAATTCTCCTGGACTGATGATATTGACTGTAATATAGTTAGCTTAATTGTTGATTTAGAGGATAAAGATACTAACTTAGTTAGATCAAAGAATGTTTTTTGGGTATTATATTTCGATGGTTCCAAGACCTCGGAAGGGTCCGGATCCGGATGTGTGTTAGTTGACCCTGAAAACAACAAATATTTCTTATCATGTATATTAGAGTTTGATTGTACTAACAATACTACTAAATACGAAGCTTTGGTCCATGGATTAAAGAAAGCCATCGGTTTAAAGGCTAAATACCTCAAAGTCTTTGGTGATTCGAAGATAGTTGTCAGACAGGTAAGAGACATGATCCATTGTATTTCACCACATTTGAAAGGATATCAGTCTGAGGTATGGGATCTGATTACAAACTTTGAAGCTTTTAATATAAAATCTGTTCCCAGATTACAGAATGTTGCTGTTGACTTATTAGCTACCTCCGCTTCTATGTTAGTGCCTACTAATAATAAATGTTCTATTGAATTGGTTTTCAGGCCTTCTGTTCCAGATAATATAACAAATTTCAGGGTGTTAGATGATGACAGCCAAATCATTAGTTTCTTAACCAATGAAAACATGTTTCAAGAAGTTGTTATAGATGAAGAAAAACATGATGCTGATCTGCAAGATAAGGACACAACTAAAGGAAATTTCATTCCTAGAGGAGTGAGATCACTTGAAAGTTTGTTCGATCTGCAAAGCAAGTTCAAGAGACCAGCAAATGTGAAAACTCATAGTTCTACTATGCAACATGAATTGGTAAATCTAGGTACAGAAGCTGAGCCAAAATATGTCAATCTCGGTAGATGTTGTTCACTAGGTGAAAGAGGCAAATTCATCAAACTTTTTTGGCAATATAAAGATGTGTTCGATTGGAAATATGAAGATCTAAAAACGTATGACACTCGTATCGTTCAGCATGTTATACCAGTGAAATCAAATGTTAAACCTTTTCAGCAGCAGCTAAGAAGGATGCACCCTACTCTCGAGCCTTTAATTCATAAGGAATTAAAGAAGTTATTAGACGCTAAGATCATCTTTAAAGTCCGGCATTCGGAATGGGTCGCTAATTTAGTTCCCATAAGGAAGAAGTCTGGAGAAATAAGACTATGTGTAGACTTTAGATACCTAAACAGAGCATTTGATAAAGATAATTACCCTGTTCCTTCAATGGAACAAATTTTGCAGATAGTATCAGGAGCAGAAATGTTTTCTCCACTGGATGGTTTCTCTAGTTACAATCAAGTGTTGGTAGCAGAAGGAGATCGTCTTAAGACTACTTTCCGCACAAAGTGGGGAACATTTTCATACCGAAGAATTCCTTTCGGCTTGATAAACGCAGGAGAAACTTTCCAGCGAGCAATGGACATTGCTTTTCGAGGATTAGGCGGTCATTGTGTTGTAGTCTATCTGGATGATGTAATGGTATTTTCAAAAAAAAAAGATGACCATGTTTTCCATTTAAAACAGATTTTTTACCGATGCAGGAAATACGACATTTCTCTAAATCCCAAGAAAAGTGTCTTTGTTGTTCTTGAAGGCAAACTTTTAGGCCACATTATCTCAAAGAAGGGAATTTCGATAGATCAAGAGAGAGTGCAAGTTATCAATAAAATTCCCATGCCTCATAATAAAAAATCTATGCAATCATTTATGGGCACAATCAATTTTGTTTGAAGATTTGTCCCTAACTTCGCTAAGACCGTCAAACCTTTGCAGCAAATGGTCAAGCAAAGTGTGTAGTTCAAGTGGACAGATTTAGAGAAGGACGCATTCAAAGATATCAAAGCAGCCATAGATAACGCTCCTTCTCTGAGAAGTCCAGATTTTGACAAAGACTTTATTTTGTATACTTTTGCTTCGGATGACTCTCTCACGGCTGTTCTTACACAATAGGTAGAATGAGGAGATGAATACCCAATTTCCTTCATGAGCACTGGTCTGCAGGGCGCTGAACTGAATTATCCTATTGTTGATAAGCAAGCTTATGCTGTATTCAAAGCGGTAAAACATTTCAAGCCGTATATTCTTAAGAGTAGAACCAAGGTCATAGTCCCTCATCCAGCTGTCAGATCTCTTTTCGTTCAAAAGGAATTGGGAGAAAGAAGAGGGAATTGGGTCACAGCTCTTCAAGAATATGATTTATAATTTAAACCAGCTACCATCATTAAAGGTCAGGGCCTATGTAAATTGCTCACTGAACATCCAATTGATGAAGAGCAGAGTTGGGAAAGTGAAGCTGAACTAAACATGGCTGAGGTATGCCCTATTTTTACAGCTCCCGAATCCTGGTATAGAGATCTAGTACACTATTTACAACAAGGATAGTTACCAGAGCATTGGGGCTCTAAGCAAAGAAGGGCACTTCGTTTGAAGTCAACAACGCATCAGATTATTGATGTCATACTTTTCAGAAAAAATTATGATGGCGTATTTCTCATGTGTTTAGAGAAAGAAGATGCAAATAAGATGGTCAAAGAACTACACGATGGCCCCGCTAGAGGACATTATTCCGGAGATACAATAGCTCACAAAATACTAAGGGCTAGATACTATTGGCCCACCTTATTAAAAGAAACCCATGCCTATGCAAGAAATTGTGATGTGTGCCAAAGAAGTGCTGGGAAATTACCCAAGGCAGCAGGACCATTGCAACCCGTGATTATCTCAAAGCCTTTTGAACAATGGGGCATAGATGTCATTGGAGAAATAAAACCAAATTCTTCTCTGCAGCATTGGTATATCCTGACAGCCACAGACTATTTTACAAGATGGACAGAGGCTGTCCCATTGTGCAAAATCAACGAGGATGCAGTTATCAATTTCTTAAAGGAAAATCATAACTAGGTTTGGGGTTCCAATTTCCCTAGTCTTTGATAATGCAACTTATTTTTCATCTTTTAAGATAAATGAATTTGTTTATGGGAGATGAATTAATTTACACTATTAAGCCAATTATTATCCTCAAGGAAACAGATTAGCTGAATCTTCAAACAAAAACCTCATTCGGATTCTCAAGAAGACTGTAATTGAAAATCAAAGGAGCTGGCACATAGCTCTCCCCAATTCCTTATGGGAAGATAGGGTTACTCCAAAGAATGCCTTAGGGGTCTCCCCATATACCCTTGTCTATGGTAAAGAAGCTATCCTCCATCCCAACATCTTACTCCCATCTTTGCAATTGGCCCAAGCCTCCCAAGGTTCCAGTAGCCAGCTTTTACAATCCAGAATTAACACCTTGTTGAAACTTGAGGAATCCCGAGAGAAAGCTAAAGACTGATTCCACCAACACCAAAACATAGTCAAGAGGTGGTTCGATAAGATAAAATCTAGCAAAAGAAGTTTTGAAGTAGGTGACTTAGTTCTGAAATGGGACCATTCCCATGAAGGTAAAGGAATGCATACAAAATTTCAGCATTTATGGGTAGGCCCTTACCAAATTTCTGAAAAGCTTGGCCCAAATACCTACAAACTTCAAGATCTGCAAGGAGAGGAGGTAACCCTGCCTCTAAACGGCCTTGCTTTGAAATAGTATTTCTCATAGTCCTGTGGAGTCTCCTTTGTACATAAAATTTTGTTTTCGTTTTGTCTTTTATCTTTTCTTTGAAGTCAGTTTTTTGTTTTCTACACTTAGATGTTTTCTTTTATCCTTTAATAAAATCTAGCTCAGCTATTGGTGAGGCATAAGATAGATCTTTGGGCTAAACTCAATCCTGAAAGGGTGAAAACCACTTACAAAGAGTTGTTTATGTGACTTTGTCTTCAATGATTGATTTTTAGGAATATTAGAGATCCTTTCGTTGATTGGTCAAAGAAACCCTGTTTTAATAACTAAGATTCAACGTTTCTTTCCTACTATCTTGGGGCCCCATTCACTTTAACATAATTATCTGCCTCAAGGATTTTTCTATAATCAAACCCATGGAAAGGAAGCATGTCTTACAGATATATGGCATTTAAAATGATCCCATGCTACAAACGAAAGCCAAAAGGCTTATTTTAGGGAGTTGATTTCTAGAAATGCTCGCCTCAATCAAAGCATGGTAGAGAGATACTAAGCATTTTCAGTCAAGAAAGCTGTCCAAATAAATCAACTCAACAAGGTTCTTCTCCATCCGTGAGGCATGATAATCAAACAAACTTATCACTCACACAAAAGGACATTATGGATTGAAGAACCAGAGAAATCAAATATGCAAGTTGAAGAAACTCATTTCTGGAAAACTCAATTGACTAAAGTCACAAAGAAACATCCAAAAGGATGCAAATAGCATGGGAATGAGGAACAAACAAATATGTCCGTGAGATTTTGTTACGATCCTGTGGAGTCTTTTAAAGTTGATCTCTAAGAGGCAGAATTCTAAAATGAACCCCATACTCCGGCCCTGAGAAATTTGGAAAGAAGTATGATTCTAAGTTACCCTCTCCCAAAATGACCATGATGATGAGAGTGATCACAGTATTCACGAAAGCTGAACTATGGAGACATTTTATCACTCATGTAAATCAACAGTTTGTAAGTTCTCTACCCCAAAGGAGAGTGTTTTTTTAGAGATCTGTGTTCACTAGAGAATCGCTAATTGTTGTTGCTGCAACATCCCCCCCAAATATTTTGTAGATATTGGGGCCCCTCCTTTTTACTTCTTTCATAAAGTCACTTAGGAGTTAAAATTTCCTTAGAAGTTCTGTCATACTTAGTTTTTATAGGAGAAACCTTTCTTTTCAGTTTATTGATCTTTTTCTTCTAAGTCGGAACTCAAACTTTTCACCCGCAACAGCGGAAGAACTCATGCTTTTCACCCGCAACGGCGGAATAACTCATAAAGTTCGGCCACAATGGGAACCTCTTTTATCAAATATTTTTGCCTTGTACCTTTCAGGCGAAATCGCCAAGTCCATCCGAAACTTTGGCCGAACTCGACGAGTCTCCCCGTTGTGGCAGACCAACTCAAGAATTCTTGCCGCAACGACGGAAGGTTTTCATCATTTTTTGTTTTCAACCAAGACGCAAAGCCAAAACTTCGGATAAAATTGTCAAGTCTCCCTGCAACGGCGGACCAACTCAAGAAGTTATGCCGCAACGGCGGAGCAACTTGCAATCTTTGGCCGCAATAGGCGAGGATCCCTTTTGAAGTCCCTAAGCCTGCGATCATCGGACTAATCCAGCAAGTCTCCCGCAATGGCGGATGCCTTGTCCAATGTCACAACGAAACCCTCGAATTTGGGTAAAATTTGTGAATTCTGGATGCAACAGCGGGTAAACTCCAAAACTCTCGCCGTGGCGTCAGGTGAGTTTATTTGTTTCCTCCCGTTTTCACCGGTTACGCTTCAATGCCAAACATGCCGAGATGACCCTGTTGTACGCATTTTTAAACGTCGTTTTTAATAGCTCCACCAACCTATTAATTACTCCCGCGTGTCAACCCTTATATAAGGTTTTGGGGGTTTTGTTTGTTTTATTGAACCTTTTTATCGGAGAACGCCATTATGAAGCTGTCGGACTGCTCCAGCTCAGCTCACCCATTGCATAGTCAACCTCTGCGGGACCAACAATCTTTTGCTAGGTAGGTGGCTCTACCACTATTTTGTTTTTACTGACAAGTGCGTCAAACTCCTCCGGGTTATAGTATTCTCCTGCATGGCTGATAGACGTTCTTCGATAGCATTTTTGCAGCCATTCCCAAGCTCGTAGCCGTAGGTCTTTTCTGGTATTTTCCCTGATCCCTTGAACCCATGAGTTTCAAACCCCCTAGGCGGTTTCATCCATCGCACCACTCGCGTTTTTTCTAAGGAAATCCGGGGTAAGAAGAAAACCCAGTTAACTTTCCCATAATCATTTGACCTAGGTTGGGAAGTGTAGCTATGCTAGAACATAATCTTCGTTTTCATCTTCCTTTCTCAGTATTATCTATCACTGTGCTAATCCCGTGTTTTAATTTTCCTACGTCTTGCTCTATATTCTGCGCTATTTTGGCAATCTTATGTTTATTCATTCGTAGTTGCTTGACAGGATTAAACCAGCATGCCGAAGGGTAGTAGGAAGAAAGCTAAAATGATTGAACCAGAACCTACCGAGCCAAGATTTGAAACACCGTTCGAAGACACCAGGTCCATCACAGGCGTCCCTCCTGAAGTGAAATGGGGAGATGTTTACCGTATTCTTAGAGATCAGGACATTCTAGGAGCGCTCTTGGAGGAGGAGCACATCTATCAAAATATCAAACTCTCCGGTGTATCCAAAGCTTCCACACGCCCTGAGCTCTTTCCTTGCTCAGAAGGGATTGGGTGGATCCTAGAGCATGCAAACCTGGAAACAAGAGTGGTGCATGATAGCAAAGGAGAGCCATTCGCCTCTTTCCATCCAGCCTACATTGCAACAAACTACAAATTACCGCGCTCTCAGCAACCACTGAATGATGAATGGCTGAGGAAGATGGACAATATTGAGATGGATAAGAAGCTGCTAATCACAGGAAAGCAACTCAGGAAAAGAGACAACAATGAATATGAAGTTCAAAATCTGAGAGCTCATTTTCGGATGATCGCCCTCATGTTAAGCAGAATTTTCGGCATGCTCGATGGAACTATCTACAGGATACAATGGGAACCCATCATTCATTACGTGCCATTTAAGGGAATTGTCTTCGATTGGGAAACTATCCTCTCAGATAGTTTGTCATCCACCGTGACCACAGCCAAGGAAGGACTGGCTATAAAGAAGTCATAATTATTCATGTCTTCATATCTTATTGATTGCATTCTGGCAAATCTCCCTTTCCCTAAGCTAGGCTGCGTGTGGGAGCAATCCAGCACCCCAGTATATACTGCTTACAAGATACTTTGGGCCCAAAATTATAGGATGCACTATAAACTCATATGTGAAGAATTCATTATACCTTTGTATGAGCAGATGTTTGGTGAAGAACCTAATTGCTTATCAAAGAATGCCATGGATATGCTGGAAAATTATGGAGATTTCTATTTTTCAGAAGGCGGTACTTATATCAGAATGTATGGAGGCTCCAACCCACCATATATCTTGCCCAGATACGCTATTGATTATATAGTTTTGAAATAAGCAGTTAGGCAAGTTTTTCTTGATGGAGTCGGAGGATTTTTGAATAAATTGAAAAAGGATTCCTTCCCTTCTCTGCCATTGTGTGTGGGAGCAAATAAGTTCTCAGGGGTTGCATTTGCTGAGGAATTCATTCAAGAGTTAAAAGGTTTTCATTTCAGGGAAGCAATATTTCATAGAAATGACAGACGAAACAAAGTTGTAGAGCACTGTAAAGAATTGTACGCCCACTTTGATTATGCCCATTATTACAACGAGGATGAAGAAGTATATAGGGGAATCAACAACATGACTGAGTTGCAAATCTGCCATTGCAAAGGTGGATCAAGCTCTAGCTCTACCACTGTCCAAATTGCCCAAGAAGCCAAGTCACATAAAGAAAAGGAAATAGCGGAAGCTCTTGCTAATGAAGAGCAGAGGCTAAAGGAGGACATAGATAGAACTCAGAAAGAAATTGCTAACAAGTTGAGGAAGGAGCAAGAACAAGCCCTTAAGCTTCAGGTGGCAGAAAATATTAGGCTGCAAGAAGAAGAAGCCCAAAGGATTCAGGATCAAGAGTTAGAAGAGGCAAGATTGCAGCAAGCTTTCAGAGAGCAAGAAGAGAAGGAGGCATCTGAAAATCGGCTAAAGGCTGAAGAAGAAGAAAGACAGCGCAAGGCCGAAGAAGAAAACAAGGCAAATTAATATGCACGAGCTAGTGGTTCTAATACACAGGACATGGACATAGGTTCATCCCAATTGGTACAGACCCCGCCCACTGAAGAAAATGTCCCCATAGAAAATCTCCCACTGATCCCTTTCACCCCATCAAAGGATCATACTGTGTCCCAGTGGAACAGATTTGTATATAATAGGGATAGGAAATCTATTGTTTTGAAGTCAGAGACAAGGTTAAAGAGACTTTTTGAGTCGGACATTGTCACCCATCGTGAAACTACTGTTATGAAAAACACGAAGCATGCTCCTATGGATATGGCATCTGCTGTTGTAGCAGCATCCAAAGAAAGCGAGGACAATGTAATCAACATAGTAAATAAGTTCGAGTCAACCAAGAAAGGGGATCGTATGCTACAACACACCGTGGCCAATGAGAAGTCTTATAGGGAGCTCATAGTAAAGAAACATGATCACCTCCTGTCCGATCATAAGGAGTTGTTGGATAAATATCAACACCTGGAGGAGGAAAATGAACACCTGGCAATTCAGATGATGGTACTTGAAGCAAAAAAGAACAACTCCGAAGCCAAAGTTGTCCAGTTAGAGGAAGATAAGCAGTTGTTGGTTGAGCAGCTAGAACAAGCAAACAACAGAACAATGGATATGACTCCATTTCACGAGCAATCCTGTGATGTACTCAAGCAGATGCATGAGAAGTAAGAACTGCTTACCGAAGAAGTTTGCAGGCTAAAGGCCATGCTAGATAGGATGAAAGAAATTAACTTTGAAGCTGTCAGGATAAAGAACAAATATACACGGGTAAAAGCTAATATTTTAAGCCTGGTGGAGTGGAGAGAAGGGAAGGTGGATTTCCCCAAGCACCTCCTGTTCAAACCTGTGGTTGATTTTAAGGAAGATGTAGCTTTCATGGAATTTTGTAGGAACTGTGGCACTAAGCTAATTGCTGTGATCCAGGTTGCAATGAGAAAGTGTAATAGCCTTTATCAAAAGATTCAAGAAGTGCATGTAAAGTGCAAGGTTGTATTTCCCCACACCCTTGATGAATTTCCAAGTAAAGAGCAGCACCTCTCTGATTTAAAAGATGAGCTGAACATTAAATTGGAATATGTGAGAAGAATCAATGTGTTAACCACAGAGGACCTCCATCAATGTTTCGTGCTGCCTTCAGTACACGGTCAAATTCTCCATGAAATCCGCCAGACAACAATAACAGAAATGCAAGGCATCGAGGCAGAGCTTGACAAGCATGTAACTTCAAAGAAGATCTTGATCCCTTCGCCTACCAATGTTGTCATAAGAGACACTGGTATTTGGTTTAGTTACATTGAAGAAGAAGATAAGAAGGGAACAACAACAACACTAATCGATAGAGGCACATCATCTACAACAGAGGCACCAACAGAGACAGAAGTGCCCTCCGAAATGGCTGCTCCAGCTGCAGCAGAGGCACTTCCCCAGAACTAGCTCGATAGCCATGATGCATCGAATTTTTCCTTCCCTATCATTGAATCATAAATTCAAAGGGACAACTATCCTCTTTTGTTTTTGTTATGTAAAGGTGCCACGAATCACCTCATGTTTGTAGAAAGCATTTAAAGAAAAAATTAAAAGAATTAAAGAGGGAGACACGTGGCATCCCTAGAGGCATTTTGTAAACTTATAAATAGTTAGTCAGTGAATAGTACAAAGGACTTTTGGCAGGTGAAGGACAGTTTCTAGCTTGTACGTGAACTATTTCTTTGCATGTATAAGGAATTCGATTTTACCTAATGAAAGCCTGGGAGACTACATTTTTGCCTGAAAGATGCATTGAATGTTTACTGGATTACTCTCGTATCATCCATATGTTGTGAGATCTTTCTTTACTATTGTGAATTAATTCTCTGTAATGAATGATTCTTCTATTTTTTCTGTGCAAAGATATCTCTCTCAAATGAGTAATGGAGTGTATTAACTAAATTAAAGCTATCTTTAATATCTTTTGTATTCTGCTGTAGATGCATCTTTATGATTGAATAGGTATCTGTCTGATCTTTAGATGTTTCTTTCAGTTTATTACTCATCTTTACAGTTTGCTCCTTGCAAGGATAGATTAAATTTGCTTTCACAGTTTTACATTAATTTAGATTAGCTACCTACATTTAGCTTAGGGTACTTGCATCTCATCTTTAAAATAAAATAACTAAACGGTGGATCGGGTTGCAACCGGTGCAGGAGTAAGAATATTTAAATCTTACGGTAGTCAAAACCGTTAACCAGACAGATTCCCTACATCAAACGGTGGACGATCTAATTGGGACTGTCTACTGAGGAGAATCCCTTGCTGATTGATGCTACGATTTCCGAGGCATCAACAATGCTTTATTCTTTTTTCAAGCTAATAAATGAAAAAGGTTAAAAAAATTTGGAAAACACAAAAATCCAAAAAGGGAGAGACTTGAATCACTTCATATTATAAACTCTGAAGAAAACGGCAACAGTCAGTCCTTGTCGCCCTTGAA
Source organism: Larix kaempferi (assembly GCA_027924585.1). NCBI lineage: Eukaryota > Viridiplantae > Streptophyta > Pinopsida > Pinales > Pinaceae > Larix > Larix kaempferi. The sequence goes on from BSBM01000076.1 coordinate 7,360,586, forward strand.
CACGACACATAATCTTGTATCCGCTGTCAGTACACCATCTGCATTTTCGTTAGGAAACTGTACCAGTATTTTGAACAGATCTCCACCGATGGGTTATCCTTCCCGTCACCAATGGAGCTTTCGTTAATGCATCTGGCATTAGCGGATTTCATGAAGGTCGGTTACTCAAAGTATTATGTTTCCAAGTGTCCATTCTGCGTCATGTTATGTGTTCAAGGGAAGTTCAAACCGAGTCGTCCATTCCTCAAATATTCCCGACCAATCATGTCATCCTTCCTTGTGTCAGTATATAGTGTTGGATCTTGCAGTTCTAACAAACTATATTAGACTATTGATCTTTGTTTCATATCGGTTGATGTGTGATGCATTAATGCCCTCCTTTTGATGGATCTATTCCTATCGACATCAAAACATCATATAGGACATGGATCTAGAAACCCAAGAGTACCTTGGATCTTGTAGTCATTAGTGGCAATTTTCCTCGCAAATGACAGTGGGTATACATCAATGAACCCTGATTATTTGATTCTACAAGTGTTCGACTTTAGAACAACTATTCACACTTTCTAGTTTGTACTCAGTACCTTAGAGTCCATCATCATTATCGGTGGTTCTCTCCGCATCTGTTAACGATATACATCAATGACCGGTAATCAGATGGTGTTTTATTATGCTCGACATCAAATCACTTATTTGCATGATATAAACTCGTACTATCGTCAGTTTGTATTGAATACCTTAGGAAAAACAGTTGTATCACTCATCGATGCATTGCCCGAGTTGCGCAAGATTAGACTGCCATGTCAAAATTTCAATGAAGACCTTGTTCTCGCACTCAGCAAAGTGCATGTTTACACTTCTGAAGCATTTACTTTTGAAATGGATCCGCTGTGTATTTTTCGTGGCCATGCTTGTTTAATGTTGAGCATGGTTATGGCCGCCTCAGGAATATATTATATATTTGAGAAATTGCTATGTTTTGCAGGTTTGATCCTCAATCCTATGCCCTTGAGTTTTCCTTTCCTCATCCTTGCTTTGAACGATAAAGAGTATCAGTATATAGAGTACAAATTTCAGTAATGTATTTTGGCCCTTAGCTCTGCTTCGGACCTCACACATTAGGGGGCATCTGCTAACAATCAAATTAACACTCCTAGTCATGTGACAGAAGAAGCATATGTTTGCCATGCACCCGCAACAGGAAGACATGACACAAGTACATTCAGAGACAAATCCTCTCTGATGTAATCACTTCTCCCATAAATGGAAGGATTAGGTGAAGAAAGTCGGAACTTAAGAGACCAAGTTCAGTAAACGAACCGCTCACCAAAGGTCCGAAACTAAGCTACATGAGTGAAGAAGAATGCATTAAAGTGAATTAATTGTGATAAAAGTATGTCAAGTGGTGCAAAAATCCTAAAAAAATATGGAAAATTGGGTTTTCAGTTTAAAATAATCTAAAATGAGGAAAATGAGTAATCCCACATTTAGAAGAAAAACTTAAGGCTCATTTCCCAATGCTATATAAGAAAGGCATGGGAGGCATGGTAGAGGGAGGATAAGAAGAGCAAAGGCATGTTGAGGAGATTCTGAAGGAGGAAGAAGAGCTCAAATTCTTCAAAAGCAAGGGTGAAGGAAGGAGAGCTTATGGTAATGGAGGAGGGATTCACACTAGGATTGTTGGTAATTATGTATCTTCCTCATTGTTTTAACATGAATTGATTCAAGTTTCTGCCATTTAAGAGTTTTAATTCTACTTATCATGTATGATTTTAATTCTCAAATGGTTTTAGATCTTAATGAATTTAGGATGAATGGATATAGATTTTAAGAAGCTTGTGATAATCTTTTCATTTCTGACGTAGAAACTCACCATTTCTTAGTAAAATAGCATGTTTAGAGTAGACAAGTCCCTACACTAATTGTTGTTATCAGCTATTGAATTTCATATGTGTTTTTGGTCCAATATAAGCATGCTTCCATATAATATCAAATTGAAAAAATCAAACAAGTGACTTGATATATATTATGTCTTCCAATTAAAACAATCAAAGGGCGCGTGTGGGTTTGTTTGGCGCATTTAGAAAAGTCTGATGGGTTATCATGAATATTTTATCACATCCATGCCCTTTCTAGTGTTTGCCTCCATATTCTTCTAGCATACATTCAATGTAGAGTGGATTATGGTCCTTATTGGATCTTGGTCATTGTAATGGTCTACAATTTTCCTAGAGCTTCTAGATTTCACTAACCCTAATTAACATGGCGCACATAATGTTTGTTGCAACATGGTCTCTTCTAGACTATATGCACATGATCTGGTTGGTCTTATTTTGAGAAGCCATAGTGGGAAATGAAGACAACGACTACATTAGTGTTGATTTAGGAATGGATGAGCTCTATTGTTTTTATATGGTTTATGAAGTCTCCACCTAGGTTTGGAATGGGATTCTCTGCTAATTCCTAGTGAGACAAGGAAAAGGAACTCGAAAAGGAACTCGAGGAAGAGGTTGTGGACTATGGGGAGAATGATGTTTTGAATACCCCAGCCATATTTTGAACACATGAGTAATTACTAAAGGTTTGGAAGTGTGTGAAATCCTGTAGTGTAGATGTGAAAGCATATCTAACCATAGAGGACAATATAGCACCATTTCCATATGAAGATAAGAGGGTGGATCACATGTTTATTTCAGTCCAAACAATACCGAAGGGCTCTAGGCTAGATTCAGAATAACATTCATGTCTTCCCTCATTTCTTTCAACAACTTGTGCTATGAGTGTTTTAGGAGCTTTTAAGGCCTTTAGTAAAGGCTATGCCATCTCAATCACATCATCTAGATAACATCATATTTGGAAATTTACATTGTCAACAAAAGTGCATCAAGGCGAGGGATGGGTAGGTAAAATTGGTGTCAGGCCATAACAATGGGATGGAAAAGGTGGAAGAATTAATGAAATTGTCACTTATAGGCAAATTCATAGGAAAATATATTAAAGTGGATCCCTAAATCATTAGATGGAGCAAGTTGGAAGATTCAATTAGGTTACTCTTAAAAATTCCATATTTTGGTTAAAGGATGGATATGTTTTGATATGCACACTGAAAATGATGTTGATTACATTTTGTCACAGACATGGCTTTGGGGTCCATCTAACCTTGTCCATAAACGATGGTTACCAAGATTCGATCCAAAAGTGAATCGATGGTAATACAACTTGGGTACTTTTTCCAAATCTTTTGTTGCAATCGTATAGACTGGAGGGCCTTTAATGGATATTGGAAATTCACTATGGAAATTTATTGCCCTAGAAGAAGACTTGTGGAATATCTTAGATCAAATGATTGCTAGAGTTCTAATGGATTTGGATTTAAGAGAGAGCTTACAAGCCAACCCATTCAATCCATTAGTTTCAATCACCAACACATTGATTTATAACAACACATTAATCTCTAGGTTTTTAGTAAGCAATTTTGATTCTCATATACCCAATTGTTTTATTTGTTCAAAGTTTAAACACAACATTGTTCTTATTAAAAGCTCATTTTTTAATTATAGCTTGATTTTATTAAGCACATATTTTTTATTTCCATTAACAACTTTATTATGTGCATGGTTTTCATCTACAATGGCTTTCAAAAATGAAAAAAAGAAACTTCAAAAATGAAAAAAAAAACACTTCAATTTTTATAGAACTTAGTTGTTAACTTAACAAATGCCAAAACGAAGGAAGCTTAAAATGAGAAATTAAACATCTCTCAAAGGGTTTAAGAAATTATATGTGGAAATATTTGAAGTAATCAAACCACGTAAAATGTGTTCTTTGAAAAGCACTTCAAAATCACAAACATATTTGTCACTACTCGGGTAAAGTTATGTTTAACATTTTGTGCGATATAATCCATTGATTTTGAATGTAACATTTTAAACTTTTTCATTTGAGTAACCATTTGTGGAATGTTGTATTTCATATATGTTCGCTATTTTAAGGTTCTATATGTATGTTTTTTATTATAAATTTCTAGATGTATGCTTGTTATTTTAAGGATTGATATTAAATATTAAAAGGTTATTAGGAAATATATTTACAATAGGTAGTCTTTGCAATGATATATTGAGATATTGGCCACTTCGCGGATACAAAGAGGGGTTCAAACTATAATTTTTGTCCAAGACTAAGCTCTTAAATTGCTTTTGCTTAGTTAAGAGTTCATATTCCTCAAACACAAGAAAATAGGTTAATGGTCGAAGATCCAGAGGTATCTAGTACGTGATCTAGTAGTAGTGTAACTCTACCCCACATGAACCACTAATGGCCAGGTAGACATGAGAACAAAGCAGAGTAGCATGATGAGTCGGGATTCCTGGTCTCACTCGTTGACTACCTATCCTCATCCACGTGCCAGCCCATCATCCCCAGATCTCCTTTATATTCATGATCTAAGCCAAACCAAACAAATATATCTCACTCAAATATTAATTGATCTTGTGTTGTTATATGTAATTTTTTCCGTTACTAAAGACTCATAACTCAAAGCTACATTCGTAGCTCCATCCATATCAAAAATATGTCACGTGTTTGAAAATTTTACAATTGAATGCAAAAGATTCCTCTAAATATTTTAGTAGGATTAAACAACAATTTCAAAATAACAAGAAGAAGATTGATAACCAAACCATACATTGGCTCGAGACACCTAGCACCAACATTCTAGGTAGTATATGGTCACATTGCCAATGAAAGTAGAGAGAGTTGAGATTGTCAATAAATTTAAAATCCTTGAAAATATGGCGCAAGGAAGGTCGGGTCGGACCCTCTTGCTTAACATTGACAAGTCACAACACGCAGGGTGCTCATACATACTGGATGTGAACTGAATTCCAGGATCTGGCTTCTATTACTTGAATCAATTACAATGTTAAAATACAAAGCACCTAAACTAGTCGGCCTTAGTTGGTTACACAATACAGAAATGAAACTCTATCTCTTAATGTGCTTCTCAACTGTGTGTGATCCTCCTCCCTCTCACGATATCTGCTGAATGAAAGAACTCGATGATTAATAGATGAATGGTCCTCTCCTCTGTGCCTTCTCACTGCTCTTCGACTCTGTTGCTCTCCCTGAGGTTCACTCCATTCGCCGAGACTTCCTTCCTATGTTCGTCGAATTCTCCTTGATCTTGCAAAACTACAGTTTCCAGTGTCCTTTGGACATGCTGCACAACCTCCACCTGCAGTGACATCTGGCGTGATCCCAAAGACCTTCATAATTGATCATAACTTCCTCAACAACCTCCAACGACTGTTAAGTATGTTGCCTTGATTTCTGCACTTCTCTAACTCTGCTACAGTTGTCAGCCCCATGTCTCGACCATATTGTACTTCATCACCCTCGACCTTACTTGTCAGCTTCACTTAAGTTCTACGGCTGCCAATTCGCTCCGTCCTCCATGCTTGGATTTCACCGCAATCCGTCAGTGTCACTGTTCGACAACATGTCGACCTTCGACACCTCTAATATCTGCTCTTGTCATTTGTCGACCTCATACGTTGTCGAACTTCGACTTTTCTTTTGTCGATCGCATATCGAAAACTTCCTGCTTGACTACTTGGCTTCACCTGCCAACGCGTTCGCACCAGTGGTCGTCGGAAATCCCCCTGGTCGACTTCTCCTACCGATCAACTTCGATTGTTTCTTCTAGGCCCCGATGCTCCTGCATCAGAATCCCCAGGTGAATAATAACTTGATTGCTCTGTTAGTCTCCTATATTCTTCTTCGAAAATCCATGTCGCCTCGTTCGACTCATCATCCCTCCATCGAACTAGATATTCCTTCTTCTGCGAACTTCGCGTGCATCCGACTTCGCGTTCCTCTAGTACTTCGGTGATTTCCTCCTTGTGTCGGTCTGGAATTCGCCCTGTCCTGTCGATATTCGACACTTCCGCATTGCTGCTGGTTGAACCTTCTTCATACTTGTATAGATATGAGACATTGAAGGTAGGAGATATGTTCAATTCTGTCGGCATATCTAACACATAAGCATTGTCCGAAATCTTCTTCATAATCTTACATGGTCCAATCTTCTTCAGCTTCAACTTGTTGTATGTTCCTGTCGAGAACCTCTCTTTCCTCAAGTGCACACAGAATAAGTCTCCTTTGCTGAACAATTGTAGCCTCTTCTTCCCATCAGCTCTCAACTTGTATGCCGCGTTTCTCTTCTCAATGCGCTTGCATACATCTTCTTGCACTTCTTTCATATGCTCTGCAAATGATTCTGCATCCGCACTTTTCCTGATTTCTGTCGGTATCTCGACCAAATCCACCACTCCATGTGGGATTTGACCTTGAACAATATGGAATGGGATCATACCTATCGAACGATTCACAGATTTGTTATATGCGGATTCTACTTACTCCAACATGTTCTCCCACTGCTTGGGTATGTTGGTCGTAAAAAATATCAGAACGTTTCCCAAAATTTTGTTCACCACCTCGGTTTGTCCATCTGTCTGCATATGATATGCCGAGCTAAACTGCAACTTCATGTCCAGTTTCTTCCATAGGGTTCTCCGAAAATTACCCATAAACCTGGTATCTTTGATTGACATTATACTCTTCGGAAACCCATGCAATCTATTTATCTCCTTGAAGAATAGTACAACAATGCTTGTGGCGTCACTTGTCTTCCGACATGGAATAAAGTATGCCATCTTCAAAAATCTATCGACTATAACAAATATTGAGTCACTTCCTTTCCGTGTCTTCGACAATCCTAGCATAAAATCTATGCTCGGGTGTTCCCATGGGGTATTCAACACTGGTAATGGTGTATACAACCCCGTATTCTGACTTCTTCCCTTTTCCAACTGGAAAACTCGACACTGTCGTACCCACTTTTCGACATCTGTCGTCATTCCTGGCCAATAATACTTTTCTTCGACCTACGTCTTGGTCTTGTCGATGCCAAAATGACTCGCTAATCCACCACTATGCAGCTCTCGGATTAGGTTCTCTCTTACAGATCCTCTAGGAATACACAATTGTTGTCCCTTGAATGGGTATCCTTCTTGGATAAAATAATCCAAGTATGGAGTCCTGTCGACACTCCATGGTTCGCGACAAGCCTTCCATGTTTTCGCAAAATTCTCATCGGTCTCGTACTCTGTCTTCACCGACTCTATTCCCGTTTCCTGAGCTGTTTTCATGTTCAACAATGCAATTCTCCAACTTAGCGTGTCGGCAACCTTGTTCGACTTGCCCGACTATGTCGTAACATGAAGGTATATCCCTGCAGGAATTCGACCCACTTCATGTGCCACTGGTTCAACTTTGACTGAGTATTCAAGTATCTCAGTGCTTGGTGATATGTGTACAACACAAATTCCTTGGGAAACAAATAATGCCTCCACTTTTTTAATGCTTGGACAATAGCATAGAACTCCTAGTCGTAGACCGAATATTTCCGCTTCGCTTCATCCAACTTCTCACTAAAGAACGCAATTGGTCGGCCCTCCTGGCTCAACAATGCGCCAATTGCCATTCCACTCGCGTCGCAATCGACTTGGAAGACTTTGTCGAAATTTGGGGGCACTAACACTGGGCTCTCTGTCACCTTCTGCTTCAACTTGTCGAAAGATTTCTAGGAAGATTTTGTCCACTTGAACTCCCCTTTCTTCATGAACTCCATTAATGGTGCACATATCCGACAGAATCCTCTTATGAACTTCCTGTAAAAACTAGCAAGTCCATGAAAACTCCGCACTCCTATCATGCTTGTTGGTTCTGGCCACTCCAATATAGCCTTCACCTTTTCTGGGTCCATCACTAACCCTTTACCTAATATTACAAATCCAAAGTACATTAGTTCTTCCTTCATGAAGAAACACTTCTGCAGGTTCACCATCAACTTCTCTTCCTGCAGCTTCCACAATACTTGTCGAATATGCTCCAAATGTTCGGCCTTGGTTTAACTGAATATCAAGATGTCGTCAAGGTACACTACGACGAATTTTCCCAAGAATGGTTTTAGTACCTTGTTCATCAACCGCATGAACGTACTGGGTGCATTAGTCAATCTGAATGGCATGACTAACCACTCATACAGTCCTTCCTTCATCTTGAAGGTTGTTTTCCATTCATCTCCTTCTCTAACCCTAATCTAGTGCTAAGCACTCTTCAGTTCGATCTTGGTGAAGTATCTCGCAACACTCAAACAATCCATCAAGTCATCCATCCTGGGAAATGGAAATCTGTACTTGATCGTGATCTTGTTGATAGCTCTAGAGTCTGTACACATCCTCCATTCTCCACCCTTCTTCAGTGCTAGTACAACTGGTACTGCACACGGACTCAGACTTTCTCTGATCAGTCCTCTGTCCAACAACTCATGGACTTGTCGATTGAGTTCTTGACCCTCTATCAGAGTCATTCTGTGAGGTGCCTTGTTTGGAAAACTCGATCCTGGAATCAAGTCGATCTGAGGGGATATGCTTCTTGTCGGTGGCAATCTCGTAGGTGCCTCGTCGACTATTATGCTCCGAAACTCATCGAGCATCTCTTCGACTTCGACCAGAATCTTCTCCATTGTCGACCTCTCGACACATGGTCCTTTCAGAATGATGGCAAAACATTGCGACTGTTTATCCTTCTATGCGAGGAATTCCTTGGTTGAACACATCAACACTCGCTTCTCCCAATAGTTTCTTTCTCCCTCCTTACAGTCGGCTCGATCCTCCTGCTTCGGCTTCAGCGTCCTCCACATCCCATTTTTCCACATCGTGACTGTGTTGGTTCGACCATCATAGATCATCTTTTGATCATATTGCCATGGTCTCCCTAACAACAAATGACATGTGTTCATTGGAATTACGTCACACAGTACATTGTCTTCAAGTTTCCCAACCTTGAAGTTAATCAGGCACTGTCTGGTTACCTTCCCATGATGTCCCTTTTGTAACTAGGATATCTTGTATTGATTTGGGTGTTGTTGACATCTCAACCCCAACTTGTCGATGACCTCCATCAACACTAAATTTTATGTACTGTCACCATCGAATATGGTCTTGCAATACCTGTCGTTGATCATCACTCTAGTCCGAAATATATCCTTTCACTGTGCCAACTCCTTCTCATCGCGTCGGTCATCCTGAACCAACGTTTTACTGGTCGTCATAATTCATGTAACATCCCGATAATTTCATAAAAATTTAAAATTTTTAAAGCAGCATTAAATGTTAAAATTACAAATGCGAAAATAATATATGTTTAAACAAAGCAACATTTAATACTGAAGTTATTAATGCGGAAACAAATTAATCACTAAATCTCTTAACTAAAAACAGTTTAACGACAACGACACATCATACTTCTTTGAAGACTATTACAGCATTAGCTTTGCTTATGTTACTGTAGTTGAATTTATCTTGTGATAAAGTTTTCTTGACAAGGTTCTAACAGTTTGCTTTTGGATGATGATGAAAGGGGTCCTACGGGGTACCCTGAGGCTTACTTAGCTACATTAGCTAAATCATTTGAACCCGTTCTTATTGCACAGATTCGCAGGTAAGAGTAATACGACAATTCAAGTGTTAAGAGTAAATATGATTTTCAATTCATCATTAGTGTATTGTGAAAAACTCTAAGTGCTTCATTACATGAAAGTTATTGAAGGTAAGGGTCTTTGTCCTACTTCCCGTTTACGTGTTGGTTTACAAGCTTTGCAATGCTATTAGAATTATATTGTCATTTTCCATAATACAAGGAGTGGTGATGTCCTATGTGTTTTAAACTATGAGTTCTAGGTTTCAAAAGTACACAAGAAATCACTTGATGTTATCAAAATAATTATGCTAACTTCTATAATCCTGCATATAAAAGAAATATTAATGTAGCATCGATCTTTTGATATTATCATCCTACTTCTATCGTGGACTTACTATACTTGAAGAATTATGTCCTTCTAATATAATATTTATGCATTAGAACGTAAAGTGTTCTTTGTGAAAGGTAGAATAGTGTAACAAATATTACGATGTGCAATAGTAGTGCATCCCAAACTATATACTAAGCATCAAACTTTACATAGAATTTGATCCTAATTAAAAATGAAATGCTAAAGCGAAGTAGACCGAGCATTTAAAAGACTAATACTATGGATATGAAATGAACTAAAGGTTGCAAACCTAAGTCTTGTATGGAGATGTGAAAGTGACCGAGCATTAAAAGCTTACTACACTAGCAGGTTATTCGTATCAGATCTGGTATTAAATTCACCTGTCCTTGTTAAGTGGACTTCCTAGCTGGAACCAACGTGGCTATAGTGCATAATAGTAGTGAACCCAAAAATCTATTGAAGTGTCGAGCTGTTCACTAAAATGAACTTTGGTTGATATAGCTGGAGCACAGCTGGAGGTCGTGATAGATATGAAAATCAAAGAGATATTAATGCAGTTGATACACAAATTTCGACATGCTAGGTTGGCTTTACCTCCGTCGTTGATTTCACACGTTCTTGGGATTGAACAAGGAAAACCCTAACTCACTACATTTATGTGGTTTGTTGATTTCTTTGTCATTCATTATGTTGGAAGTGGTTTTGTGGAGAGGCCGACAGGCCGAGAAACTCTAGGGTTTTGCTTAATTGATGCTCAGGGATCCTTCCTGAGACTCGATATCTTGACCTAGTGAATGTAGTTATGATACATGTAAATGATTTTAAGGATTGCGCCTTCTGGGAGAGGTTGCAGTAGTTTTAGGCGTTGGAGGGTTGGATTTAGGATCTGTCTTTCTTGGTATGTTGAGGGAGTAGTATTTAGGGTTTCTGGCTGTTGATGAGGAACCAAAGGTCAACCCTTGAGCAAGGATACATTACTATTTGCAGGACCGAAAACTTCTTCATCGAGCTCAAAGGTTGACTTCGTCAATAGTTGTTGGTTTTATGTGACTCTTACTCAGAACTGCAAGCCCAGGTAACGTTTTGGCTTAATTTTTTAAAGCTCTGTTATTGCTTTAATAAATTATAAAAACCTTTGTAGTTTATCATTTGACCACTTGTGATTTTTGTGGCAGGTTTTCCACTTCATTGAGTGGTTTCAATAATTTAAGCTTAAAGGGAAAGGTGTTGCTCAGCCTTCGGGTAAGCCTTGGAGGTTCACTTCCTTGTAGACACCCCTAGCACGGTGTGGTCGATGTTTTTATGATGTTAAGAGTCTGTTATTTTAGGGTTTGGAAAGGTTTTCCTTGGCCATTGAGAGGATGATATTTAAGGAATGTTACTATGTTCGGCAGGGGTTGAACCCTCACCCTGTCAACCTTATAGCGTTTCCGCTAAGGTTTTTATTAAACAAAAATGTATGAGGGAAGAACCCTAAGTTTGGAATAGTCGTAAAAAGAATTCTTAAGATGTTTTCAGTTTCAAGTTTGTGTTTATCTATACTATTATTTTGATTGCAATGATGCCATGTTAAAGGATGAAAGCTGAGGTTTAACTTAATGGCATTCGAGATTTCTATGCAATTTATGTTTAAGCAGCCATTTAAGTAGTTGTGAGATTCAAATTGGTTTGAATCCTTTGTTTGAATGAACACTTCGTTTGATAAAATGACTAGTAATTTACAATAATGGACTCGGCCGAGAGCCATGGCTAACTTACATCACCAATGAGTAACCCTGTCGTTTCAACAGTAATGAGAACTCAATAGTCAGTATTTGATCCAACACTTAGTTAAAAATAACGCTCTAAACTGAGTTTAATTTGAATAGATGGTTGTTGTACCTATGATGGTTAACCGTAGAATGTTTTGTGTTTGGAATTCAAATAAAAGAAAAAGATTTTTGTCCTTCGAACCTGTTACTGTCATGTAGCATAGATGATAAGTCCTCTTTTATTAAAGGTTTCGATCCTGATTTATTGTAAAAGAGTAAAACAAAGTTACGTTATATTTATAACAAACAGTGTTTGAATTTAAAGATTATGATTGTTAACTGGGTCAAAGATAATATAAAAATACTGAAACGAAATAGTATAATAGAATGATGTTAAATATTTTTTATTGATAAGTATCTATCTAGTTTATGTGCATCTATTCTATATAAAGAATTTATTGCAGCTGTTAAAATTTCTAGAAAATATAATGCCTGAAACATTGGATTTATAACATCCTACTGTTGAAATAGAATGCATAGTATTAGCTGTTCACCAATGGATAGTGATTAATGAAAACCTATTTTCGTGCAGAGATGACATGTCTTTCTTTTGTAACTAAATACAGAAAGAGCTAAATACTTTTTTTATAATGTGTTGTTCTATATTCTGATTTTAACAATACATAAATGACACTTCAGAATTTAAAAGAAATGCTACAGTAATTATCTAATTATTCAAATGGCATTCTGCTTATCATTCATCTCTATTAATTTTACTTTTCTGTACTAGAGTACTATACAGATAACAGTATGGGAAAAATACAGAAAATAATTTAATCATTCAACTAATTTACTTAACCATTCTTATGCCAAGTCATCTCTAGGTCAAGAATTGAAACAGTTTCTTCTGTATAATTGTAAATAATAAATCTATGATGCATAAAATCATTTAACTGTAAACAATAAGTCAGAACAATAGAACCTAATTGACTGTAGGAGAAACAAATAGCCCAAGGATCCTGTTCCACCCAACCTATTCCTGAAGACAACCAAATTACTTTCCTTAGGACCCCCGAGCCTGTTCACTGAAACACCAGGAAGAAGAGTCTGTAGAAGCTTTAGTTCATCAACTTGCAGTAGAAATATAAATCATCCAATCATAAAGACTCAGCAATCAAAGAGACCTGTACCGGAAACTCTGGTTTCCTTCTCCAAATAATTAGCAGACTCACAATGCACTTCCACTTAGCCTACCTATTCGAATCTCTCAGTGATCGCCTGATACACTTGAGGAAATATTTCTGCAGAAAAATATTGTGGAGCTGCCTGCTCAATTCGAATTGCCTTATCTAGGATGCTTAGACCTTTTAGTGGTTAACTTGGTCATTAATGAGATAACAACTCTCTTCCACCCACCTGGGGGATAATGCCACAAATTTAGGGGTAGTTGTCCCATAACCAACAGCTAGTGGTGGAGTGCAAATGCTGCCATCTATCCCATGCCTTCTAACAACTTCCATTCTTCCTAGTGGGTCAGTGAACACTCATTTAAGAGTTCCCTCGGGTGTTTGTCTCCTGTTTAATTTATTAAATATTAATAATAAGTCATTACAATCATCCTTGACTAGATTTGATCATAATTACAAAACTTTGTAATTAAAATTTAACATAATGTATTTTGCAAATAAGATAATTAGTCTCAAAATTTGGGTAGGTGACATTTCGACCTTTCCTCTACCTTCTTCACTGTCGTCGGATGTCAATTATGTCTTCTCATCGACTCGCTCATCTCGTCGACGTCTGGGTCTCAACTCTTCTGCAACGCATATATTTTCCGGGCATTCGTATGCCTTGTGTCCTACTCCTCGACACTTATAATAGACAATGGATGGTCTGTTGACTGGACCATTTCGACCATATGCACCCCGACCGCGAGTCTCTCGACCGTCCCATCGGTTTTCCTGCGCTTTCTCTCTGGTCATTTTCCCTTCCTCACGTCGATTATCTTAGATGGTTTCCCTCTTGGTTCTGCTACTTTATCCCTTCGCGAAAACAATCTTCGCACCTCGACCAGTCATCCTTCCTCTGGTTGACGCGGTTTTCCTCGACAGTTTCTCTTCTGCTTTCAGAGCTAACTAGTAGGCTTCACCGACCACTCTAAACCTCGACAGGCTCAACTTGTCCTGTAGAACATACTTCAAGCCGTTCACATATCTCAAGACAGTTTCTTCGCCTTTGTAGGTTTGTCCCAACCGAATCGACCATTTATAGAACTCTTCTGTGTACTCCTTCGCAGTCATCTCTTTCTATCGAAAGTTCTGTAATTTCCTGAACAAGTAAATCACATAGTCATTGGGAAAGAACTTCTCCTTCATCTTGGAAACCATCCTATCCCAAGACTTGATCTTCTCCTTTACTTTCTTGACTCTGTCAGCTTGCACATTGTCCCACCATAATGAGGCATGACCCTTCAACCTCAAATCATGCAGTTTTAACCCGTTTAGGATCCTCTATCTGCTCTAATTCGAAGTATATCTCCATTTCTTTGAACCAGTCTATCAAGTCTTCTGTAGCTATACTTCCTGAGTAGGTAGGTAGATCCATATTTGTCTTACCCCTCATTTATGTAAATAGCTTGATGAATCTATCTTCTGGTTCTTCTTCAGCTGCTTCCCGGGATTCCACTTCTTTGACTTCCTCATCGTTGTGGTCAAGTGCACCGGAAATGCATCCACATCTCTAGATCTCTTTGATTGTTGCTACCCCATTGGTCAAAATTCTCATTGTCCGCATGCACTCGTCGAACATTTCACGATCAACTGTGACTGCTACGCCAGGCGCTCTTTGTCCTATACCATGAACATTAACGCCTCTTTGATCCATTTCAATCGCAACTAAAATATTCACTTGTCCAATTGCAACCAGACTTCACGACTCACGCACAACTCTACCCAACCACAATTGGAGCTGTCTACGCACTCGCAGGCTCTTTTGGCTCTCCGGATTCAATTTCTCAACCGGGTTTTACTCTGGTCTCTTATACCAATTGGCACAAGGTAGGTCGGGTCGGACCCTCTTACTTAACAATGACAAATCATAACACATAGGGTGCTCACACAGAATGTATGTGAACTGAATTCCAGGAGCTGGCTTCTATTACTTGAATCAATTACAATGTTAAAATACAAAGCAACTAAACTAGTCAGCCTTAGCCGGTTACACAATACATAAACGAAACTCTGTCTCCCAGTGTGCTTCTCGACTGTGTGCGATCCTCCCCCCTCTCACGATATCTACCGAATGAAAGAACTCGACGAGAAATAGATGAACGATCCCATCCTCTGTGCCTTCGCACTGCACTTCTACTCTGTTGCTTTTGCTACTCTCCCCGAGGTTCACTACATTCCCTGAGATGTCCTTCCTCTGTCCTCTGAATTCTCCCTGATCCCGCAGATCTGTAGTTTCCAGCATCCTCTGGCTGTGCTGCACAACCTCCACCCATGGTGACATTTGGTGTGATCCCAACCACCTTCATAACTGCTCATTACTTCCTCAACAACCTCCAATGGCAGTTAAGTACGTTTCCTTGATTTCTGCACTTCTCTGGCTCTGTTATAGTTGTTGGCCCCATGTCTTGACCATACCGCACTTCGTCACCCTTGACCTTACTTGTCGGCTTCACTTAGTTTCTATGACTACCAGTCCACCCCGTCCTCCACGCTTGGCTTTCGCCACAATCCATCGGTGTCGCTGTTCGACAACATGTCGACCTTTGACGCCTCCGATCTCTGCTCCTGTCATTTGTCGACCTCATACCTTGTCGACCTTCGACTTTTCTCCTACCGACCACATATCGACAACTTCCTGCTCGACTACTTGGCTTCTCCTGCCAACTCGTTCGCACTAGTGGTCATCGGCAATCCCCCTAGTCAACTTCTCCTACCGATCAACTTCGACTGTTTCACCTAGGCCCCGATGATCCTGCATCAAAATAAGAAAATTCCAGATGGAGTAGTAAATGTAAGAATGGTTGATATAGATTTCTCTTGCTTTTTTACGAGCCTAATTTCATGTATCTACTTTGTCATGAGTACTTTTGGTCTTATATATCACTTTGGAAGTTTTAATCCTCCTTTCAAGTATATGACCTCTTTCTTACCATCATGAGCTTATTCAAACCCCATGTTTGACCACAAATGTTAAAGTGTGATATTTGCTTAATTTTCCACTCGTGACATGCACTAAATCCTTTAAAAACTGTTCTTTTTCCCTAAAATAGAAAAAATAATTATTGTTTCAACTCATTAATGTTGCGGGCCTTCCAAAAATGGTGTAGTAGAAAAAAGTGGACCTTATCAATCCATCATTTCCAAAAATAGTATTTAATCAAGTTTGCAATAGTTATCCAGGGGGTGCTTATTGACCCCAAATGAAAACAATGAATACATTTTCAGGGGGACTTGGATCCACCACAAACAATCAAGCAGAACAGTATTCCCTTATGCAGGGGCAGGAATATATATCCAACCTAAACTTCTTGAAAGTTATCATTCTTGGATACTCATTATTATTTATTCACTCAACCAGACAAGGGTTATCCCATGAAGAAACTATCAAGGGAAGGATTCAAAAATGAACTATATGCTTTCTCAAGGAAATCACATATCTAAGTCTTATTATGTCCATCAGAACAACATTGAAAGTGTATATCACCTAACAAATCAAGGCACTGAATTGGAAAAAAGGGGTTTTTATAGAGCAAGGAGGTCCCCTACATAGACAGTGGGTTCCTTAATTTCACTCATGGTTATCAATCAAGTCCTTGTTTAAATGCAAGGTGGTGACTCAAAGGAGAGGGATGGGGATCTAGTCCTCAATCAAAGTGCATCCCTTTCAAATTTAATTTCTTTCGTGTGTAGAGTATCCTGCACGTGCTTACCTTTCCTATCTCCTAAATGGAGTTTAATGGAGTGGATTTATTTGTCCCTTTAATCATGTGGGATATATACCCACACAAGGTCTCATTACTTCTCAACTTTTTCATGTGTTTTGTCAGATAAATTTTTGTTTTGTGTTTTATTTCCTTGGGAAGGTATCTTGGTGGAGAGCTCTAGTTTTTTTCTTGAACTATCAGAGAAGCGGGATTTTGACAATCATGGGGGTGTGAATCCTATGGTACTGTGCTCTCTTGGTCGGAATTAGAGTATGGTGTGTCTTCATTCTAGTTTTATTTAGAGCTAGGACCCTGTCTCTAGTGAGATTCAAATTCTAGTTTATTTTCCTAGGTTTGTGATTGGCTTTTCTTATGATCTTGGAGGCATTGGGATCTTTTCCTCCACTTTGGTTGTCCCTGATTGGTTCAATGGCATCTGCATCAATATGACCTCCTAGAGAGGAGAAATTTGGAAGGTCCATAGTGACATCTACTACCTTAAGCACAACCTGCATATTTTGTAAGAAATAATGGAAGGACTAGTGGAGGCCACGAGGAAAATCTCTTGTCATATTTCTTAGATTGAAATTTGCATGGATGGCATGGAAATTAGTCTTGAAGAGCAAAGTGGCTAGGTGGATAGATTGTTGGAGGTCATGGAAAAATTGCTAAATATGACTCAGGAAATTCATGTCCAAGTGGATTATGGTATGGATATGAACCCTTTGTAAGAAGACTCACTCCATCAATTAGCCATGGAGATCATGAACCCTAACTCTACCAAACAAGACGTTTGAGGATGTGCTTCTTGTTAAAGTTCACAATGGCAATTCCTTGTTTGTGATGACAATATCCCAAAGAAAACACCTAAGTTTCTATGGTTGATACCAATAATGAACTTATAAGAGTGGAAGAGCCCATAATTTGAACCTATTTAATGGTCTACACCCCTAAAAAGAGATCCCAACTCATTTCCCCTTGAATTGACAAAGTTGCAACAAAAAATGAGACCCCACGCACCTTTGTAACCAACAATGAGTGTACCACACATGTTTCTCTTGAGTAGGGAACATGGGCCTCAAAAAATGGCTTAACAGATATAAAAATTTGAAAATGGGACAAGTAATGATAGTTTTGGTGTGTTGGGGTTGGTTGTAACTCTCATACTTGACTGGTAACCATCTCAACTATCCAAAACATCAAATAAAAATGGATTAGATGGTCCAACCAAGGGAGCACACACATCCTATCATTTCATTGGAGGAATCTTGCTTCTTCATTGCACTCATTCATCCCCCTATTCCATCAGTGACCCTTGTCCTTGAATATAATATCCTAAGTGTCGGAGTCACAACCTCTATGTGACTTCCATCTTATACACATTCAGAATGTTAGATGTGGGATTATAGGTGTTCAAGGGTAGAGGAAATTGATCGATGGTTTTGAAAGGTTCCGAGCAATAGTGAAGGTAACTAATTTGTACTACTTAATTTCTTTAATTGAAATTTGACATCTTTCCCTCCCCCATATGAAATTGCAATATGTTCAATCATTAACTATTTGAAATTTGTTCATAGTTTGTAGGAACTTTGTTGAAGTTCATTAATTTTGCATACATGTTCTTATTTCATTTGAATATTGCATTGAAGTCAAAAGTGTTTGAGGAAGGGTGTTTGATGTGTTTTTCAAGTATCATATTGGTGATCAAGGAGCGATTTGAAGGAGTATGGTGGGAGAAGCGAGGATCAGCTATCGAAA
The DNA here is from genome assembly GCA_027924585.1 of Larix kaempferi. NCBI lineage: Eukaryota > Viridiplantae > Streptophyta > Pinopsida > Pinales > Pinaceae > Larix > Larix kaempferi. The sequence continues at coordinate 7,378,923 of BSBM01000076.1, forward strand.
AAGGTTTCTCACTTATCTCTCTTCCTCTTCCTTTTATGTCTACATAATTGTTTAATCCTTGAAGAGTGGTGAAAGTGTGCTTTTTTGATCCCAATGTGCTTGTATATAAAGCCTTATAATTGATTTCCATCTATCTTAGAGTCACTATGAATATTTTCCCTACAATAGAACTGGCGACTCTACTAGGTAAAATATTCTTTGTAGGGCCTTTGTTGCTTTATTTACTTAACTAATCTTGGTTGTTTTTAGTCTTAGAGGATCTTTTCATAGTCCATAACCCTTTTTATTTTCAAAATTTGAAGCATTTTCCTTATTTTTGCATTTTTTAGTAAAAATAAAAAGTTGGAGTAAATTCATTAAATTCATTTGAAGTAGAACAAAAGAGTATTGTTTGAAATTCATGAAGGATTGATTGCTTGAACATTTGAGTGCTTTATCTTTTGTTGAAGGAATGTGAAGGTTTGAAATTCATTCGAATATCCTTATTGGCATTTAAAGTGTGTGATTCCTTATCATTGTTAGTTCTTGAATATTGTTGATTTTTGAAAAGTGGTTGCATAGTAAAAGAATTAGGAAATTTTTCTTTATAGAGACTAAAAAATAGCCTAGGTTATAGGGCCTTAGTGATAGGATTGGAGAGTTAATATCTCCAAGGCCACATAAAATGAAACTAGGAATACTAAATAGTGTAAAATCCATAAGTAACTTGAAGTACTAGTGTCGGGAAAGTGCCTCTAACACAAGCGTCAAGTGGTAGGTTAAGCTAGTTCACGTGGTCAGATTATCCCTTGTCACTTGGATTAGTGGGTTATGCAATTTTGGGAGTTGTTAAGTTGTGGTAAGTCCTTGAAGTGACACCACTTATATAATGAGAAATTCGAGTCTAGGACTTAGTCCTATATTCCCTTCCCATTCACAAAAGCTCTTTGTTACAATGTAATCTTCCACCCTGTGAGCATCAACATTCTTTGGCCTGCAGGATCCATTTCACTGACTCAAATTCACTTTATATCCTTCAGCCCTATTTTTCCCTATTTTTATTCCTACCTACTTGTTGCATCACTATAGCAGGCGTACCCACGAGTTGCATCACTATAGCCCGCGGGTATCAAGTAAAATGGTAAAAATCACTAGTTTATTACTTTTTACTCCCAGAAAGCGGTCATTAGGTGACCTTTGGCTCTCCATCTGCCCAAGTAACGCCTCGATGTGTCCTTTCACCTAAATTTGAGAGGACTATATATTGAGCACATATGGCTTATGGACGGGAGGAGAAAGAAGAGCAAGAGAACTCTAGTGGATTTTTGCCCTGTCTTGAGTCTACACTCATTGATCCTTGTAGTTGTGAACCCTTTATGTTCACCTTCCAAACTCCTATCTAGTTTGAGTTTTCCATTCATGGAGGATTGAAGTGGTGGAGGCACAAGTGGATTGATCTAGATCTTGGTTCAGATTGGTTGCCGGCAAGAGGTCGTACCACTTTGTACTTCTTCTTGTTTATTAATAGAAATACTCATATTCTCGCCCATTAATGTTGTAAATGTTGTTTATCTTACCTTGGGTTGCATTTACTTGTTATATCATGGGCCATTGCTATTGATGATGTTATTGCCATTTATATATTATATGTACTTGTTGTATATTGGTTGTCAATACTAATTTGCAGATTCAAGTGCATGGATTGAAAAGCTCCAACGGGGATCTACATCAAACGTTTGGATCGAGGTTGGTTATCTTCTTCTTTATCTTAGCATTGCCATTTATATAGCATAGTTATGGGAATTGAGTTGATTTCTAGTAGTCATATGTCTATTGTGGTACACCCCAAGCCATACTGAGTTTTCTCCAATACAGAAATGGCGACTCCACTGGGGAAAACATCCATCTTGGGGATTTTTTGAGCATTAGTCCATAATTAGAGTTGTTGTTTGTCGAAGGTCTGTGTCACTTATCTGCCGTTGAGATACACTATAGAAAAATTGCTTTTTCTGAGCCATTGGACTCTCTGTTTTCCATTTTACCTTTCCTCACTCATGGGCTATCTTAGCTCTGCCCACGTACACCTGCCTCTGTTTACTCTACTGCTCGCGGGTACCCACAGGTATTCCTTCAACAGTAGCGTACAACTCCGGATTTTGTTGGTTTATGACCTTTGGTTGTTGTTGGGTTGGTTTTAGTTGATCCGAAGTATTTGTTGGCCTGTTTCTTGACTATTCCATGCCTTGGTTGTGACCAAAACTCTTCATTTCTCTTGGTTGAGCCTTGTTGGTTTTCTACCCATCTTTGGATTTAGCCTTGTTGATTTTTTCCTTTTGAGCTCATTTCTTTGGCTGAGTCTTACTGTTTGGTATCTGCCTGGTTGTCTTAGTGATCTCCTTGGCATATCAGTGACTAGGTAGTAGGATTTTGCTTGCATTTTTCATTTCCATATATTGAAAAATACAAAAAAAATATATACATAGTTTTTGCATTTTCCTTTCGTTTATAAGAGAAAATACATTTTTTTTTTTGCTTTTATGTATTGCATCTTGCATTGAGTGCTTTCTGCCTTCATTTAGATTCTGATTGTGCATTGAAAGAAATATAAAAGGATTGCATATTTATTTTGAAATCGTTGGTTTGATTGTGCATATTAGGGGCATTGTTTTCATTGGATAGATGAGTCTAGGATTTGACGATTTTGCATACCATTGAGTCTTACACATCACGAGTTTCATGATCATATCCCTTGAGTAATCACAGCCATTAAAATTAACGCTTAATATTAAAATTGATTAGAATGATTTTATTTATAGGGTACACCAAGTAGCATAGGTTTAGAGTCTTGGAATAGATCATTGTGAGTTAACAATCCAAGACTACTAGATGAAACATTCGGTGTTTGACCAGGGAGTGGAGGAATCCATGGTATAGATTGGTGTTCTTAGGAAGCTCTACTCAAGCCAGAGTTAAGCACGAGGTCACGAGAGGTTGGTTGAATGGATATCCCTCTGATACCAGCTGAATGTGGGAGATATTTCCAGGATTTGTTCGTATGGGGGTACCGGAGGTTCATCCTCTTGTGCTTAGGGCTTAGCTACCCTGCCCATACGACGGATCCCACCTGTGACTGTCCCCCTGAGCATGGGTTATATTGCGGTGACCATAGTTTCCTTACCTAGGTATCGCACAGGGTACTTGCAGTGGTTATACTGTTTGTGTCCTGAGTCAGATAGGGATTGGACAACACAGTTGTGTTTGTGTAGTGGACTTGACCCTGTATACGCAGTGAAGCCTGGGTGTCTCTATAACTGATTCTGTTACCTCCGGCTATAGTTTGGGAGTCTCAAGCCTCTCCTAGGCGAGACATACCGGCTCTAGTGTCGGGAGCTCATTTAGCCACTCTGTTTTTCTACTCTTGGTTGTAATTTCTCTAGGTGTGTGCTTTTGATTTACTGTTTTTGATTGATAGTTGGCCTTTAGGGGACATTTTGATTATATATTCTCCCCGGAGATATCGTGGCGCGGAGCCCTACTCTCCGTCGATCTCGTCGGTTGGATGGTTTAAAGCCGGCCGAGCTTTCACGCTGTGTTGCTAGAGGACACTGGAGTTCTCCCTCTGATTCCTTGGATTCTTACAAGACTTACGTCCAGGACGTCATGACTACTACACATTCCGATACTGAGGAAAAACCTTCGACTCCATCGGGTACAGTTGACCATACTTCTGATCCCCATACTCCTCGTGAGGAGTGGGGAGGTGATCCACCTGAGACTCAACCTGGTTCTATTTGGCCTAATCCACTTGAACGAGATCCGTTCGATCTTTTGAATCTGGAAAATTATCTTTACGAAATGCCAACCTTACCCAAGGACGAAGAATAGGATGACATGTTCATTCCTTCGTTTCCACGTAGTTATAGACACGGGATGCCAGAGTTACATGATGACACTAGCCCTATGATCAACCCGACAGCACTCTCTTTTGGTATGCCTAGTCATAGTACCGTCGAACCTTCCACTATGGTTGGTAGTCACGCTGGCACTAGTCATAGTGTTAGCCATACTATACCCACTGGGGGCACTACCCTTGCTAGGGGAACTACGTTGTCCACCCAAACACATAGTATGGGGACTCGTCATGTTCCTCCTAAAAATGCTAATGTTGGAAGGCGACCACCTCCTAGGATTTCCCAACCTAATAGGAACGTTGTTCGAAATACGACTCGCCATCCACCACCTAAAACACGTGCTGCTAGTCATCAACCCAGGACTACTTTTATGGATGATAATGTTCCTCTGAACCACAGGGGTGGACACATACCGCATACTTTTGCATCCACTACCACCACTAGTAATTCTAATGTAGGGGGTGGGAATATTTCCTATCCACATGGACATCACGCCACCATCGCTGCTACTAGTCACACCAGTATTGGAGTTGGGAATACTTCTCATGCTCATGTTCACCACGCGACTGCTCAAGCTAATCCTAATGCTGGGGGTGGGAACATACCATACCATTGCGGTCATTACAACACGGTTCCCGCTATGAATAGTACATACATGCCCCATACTCATGGTGGCAACCCTTACTATAACATAGTTGGTGTTGGCCACTAGTATAACCCACCACCCCAATATGGTGCCCAAAACACGCATATACCTGCTTACTCTCAAATGGGTCAAGCAGGAGGAGGTTATCAATCTTATGGCCATGGGAAAGCTTATGGTCCGTCAGGTCCTTATTATCAACATTTTAACCCTCATGGTCAAACTTTTGGTCCATCTTATAACACGGTTCTGTTTAACCAATATTTTATGGGGGCTTATAATCAAGCTTTCCAGCCTCAGCTCCTATTCCTTGCACGCCTGAATCTTCCAGATCTTTTGAAGCTCACGAATGATCCGGTGTGTCATGACCCTACTTGGCCCCCGGTCCCTACCAAGCTCCCTTTGGACATTCCAAAGTTTGAGGGGAAAGGTGGTGAGGACCCGATAGATCATGTCACAACGTTTCACCTTTGGTGCTCCTCCAACTCTTTGAATCATGATTCCATTAGATTACGACTATTTCAATGCACCCTCATGGGGGAAACCGCGAAGTGGTATGTGGAGTTTCCTAGAAACACCTATAGTGGATTCAACGAGATTGCTTTGGTTTTCTTAGACCATTTCCAGTTACCGGTTCGCTATGATACTGGTACTGAGTTGTTGTCCACCTTCTATCAGAATAAGGCCACACATATTTCTGACCATGTTCAAGAGTGGTGTCGGCGGAAGAGGTTAGTGAAATCCAACATTCCTCTAGAGTTCCTGTTGGAATGGTTTCTCAAGTCTCTACTCCCATACATTACTAAGGATGTTTCGATGTCCGACATTGTGACTGAGGAACAAGCTATCTTGAAAGTCCAGTAGTTAGATTTATTATACTCTCAGTCTAGCATTTTGTATGACATCATCCCCGATGCATCATGTACACATCATGAGCCCACGTCAGTTCCTGGACTACATGCCGATGGCATCGTTGGATCTGCAAGCACCTGCCCCATAGATTTGGTAGCTAATCAAATGTAGAATTTGTCGCTAAACTAGTCTGCTCCCAGACAGGTTCACACCTTGTCCACTTCCACCCCATCGTCCGATGTACATAGCGTGTAAACGACAAACAAGTCAGGTAACCAGCAGCCTAGTGGTCAAAAAAAGGGGAGAAATAATCGTAAGGGTGGAAACAATGGGAATAACAATAATAATAGCAATCACAATACCCCCGTAAGGATAATGCCAACCCTCCTCGGGAAGGCAGAAATGCTGGTGAGGATCGTAAACCTAGGCGTAAGGTGAAGTTTCCATGCAAACTTGGTGGGGAAGACCACCTTACTCACTTATGTCCTCGTATTGATGAAGCATCAAAGCACTTGGCACAGAGCCTAGCTGTGTTAAAGGATCCCCTACCTCATCACCAAAACATGGCTTCGCATGCTCCCACCATCGGTTATGGACCTACTGAGACGACAACGTCTTCTTCCAATACTAGTGGTTATGGATGTGTGAACATGGTTCAGCAAGAGGTTAGTGTTGCCACTCGTCAGTGTGATTATGATGCACCACAACCCAATTTGGGGAGTGACCCTCTCCCTCCTCCTGACAATTCCTTGCATATCGAGAAGCCCTCTATTATGTCGCGGATACCGAAAGGTGTTCTTAAGCGCTCTACGCATAATCCTAATTCTCGAGCTGTCCACAACTACTCCATCGTAGAAGATTTGGGCCAAAATCCGTGCGCCATGTCGGCTCTTGAAGTTTTGCAATCCTGTCCTTCTCAGAAGCATGCTCTTTTGAGTGCGTTAGGACTCAGGAGTTCAAGATGGGGTAAGTCCCACTATTATCAAGTTCGATACTACTGATGTTCAACCTCGCTTACCCTACCTCGTGGATTTTCAAATCCAGGTGGTGTGCCTTCAGAGTTTTGTCAAACGTACTATGGTTGACGAAGGTGCTTCTGCGTCAGTAATGTCGTTAGCTTGTTGGAAAGCTCTTGGCTCTCCTCCCCTACTCGCGTCTAGAACCACGCTCATTGCATTCGACGGTCGTTCATTTAGGCTGCATGGAATTATCCCTTCCCTTGTTGTCTCCTTGGGAGGTAAGTCTGTTCCTATTGAAGTCGAGGTGGTTGATGCGCACATCGACTACAACCTTTTACTGGGTCGGAATTGGATGTATGCCATGAAAGCTATCGCGTCCACTGTATTTAGAGTTATTTGCTTTCCCCACGAAGTCAAGATCATGACCATCGACCAGCTGGATTACATTAACTCCTCTTCCACAGCATCCACGGGATCCATAGTCCCGCAGGTTACTCATTCTCAACCGGCAACTGGGAACATGGGTGTTGGCATGTACCCTTCATTGATGGGAACTTATGATTTTGCTGCACCTGTGAATTTTATTGGAACCATTACCGACGATGCGTCTCCTCCTTCGCACAATATGACATTCCAGACTTCTTATTTTGATGATCCATGGACTTTATCGTCCACGAGTTCCACATCTGGAAACATTTCGCATGTTGGAATGTCTATGCCACTGTCTGTAGCTGAGCTTGCTTACCAGCATATTCAACAAGCCACTACAGAACCATATCTCTCTTCTTCCCAGACAGTTGAGGAAGATCCCATTACACTGCTAGTTTGGGCAGCCAACTTGTCTTATTCCCACGATTGCCTCGATGATACTTTACCTTCCAATGAAGCTATTATGGAGGCCATGTGTGGTAGTGAGAGACCTTGGGAAGATATGCACCATCACTCTTATTTCCTTCCCAAACTCGAGCTCGCCAAATGAGAAGAGTTTAGGACGACTCTAGCAGAGATGGTTGGTCACCCTGTGGCTCTTTTGGAGTCACATGATGTTTTCGCGGAAGGGAATATGGCTAATATTTCCCCAACTATGTCGATCAATATCTCTCGTACTCCCGGAATAGTTGAGAATGTTTACATCGGTGACGATCCTGAAGAGATTTCTATTTACACTGAATTATTTACAGAACTCCAGGAAGCTTTCGCCTGGTCATATGAGGAGATGCTAGGAATAGACCCCCGCATTGTTGAATATGAGATTAGAACGTATCCCAATGCTAAACTAGTTCGACAACGCTTACGTGCTGTGAACCCTAGAAAGGCCGCCGCTATCAAGGAAGAGGTGGAGAAACTGCTCAAAGCTGGTTTCATCTACCCCGTTCCCCTTACCGAATGGGTGTCAAACCCCGTTCCTGTGGATAAGAAGGAGGGAATGATCCATGTATGTATCGAATTTAGGGATTTGAATCGTGCATGTCCGAAAGACAACTTCCCCACACCATTCATAGATCAAATCTTGGATGCTTGAGCCGGGAGTGAGATTTTTTCCTTCATGGACGGATTTTCCAGATATAACCAGATTCAAATCAAACCTGAGGATCAACATAAGACAGCTTTTATTTTTCCTTGGGGAACATTTGCATATCGGAAAATGCCCTTCGGCCTTAAAAACATCGGAGCTACATTTCAGCGCGCCATGACCTATGCCTTTCACGATCTTAAAAAGATTATGGAGGTTTTCTTAGATGATCTTGCCGGCCATTATCGCAAGAGAATGGACCACCCCAAGCACCTCCGCATGATTCTTGAACGCTGTATATGATACAAGATTCAATTGAATCCTAACAAATGCATCTTTGCTGTAAAGACGGGTCGCCTTCTGGGATTCATAGTTTCGAAAGAGGGTATTAGAGTCGATCCTCTCAAAGTTGAGGCAATACTTCAGTTGCCTCCTCCACGTAATTTGTTACAACTTCAGAGTCTCCAAGGGATAGCCACTTTTCTACGTCATTTCATAGTCAATTATGCTAGTCTTACCAAAGGTTTCGCGCGCTTATTGAAGAAGGACGCACCTTTTATTTGGAATGAGCGAGCCCAATAGTATTTCAACGCCCTTAAGAAATATTTGGTATCGGCCCCTGTGCTTAGTCCACCAGACTTCACACAAGATTTTATCCTTTATGTGGTCGCGTCCCAAGAGACGATTGGCATGGTCTTGGTTCAGGTGGATGATGTGCTTGTAGAGCATGTCATCTATTACCTTAGTCGAAATCTAGTAGACGCTGAGCTAAGATATACTCATGTGGAAAAGATGGCGCTTGCGACTGTTCATTCAGTCTAGTGGTTACGACATTACATTTTGCTTAGGACCACCATAGTTGTCGCACATATCAATCCATTTCAGTTTGTGCTATCACAACGCCTTATAGGGGGGAAGTATAATAAATGGATTGTTATCCTCCAGCAATTTGATCTCGATTTTGCTTCAGCAAAGTCGGTGAAATCATTGGTATTTGCTGAGCTTATGTTGGACCTTCCGAGACTTGATGACAATGTCATTCATGAAGATTCTTTTGTGGATGAGCACTTATTTCTTATCTCGTCAGAGGACCCTTGCTATGGGGATGTCATTGTATATCTCCAAACTTTGAAGTTTCCTCCACACTATTCACGAGATGAGAGACGGCGTGTGAAACATCATGCTAAATATTATACTATCGTCGGTGACACTTTGTATCGCCGAGGAAAGGATTCTATCCTCCGTTGTTTCTTAACTCATGAAGAAGCGGAGCGGGTGCTTAATGATTTCCATGCTGGGGCGTGTGGCAATCACTTATATGGGCTTGCTATAGCCCAACGTATTATGCGAGCTAGTTATTTTTGGCCTTACATCTTTAAGGATTGTGTTAATGCTGTGAAGAGATGTCACCATTGCCAGGTGTTTTCTCGGAACATACACTTGCATCCAACGCCCCTTCATCCGGTCATCACCGCCGGTCCCTTCACCAAGTGGGGGGTGAATTTCATGGATTGCAAACTAGCTTCGGCTGGGGGGCATCACCATATCATAGTGACCGTGGACTATTTTTCCAAATGGGTTGAGGCCATGCCTACCATTAAAGCCGATGGTGCTACAGCAACCCACTTCGTATTCAATCAAATTATAACTCGGTTCGGTATTTCGAAAGAGATTGTCATTGACCATGGTAGTCACTTTCAAAACAAGATGATGGAGGATTTGTCTCTCAAGCTTGGGTTTCTTCAAGAACACTCATCTTCTTATTATCCCCAAGCGAATGGTCAAGTAGAAGCAGTCAATAAGTCTTTGAAGACCATTCTCCAACATACCATCCAACAAAGTAAGACCAATTGGCACATCATGTTATATCCTGCTTTGTGGGCATATCGAGCCGCAATCAAGACTGCCACCCGGGTTCTCACCATTTCAGCTAGTTCACGGTGTGGAGTCGCTTTTACCGATTGAATGTGAGATCCCTTCACTTAAACTGGCCATAGAGATCCTCCCTGATACGACGGGTCTCGAGCAACATTTAATCCACCTTGAGCAACTTGACGAGCAACGTCGAGATGCCGCTGTGGCCATAGATGCCAACAAACGTCGTGTTAAGGTTCAATATGATAGGTCTTTCTGTCCTCGGCAGTATCCTGAAGGTGACTTGGTCCTCTTATATGACCAAGCTAAAGAACCCCTAGGGGCAGGCAAGTCCAACCCCATGTGGCACAGTCCTTACATCGTGAGGCGTGTTCTGGAAAAAGGAGCCTATGAATTAGAAGACTATGAGGGGACTGTCTTGAAGGAGCCTAAAAATGGGCTCTACCTCAAGTGGTATTACGCTTGAACCTTTGGTTCAGGCTAATACTTTTGTATACTATTGTATAGTTGCTTATGTACATAGTTTAGATTTCTTTTGGTTTTCGGGTCTGCTAATTAGCTTCCATTTGTTTGACAGATGTCAGCAGAGTTTCCTACATTCATAGGATTCGCGGATGGTGCTAGCCGTCATATGCAGCAGCTTGCTTCTGCTGCCTGGGTTATTTTCTCACCTGACCACCTAGTTGTGTCCTCAGGAGGTGCTTGTCTTGGTCCCACATCTAACAATGTGGCCGAGTATAGTGCCGTCATTGAGCTACTTCGGGATGCCATTTCCCATGGCATCCAGTCTTTAGAAGTCCACCTGGATTCACAACTAGTTGTGTCTCAGCTGAATGGGTAGTACCGTGTGCGAGATCCTACGCTATTATAGAATTTCCAAAGGGTAAGATTCTTGGAACGTTATTTTGTTTCAATTACATACATACATGTTCCGAGAAGTGTTAATCATATATCTGATGCATATGCTAACTATGTATTATTAGATTGGCATTTGTCACATTCATCATGAAGCACATAAATACAAAGACATTCATACATTTGTACATACACATGTATAGTAGAACCGAGAACCAAAGTTTTTATATATATAAATATGTCCAAAATGGTAGTGTCATACAAAACTGGAGCCCATAGCCCCAAAAATATACACATCAATACACAAAATGAGATCTTGGGATATCTATTCCCTCCGAGGAGGCCTAGCTGCCGCCTCGACGGGATGTGTCTCTTAGAAATACTGTACTACATTGGCTACCCACTGCAGTAGCCGCACCCACTCACCAGGAACACCCACTACTTGGCGCTGCATGATCTTAGGTAGTCGGGCCACCTCTATCTGTGGTACCCCGGGCAAACCATCCGTGATATGTTGTGCCGTAATGTCTGTAGAGTGCACCCTGCTGCAGCATCTCCTGCCTCATCACCTCTACCCCCGACGACGATGTCTCGGGAAGCCCTCGGGTCTCACTGGGCCTTTGTCTGCGTGCAAACAGTCAAAATTTAGCACTTGATACTACCACCCATAAATATTTTTGTATTTCAACTATAATAAAAAAATCCATAAAAATTTAATAAACATAAAACCAAAAGAGTGCTCATCGATGTCTCCCAACGCTGTGCCTGGTGGGAGCGCATGTCCCAATCTTGTCTGAAGTCTATCCCCGCATAGGGATAGTCCTCTATAGCCACCACCTTCCGGTTCCACTAGTGGAAGAACTCCTCAATATATGGTGACGCCAGACGGCCATCACCCTCTCGTGTCAAGATCTCAGGCCACCGGGTCAGGGCTAGATCACGGAGGCTGTGAGGAGGGACATCCACCCTCGGAATAAGCCCTGGAACCCTCTCAAAGAAAAAGTTGGATAGGATACTACCATACCTAAAGTTTTTGGCCTTCCCCTCTTTGCATTTTGTCAATTGTGTCTTCATAGACACCAGCAGTGTAGTACACCAGTCGAATACCGTAGGTTGCATGCATTGTGATGCATAGCACATCACCGGCCTGGATGCCTGGTGTAGAGCTTTGGATCTAGTGATCCACACCAAGGTAGCCACAATGACAAGTTTGTTTGCGGGACAATACCGTGCTATGTAGTCCTGAATAGTGATCCCACCACCCATGGTCCGAGACCAAAGACTGGCCACCTCACCTCTATGAGACAAACCGGTAATGAAGTAGATATCTTCCACTTCCAGTGTGAGGGTTTTCCCATTGAGGATGAAGTTCTGTGCGTCCACATCCCAGTAGTCTATTAGGTGACGGAGTAATAGGTTTTGGGCCCTTAAACCCCCTATACTCCAGAACTTGTACAACCCACATGCTTGCAATGCCTGCTGTGCTTGCACATCATTGTGCACGGTCTCATCAACTTGGTTATGCTCTCTCTGCCTCCACTCTAGAACTATCCTGGATAGAGAAACAAACAAGTTTTGGCTAGTTTCTTGTGTAAAAATTTCTTCACGGCCGTAACCGCGGGATAATTTGTATACAGGTGCGGGTACCCGCGGCCAGTCTATGTTTTAACTGCGCATCTGGTGCCCTACCTGCAACCCGCATAGTTATAGCCCGCGGGTAGCGCCGAAGCCATCTAGGGCTTGGCCAAACTAAAAACCCACCGTTGAAAATGAAAATGAAAGCATTGAAATAAAAGGTATGGAAGTGACTACCAACCTGCTCCAGACGGTTCGATGAACGGTCGCTCCTAGCTCCCAGAATCGGCAACTGAACTTTCAGGTGAAAACTAACCAAAAACTCCAAATGTGGTGAATAGTAAAAATGAATTGTGAATTGTAATTTTTTATTACTATTTATAATTTTCAGGACTCACTTGTCTATAGTTTTTTCCATTTTGTGCCATTATGGACTAATATAATGTCTTGGAGTAGTATTTTTAATCTGATTTCTTCGGTGAGAGTCGTTCTGGACCTTTTCACACCTACGGCAGGTACGTTTCACACCTGGCATATAAGTTAGATGCCATTTCCATGTGCATTCTGCATTTGACCTATTGACCATTTTCATAAACCCTAGGTGCGACCCCGCTTCGTAACTAACACGGAACCTTTACACTACTATAGAAGTGTCGTTATGTGGCGGTAGGGATTTTCTGAACATGGGTACCCTAGTTAGAACCCCTTTGTGAATTATGGTGCCCATGCCGTTGTTTGTCCTTAGGTTTGGGAGTCCTTCGTAGTTACACCATGACATTGCGATAAAGACTCATACTCTACTTTGTCTTATGCTGGCCATCTCTCTTAAGGAATCCCCTTAGTTATATCATTTTGTGATTGCATTGCATCATCCTGCTTGCCGCTTGAGCCTTGTGTCGGCTCCCGCTTACTCAGTTGTTAGCCTGGTGCCTGAGCACTTTTCCCTGTCGATCCATGCAAAGATTATATATTTTCCCTTCACAATTTGATCACCTTTTGACCCCGAAGGAACATTCCCCCCGAGTGTCCACGTCCTGTATGCACTTCCTTGCATTGATCATAGGTATGTTCCACTGCTTGGAACTAGTCTGCTCGCTATTTGACACTCATTCCCTCACTTGTTGTACTATAAGCAATTTTATTCTTTTTAAAGTTTTTCCCAAATATAAAAAAGACCAAAAAAATCAAATATTCCAAAAAGCCGGACGGGATTATGGTTACTATTTCTTGTTGACAGCTGTTGTGTCGCCTTTGAACAGAGCATTCATTCCACTCCGTACATTATGATTCAGGACTATAGTTGGACCTTAGGAGTTGTACTTGTTTCTCAGTTTTCTCCACCGATTGGTTAAGCTTCCATTCATTATGGAGCCCTCTGTAATGCCTCCTACATTGCACAGTTTATGTCAAGTCTATGCTTCCTGAGTCTATCCATCTGCTCATGCTCTTGTTCAAAGGAAGTCCTGAACCAGTGTCGGCCACTCCTCAGATTTCTTGACCATTACATGTCGGCCATCCTTATTGAGTCAGTCCGTTTTACCTGAGTTCTTCCAAATCTTTCAGCGTAGCTGGTACCTCGTGCTAGTTGATGGGGAATGCCTTAATGCCCTCCTTCTAGCGAGTCTCGTTTCGTCGACTTCAACCCATTTATTCCGAGACTTGACTTCAACCCATTTATTCCGAGACTTGAGGATTAGAGTTCGGTTGAGTACCTTGAGGCTTGCAGTCATTAGTGGAAGGTTCTCTTGCCATCGATAGTTTTGGGAATACATCAATGTCCCCTAATCGATGGATTTATCCTAGTGTTCGACTTCAACTCATTTATTCACACTCCGATGATTGTACTCTGTGCCTTGATTCCCATTTTCATTATTGGTGGGTTATCTCGCGTCTGTTAACGGTATACATCATTGACCGGTAATCAGACGATGTCACATCAGGTTTGACCTCAAATCTTTTTATTCACTTGATGGGACTTGCACTATCGAAGACTTGTGTAGAAGACCCCAGGCAATAGTGGCATTCAGTATGCTACTTATGACTTTGACTTTACATCTGAGATATCACCTCTCAGATATCAACAGTTTGTACCTCCAGTTTGCACCAGTTGTTTCCTTTTCAGCAGGAGACCATATCTTACTGTAGAGGGATCATGGCTATGATCACTTATGTCATATATCCATTTATGTACTTCCTATTCATGGCCATTGTATCAGATTGTTATACTACTGACATGTATTCAGGGATACTATTATATTATGATGAGTGAGCTGCTCTTTCCACTTGTGTCTCCATCACTCCACTTCTGAGTTTTATAATGTATTTTGGCCATCGTAGCATCAGTCTCTGACCTCACACATTAGGGGGCATCTGTTACAATGTAATCTTCCACCCTGTGAGCATCAGCATTCTTTGGCCTATAGGATCCATTTCACTGACTCAGATTCACTTTATATCCTTCAACCCTATTTTTATTCCTACCCGCTTGTTGCATCACTATAGTAGGCATACCCGCGAGTTGCATCACTATAGCCTACGGGTATCAAGTAAAATGGTAAAAGTCACTAGTTTATTACTTTTTACTCCCAAAAAGTGGTCATTGGGTGACCTTTGGCTCTCCATCTTCCCAAGTAACGCCTCGATGTGTCCTTTCACCTACCTTTGAGAGGACTATATATTGAGCACATATGGGTTATGGATGGGAGGAGAAAGAAGAGCAAGAGAACTCTAGTGGATTTTTGCCCTGTCTTGAGTCTACACTCATTGATCCTTGTAGTTGTGAACCCTTTATGTTCACCTTCCAAACTCTTATCTAGTTTGAGTTTTCCATTCATGGAGGATTGAAGTGGTGGAGGCACAAGTGGATTGATCTAGATCTTGGTTCAGATTGGTTGCCAGCAAGAGGTCGTACCACTTTGTACTTCTTCTTGGTTATTAATAGAAATACTCATATTTTCGTCCATTAATGTTGTAAATGTTGTTTATCTTACCTTGGGTTGCATTTACTTGTTATATCATGGGCATTTCTATTGATGATGTTAATGTCGTTTATATATTATATGTACTTGTTGTATATTGGCTGTCAAGACTAATTTGCAGATTCAAGTGCATGGATTGAAAAGCTCCAACGGGGATCTACATCAAATATTTGGATCGAGGTTGGTTATCTTCTTCTTTATCTTAGCATTGTCATTTATATAGCATAGTTCTGGGAATTGAGTTGATTTCTGGTAGTCATTTGTCTATTGTGGTACACCCCAAGCCATAGTGAGTTTTCTCCAATACACTCTTTCTGACGATTGTTTTTCTCAACTACCTAGTGTGAAGTGGTATCTATAGTTTATTTTCCTAGGTTCCACATAGGTGAGTACAAGGGGAATATCTTGCGGTACATAAGACAAACATAGAATCTTTGTTTCATCTCCTTGGGATGGTATTCATCGAACGCGAGTACTTGCACCCTTGGCTATTGTTGCGTGAATATTAGTGTAATTGTTTCCTTCGAACCTTCGTTGGTTGGAATTGGTCCCTAATCATTCTAGGCTAGCATCTTGAAGGTCTTTTCTGAGATCTAGTTTGTTACATGATTAGTTGCTTGTTGATTTGATTTTCATTGTATATCTCTTTAGTTTATGTGCCTAGATCTATATGTTCAAATCTTATAGGAACAACTTTAACCTCTGTAAATACTATATCCAAAATATAAACAATATTCTTTATTATTGTATTCCAAAGTTATAACCTTTTATACCATATTTATAACCAATAAGGATACACTTTCAACTTTATTATCTAGCTTACTCATATTCTCCTTTAGAACATGCACATAAGCACCGCAAACAAAAAAAATTTGAGATGTTTAATAGAGGGTTTCTTACTAGTCTGTGCTTCATGCAAAGCTTTGTTTTACAGTGCTAAAGTAAGTGATTGATTTACCAAGTAACATGTAGTACCACTGCCTTTGCCCATAATTTCTGTGATAACCCTATGCCATGAGCATACTTCTTACCTTTTCCATCAATGTCGTGTTCATTCTTTCCGCAAATCCATTTTGTTTAGGTGTGTATGGAGTAGTATTCTACCTTGATATTGCACACTTGTTATATAATTCATCAAAATCATTTCTACAAAACTCTCCATTATCTGTCCTTGAAACATTTATTTTTTTCTCCATCTGGTCTTTTGAAAGAGCCTTAAACTCTTTAAATTTCTCAAAAACATTAGGTTTATTTTGAAAGGAATAGATCCATGTGTTGTTTAAGAAATCATCTATGAATGAAACATAGTACACATATTTTCCTAGTGTTGGAACATGGAAAGGTCTAAACACATCACTCTATATCAACTCTAAGGTTCATTTTTCTCTTGTAGCACTAGATGGGAATGTCACCTGATTATGTTTACCATATATACAATGTTCAAAAAAGTCAAAATTAATGAGCAATCATACATACCTTCAACCATAGCATCACCATATAATGGTTGAAGTCCCTTCTCTTCAACATGTCCCAATATTTGATGCCATAGAATTTTCTCCTCTCTAGGGATAGTAGGTGTTACACCTAAATCTTATAAGACTCAGTGTAAACATCCCTGAAGTTCCCATGACTAAGAAGTTAAACTGGAAGAGATACTGACCTATTTCCATAGAGTCTAATTAGGTTGTCATAGGTCACCTCTGTGCAGCATGCAATGGCATAGGTTGTCCTAATGCAGCTTGCGACAATGTCAGTTAAAGTGGATAAAGGGCATCTTCTAGCCATTTCTCGAAGGTGTGTGACTTGGATTTCTATCCCTGACCCATAGGAGAGCTGGCATTCGGTTCCCTAATCCTTTGGGAGGATCCCTTAGTCCTCTCCCACTATTTCTCAACCTATCCTATCCTCCTAGTCCTATATATATGAATCTCCTTTCCATTCCAAGGGGAGGAAGGCTATAGCATCCATATGTTGGTGAAATAAGCTTACGAATATCATCATCCATCCATTGGAGGCACCCATTTCTCCTTAGAGGAATTGGCTTGGCTTGTTGGAGGAAGATTGCAATGTTAGGGCTTGGTTGTAATCCTCACTCTTCTATGTATTTCCACTTATTATACAGTAATACAAAACTCTTTCCATAAATGTCTTGTTATGCATTGATATTTATAGTTTACTTCTTTAATTGATTACTTAGATCAATTATTGTGTAGATGTGCTATTACTGCTTGTTTGTCTCTTGCTTGTTCTAACAGGTCTTTCAACATTGGATCTGATGATCGTGGATCTTGGAGTGAAGAGGGAGAAAGAGATCTACAGATCTGAAAGGTAAGATGTTCATGTCTCTTAATCTCTAATTGCATCTAGGAAGGTAGATTTGTATTCTGTCTCATTTTTTCTAGACTTACATTGAGCTAGGGAGATCACGCCTTAAGTCCGCTTTTGGTATATTGTCCTGTAACAAATTTGGAAACCATACTGGGGATACGTGCATTGTTTTAAGTTTTCAGTGTGAAAGTCATTTTCTTTGATTTCTTAGTAAGCCATTTCATTTTCCTCTTGAGCCTCTTTCACCACCAGATATTCTCTCTAAAGAGTCTGTTGACTTCCTTTGAGTATGTATGTATAATCATCAAACCCTTTAGTTGTTCATTTTTGGAGATATTTCCATACTTGCATTGGGATTTCTCCCGTCACACCTAGGTAGTATAGCCAGAGTGACGTCCTCTCCTGGGTGCAACCTGCTACTCTGCAACCTGCGCAATCGACACTCAGCTCAGTTTTATATCCTGCGACGTCATCGCAGAACACCTATTTGTCACCTGCGACGGGTGCTTTGATTTTGACCATAGGCTGCGCCGAGTAGTCAATCCTAGGGTTTGGGTCATCCCCTCTCCATTTTTGAGTTTGGTTTGGTTTGTAGACCTTCTCTGTGCTGCACTTTCCAGCCAGAGATCTCTTGATTTTGCATTGGTATTTTTTGGATTTGTTTGTATTGGTTTTGGGTTCCATTATTGGACAAGTTTAAGATTTGGTAGTGATGGACACTTTGGTCTCCCCCACTTTCATCCACTTGACCTTGCATTCCCTCCTCTCCTCACCTAATCTAGTATTTGCATTGGATCTGATCTCAAACCCCTTTTGCACACGCTATTTAGCCTTGCTTGCATCTGGTTGTTTTTTGAGTGTTTTTTCAATTTATTGGAGTGCTTGTCATTTTCTTGAGAATTTATGAGTGTTTAGAGTGCTGCAAATAATCTTTGTTTTCAGCCATTCACGCTTAAAACATTACTGTTATCAAGTTGTAGTCTTGGCATATCATTCGAAAAATTAAAAGTGTTTTATTTTTACCGTTTTCAAGTGCATTTGAGAATTGTTGTAGAAATTGGTTCATGCATTGGAACTCATCATAGATATTTTTGGAAAGTTTGAAAAAGAGTTAATCATTTGTATTTTTCTCAAACTATGAGTCATTCATTTTCTTGAAAAATCCAAAGTATAGTCATTTTTTTGGCAAAAAGTGATTCCATGTTTGAGAGATTACATGCGCTTTTGATTTTCATGCTTTTAGGTTGCCATAGTGAAATTTGAAAAGCTTGTGTGCTCTAGATAGAAATTATTTCTTTTTCGTCATCTTTAGTTTCATTCTAAATTGAAAAAGACAAAAAGAAAAAACTTCGATTTGGTTTTGATGCTTGTTGATTTTCATACTTTGCTTGGAAAAATGAAAAGAGTATTTTCATTGTCGGATTTGGTAGAATTTAGATTTGTTGAAGCTTTGTTGTTTTGGTAAAAACCAATTGAAAAAGATTTCTCCTTCCCATACATAGATTTTACCAAAAGAAAAGTGCATTTTTTCATGTAGTTAGGGCTTGCATTATGCTTACGTTTATGTACTCACCTCATGCAATCACCTAACCATTCAGATACAATTAACGGTATAACTAGGGTAAACTATTTAGTAACTTGTGTGTTAAGTTAGAGACGTGTTCCGGCGTCGTAAAATGTGGCAACTATCTTTACTTGCTAGCACTGTATCCCGGGGGTATTGCAGTCTTCCGCGTACCAACCGGTATATCAGAGCTCTTTCACATACCAACCAGTATATCGAAGGATCTTTCACGTACCTTAGGGTATATCGAAAGGACCTTCACGTACTTGGCATATATCGAAAGGTGTTTCACGTACTTGGTAGTATGTTGGAAGGTCTCGTGTCGTATGGTTGTGCATTAGACAACACGACTACGGATTTGAGCTACCACATACCTTGTGTATATTGGGAGACACCATTAGGATTCCTGAAACCAACTGAGTTAACCATTTGGCTGTCTTGGTAGATCAATACATCGAGAACAACACTCGGGGAGATTACTATGTACGTGTCGTCCAGCTAGTCGAGTATTCAGGCAAGGGTATGGTCCCAATCCTCCTTGTCGCGTTTTACTGTTGGACCCTACGGTATATAGCGAGTTGCGAAGCCTTGACAATCCTGTGAGGTTCCAGAATTTTGAATCCACACCTATCACATAAGTTTGCTTGAGGCCTTAGTTTGTGTAGATTTTTTCTGGATTGCTTTTCTTTTGTTTAGAATACCCTTGGGAGAAAATTGGTTCAGTCACTCTGGCTAACTTTCCTTGGAGAAGGTCCCGCAGAATTTTGAACTTACCACCCGAATATCCCCTTAATTAGGAGGTAATTTCGAGGGTAAGAATGGACCCACACATCATGGTCGTGTCACTTGAAGTGGAAAACCCCACTTTGAATATTGGAGCACACATGTTCCTTCCAGACTCACCCACCTCCAACCCCTCATAGGGTGAAGAGGTGGAAATTTCCACTTCACAAGACATATATCTCCCTCTTGTTTTACCAAGAGAGCTTGGATCTGTGGAATGGTTAAATCCCTCCCAGGAAGACCCTGTTTCAGCTGTGTTTGGTCCAGCTGCACCCTTTTGGGAAACATCTCTAGGTCAACAAGTGACCCATTTTGCCACTACATCCCCACCCAGTTGGCCCACTCCTTCCAAGCTTTTCGACCCCTTTCATGATCGCTTGGATCGATTACGTGCCATGGGCGAGGAATTTCGAAGACAAAGCCTTTTACGAAGGGTTGAAGACCCAACGTTACCCGCATATCAATAGATCCTGATTCGCACTTTATCTTATGATTCACCAGAACCATCCATCCACAACGTGACCACTTAGGAATCTGGTCAACCATCACTCCCTACAACTAAACACCTTAGACAGGAGACCAGTTCTATACCCCAAAGGACTCAAAATGTTGAAGGACAACAATCCAACACTCCTCTCACTACTACGAGAATGTTACCCACTCCTCCCCCACCCTAAAAATCATGGGGAGGATACTCTTTACCCCCTACTTTTCTTACGAATAATGTTCATCCCGCAGTAGGTAATCAACAACCCCCATTGGGTCAACCATTGATTAGTGGTCAACACGTTGCTGCTGGGGGACAACCCTCGTCTCCCAACCATAATACAAGAGGAGGAGTTCCCATCGGTCCTTCCATTGGAACTTCCCTACCCACTGGAGCATCCACCATGGGATTATCTGATGTTGGGGGACCATCCCATTCAAACCAACCACCATGGATTCAAGCGTATCCAGGTTATCTTAACCCCATGTCAGGACAATTCAACCCCGAAAACACACTCTACGGGATACCCTATCTCGGGAATCCATACACTCTATGGGGGCACCAAAATGATTTACAGAATGGACCCCCACCAACCATCCCTCAAGTACCACCACCCACGTTTGGTCCACCTCCACCTCCCTCTGGAGGCGGCGGGCCCCCATTCAATTCCGGAGGAGGCAGACCTCTACCTTTTGGTGGAGGCCCACCTCATTTTGGAAACAATAAACCACCCCCCTCTGGCGGTGGAGGCGGAGGCCCTACGCCTCTCGGAGGAGTTGGAGGGCCACCTCCTCCTAGTGGGGGAATACCCCCACCTTATGGTGGAGGGCCAACTTATTATGGTGGTGGTGGCAGTGGAGGACCCTACCCTTATGGTGGTGGAAGCGGCGGAGGTCCCCATCCCTCCTATGGAGGAGGTGGTGGACCTCCATCCCCTCCTGGTGGTGGCAGTGGACCTCCACCCCCTCCTAGCAGTGGCGGTGGACCTCCACCCTCCCGACGGTGGTAGCGGATCCCCACCCTATGGTAATGGACCACCTTATTATGGTGGCGGACCTACATATGGTCCGGGAGGCATACCCCCTTACGGCCAGTTTCCTCCGGGAACACCCTACAATCAGTTGATACAAGGTCCCACTGGTCCATATATGCCTTATCAGTACTATCAGTACCCGCAGCTACATCAACAGCTGCCATTTTTGGCTACGTTAGGCCTACCCGGCCTATCTCTCTTGACGAATGACCCCATCTTTCACGGACATAATTGGCCACCAATTTCGGTCAAACTACCATATGATATTCCCAAATTTGATGGCAAGCCTGGTGAGGATCCAAAAAATCATGTGATGACATACCACTTATGGTGTTCATCCAACTCCTTGATGCACGAATCGATCCGTATTAGATTATTCCAATGGACTCTCACCGGCCCAGCTGCCAAGTGGTATATTTAATTTCCACCAAACTCCTTTCCCAATTTCCATTCTCTTGCTATGTCTTTTTTAAACCACTTCCAATTGCCTATTCGCTATGAGACTGGTACGGACTTATTGACCTCTCTTCTCCAGAATTCTGCAACTCATATCTCATACCATATCCATGAGTGGCGGTAAAGACGACGTCTCATTAAGGCCCATATTCCCGACCAAATCTTAGCCGACTGGTTCATAAAGTCTCTTTTACTCATCATAACTCAAGACGTGGCCATGGGAGGGGCCATCACAAAGGAGCAGGCTATTGCATGTGCCCATTACTTAGACTTGGTCTATGCTCAATCCATCACATTATATGAAATCATTCCTGACACACCCCGCCCTACGTATGACCCTACGAAACCACCTAAGGGATGCCATGTCGATGGCATCATTGGTTCCCTTACCATCCAACCTCCTACTCAAATTGGTGGATCGTCGAACCCTCAAGGTTCTTCCCCATCCCCACCACAGGATGGAAACAGCACCACCAAATCGTCCATTCCGGCCTCCACCGAAGAAGTTAATTGTGTTCAATCAGCTTCACCTTAGAAAAACGTTGGTAAGAAGAAAAACAAAGGTAAGCCTAAGAAATCTTCTAACCAGCAGGAGAATAAGAGCACCCCTGAAGACACCAAACATAAGAGGAAGTTGAAGTATCCTTGTTTGTTGTGTGGTGGTGACTATTTCTCTAAGGAGTTTCCTCATCGAGATGAAGTACAAAATTTTCTCAAAGGAAACCCTACTCCTGCAGTTCTCAATGATCCCTTCCCTACTCAGAATCAACAGCTGATTGCTCAAACCTCTC
Source organism: Larix kaempferi (assembly GCA_027924585.1). NCBI lineage: Eukaryota > Viridiplantae > Streptophyta > Pinopsida > Pinales > Pinaceae > Larix > Larix kaempferi. The sequence continues at coordinate 7,401,505 of BSBM01000076.1, forward strand.
CTTCACACAGAGAGGCATCCTCTACCACGCATGTTCTCATGATGCGTAGTGAGACGGTAAACTTGAACACACGATTGCGTTCATCTGAATCAGTCCCATCGAAGGAACCCTTTGGAAGTAATACTGAAAAAGATTCCACTTCTATGCCCGATGTCACCATACCACAGGCCTGTCTTACTATTGAGAATCCTTCTCTAGAGTTAGTTTTGCGTCCTCCCAAGAGCATGATTCGGAAATCAGTTTTCAATCCCAATGCTTGGGCAACTTAGAATTACAATATTGTAGAGGATTTGGCGCAAGCTCCTTGTGCCATGTCGATTCTCGAGGTCTTGCATAATTGACCTAATCAATGCAAGACTCCCCTTGCTGCTATCGGTGCATTAGACCCAGATTCCTCGAATACAATCATGTTTCGACTTGAGTATTTTAAACCGAGGTTTTCCCATCATCTTGCATTTCAAGTTGCTATGAACGTTGCTGGGAATACAATCCATCATACTATACTAGACAAAGGGGATTCTACCTCGGTCATGTCGCTGTCATGTTGGAGAGCCATTGGTTCTCCTGAGCTGAACCGTTCTCCTACCACCTTGAAAGCATTCGATCGTCATGGCTTTCAACCCCATGGGCTATTACAAGCCTTAGCAGTCGAGTTGGGGGATAAGACCGCAACCATTAACGTGGAAGTATTCGTAGCCCCTTTATATTATAATCTCTTACTTGGTCGTAATTGGTTTTACGCCATGATTGCGGTCGCCTCATCTGTCTTTCGCATAGTGCAACTCCCCCACCAAGGCCGAATTGTCACTATCGACCAAATAGACTTCTGTACACCGGACACTGCTACTCATCTCAGTGATAACGTCCCATTGCTTAGACAATATTCGCAATTGTATGAGAGCGTGGGGGTCAGCCTCATAAAAGACTCAACTCTTATGGGAATCTTTCCAACCTTAGATCCCCCTAATCATGTTGCCACAGTGAACATGATCTCCTCTGGGATTTCATCTTTTCCCAACTCTAATGATCAATGGCTTGTTTCCGATGAAGCCACTATGCACCTGATTGGAGACTCCATGCCTCTTTCATCCGTTGAACTCAATTACGAGGCTATCTAGTCAGCACCCGAGGAACACTTATTTTTGGCCTCCACGTCCTGTTCTCTACAGCGAACGTCATCTTGGATACTCTGCTCCGGAATTTTCATTCCGACGAGTCCATTATAGAAATTATGAGTGCAAATGACTCTCCATGGGAAGACCTCCACCATCGCTCATATTTCCTCCCACCTTTGGATTATGTGGAGAATAGAATCGCCACCATTTTTACACCAGATGTCTACCCTTTCCCATAGTCCTTGATACTCACGTGTCATATAGACACTAAGGGAAACTTGGAGAACATTGAACCCACCATTATCGTTGACATTTCGGTTACTCCTGGTGTAGTGGAACATATTCAATTAGGCCAGAAATGTTCCCTGAAGAAATTACTACTTTCACGGCCTTATTCAAGCAATTCCGAGACGTGTTTGCTTGGACCTATGAGGAGATGCCTGGGATAGACCCCGCTATTATTTCACACGAAATCAAAACCTATCCCGACATTAAACCAGTCCGTCAAAATTTACGACCAGTACACTGTAATGTCCCTTCTTAAGAATTTTATTAAAATGGCAATTTTTCACTTTTTTCCCTAGTTTGAGGGCCTTTGAATAGTTTTGATCTCTAGGTCCCAAATTTACCCCAAATGATCCCAAATATTCTGAGAAGGTATATGAATGATATTAGAACATAAATATGTGTTTCAGGGATGTCTTTGGACCTTTAAAATACTTCTGCAAATCCTCTTTCAATTCTGGTCAATGTAGGTAACTTTACTAGTGATTTCCCTTTGACTAGTATTGGTCTCTAGGTCTCAAATTGACTCCAAATGCCTTCAAATATTCAAGGAAGGTGTATGAATGATATTAGGACTTGAATATGATGTTCAGGGATGAAATATTGCCACCAAAATACCTCTGCAAACTCTCTTAATATTCTAGACCAAGTATGCAATTTTACTAGTAATTTGGGGTTCAAATCCCCCTGGGGTAAGTATTGAAAATGGCTTCCCAAATCCATCCAAACCCACTCAAATTTATGAAAAGAGATAGGGAATGTATTAAGGATGTTATTAAGGTCTCATGTGCACCATTAATTGATTATTATATCTGTTCCAAACCTCTCCCATTCAACTGCAAAAATACCAATTCGACCCTTGGGGAAATGGCACTATTTCTTCTCCCAATGCAATTAAACTGAGTAATAATACTTCAAATACTCAAGTAAAGTAAATGAAACTTGTAAAATACATCCATTTCAATCCATTAATAAAAAATGCATCAGAGAATCATCCATTCATTCAAAATCATCATCAATACATTGGTTCACAACAAGGTAGTGGGGAAATGGCATTGTTCCTCCATTAAAAATGAGATTTATACATTTCTACTTGGAATTTCGACCTAAAACTTTCTGGAGATGAAAAACAGAGTATTTAATTCATATTAAAAAATAAATGGGGCATTATAAGCTCCCCCAAAGAGTACAATAGCTCACCAAAAACGCCCTCCCTCAAGGATCAAGAATATGCCATCAAAAATGGAAATGGTTGAGAGAATGTGCTGCAATAGAAGAAACCATGATCTTCCCTGTAGCTTACACCTGCAAATAAAGACTCCATTAAAGCTCCAAATGAAAGATCTGAGTGGCCTTTCCAATTACCAACTTGGATGGAAATCTTTCACCCTCGAAATTGGCTAATGCAAGAAACTAGTCATCCACTAGCTCTCCCTCTACACAAATACAATTGCAAATTCTACAAATGATCAAAAGACGATTTAATTATTTTTTATTAACATTTATAAAGTTCTAATTTCCTCCATGGGTTGAATTCCTTCCAAGAGAATCATGCCAACTCAAGTTGGGAAGAGATTCCAAAGAACGCCACTTGTACAACAATTCTTAGTCTCCCACTTCCACCAAATCACATGTGGAAGCATATTAGCTACCCTAAAACCCTTGAGTGCCCTCTTGGAGTCTATTTTTATCCCTGACATGTCATATATGTCATATGTCAGCCTTCAGGTCTGATTTGTGTCATAGGTGTCATAGCATCTTCATCATTGTTGTCATAGAGCTAGGGAATCTAGCCCAAGTGTCTCACTAGCTCCAAATTGCCTCTTCCTCTTCCATGGGAGTTACTCTTCCTCTATAATTCGACCTTGGATGAGTCATGCCATGAATAATACCTTTTGGACTCCCCCAAGTATGTTACCATTCACTTTGAATTCGAATTGGTGAGAGAATGATGCCAAGTGTAGTGGGGAAATCTAGCCATATGTGGTTCCCACTTCCTCCATGTGTCTTCATGATCAAATGCCGATTTGATTTTCACTTGTATATATTTATTTAGATCCTTTATTAAATATTTATTCCACTCTAATATTCAAACATCATTTATTATCCCCATTATTCCAAATCCCAAAGCTTCCACCCCAAACCTAGGAAACTAGTAATCTTCCTCCTTGGCAATTATTTGAACTTTAGCATCAATTTGACAAACTCTACTGAATAGGGACAATGTGATTAGGCCATTGTGACCCAATTCCAAATTTGGGACATTACAAATCCTCCCTTCCCAATATTGCTTGTCCTCAAGCAATTTTAAATATGGGTGTTGAAGAACCTGCTTTCTGTATAATTCTTTGAAGTTGCCATTGAATTGCCCAACCTTGAGTCTTTGAGTTTCCATGAAGATTTTAGAGAGGAACCACCATTTGTGTTGCTGCACTACTCTAATTAAAATCACTTTATTAAGTGGGGAATCCATCTCCATATTGCTTGCTTCCCCCCCAAAAATGAAACCAATGAGACAAAAATTATTCCAGGGTCCCATTGCTTGTATTGCACCGTAACAATTAAGAGTGCTATCCAACCCACACCATTAGATAAGAGGATTCTTGGATTCCATTTTGTTGTATGCATTTTTCCAAACATCATGAGTACTAAATATATATCATCAAAGTACATAACAACATAATGAAAATGTACATCAAGGATATGCTTCATCAAAGAGTCATGAAAGTGCTTATACCTCCAAGCAAGTAGACCACCATTTCCAAGTGCATACAAGCTTCAAGTGACCAATCAAATCTGCTCCAATGACATAGGTGAGGATCCCATGTCCTATAATGCTGCTCCAAAGGGTGTGATATGCATCAAAATATTCGCCCATGTATTCTTTCATCCAAGAAGTGAATGAAGAATCTCCACTAAAATCTGAACCAAATAATGAGCAGAAAAAACAAGGAGACTTCAAATGACTCAAAGAAGTCTCGCCAATACATCCATGAATGTGAGAATCATAAAAATATAACAAAGTATGTGGCTGCCAACAAAAATGTTCTCCAATCATAAATCTATTCTCCCAAGTGTTGGATGAAGTTCCTCCAACATCAAATGAATCAAGTGTTGAGCAAGAAAAACCATGAGTCTTCAAGTGACTCAAATGCATATCATAGGTGCATCCATGTAGATTTGCATCATCATAAAGTGACAAATAATGTTGCTTCAAATGTGAATAAGAATGTGCTCCAACCATGTCATCATAAAAGGTAAATCTAGGAGTTCCATACTCCTCATGTGGCACCATCAAAAAGAATCCTTTCACCCATACTTCATTGAGACTAATACTGCAAAACATGGAATTGTAGGATGTAGGAAAATGAACTAAATCACCCAAATGATCAAAAAGTGCAGAAGTTTCATCATGGGAAGGATCCATGTGGGTAGTATCATGCAGCTCCTTCAAAAGTGGGAAACCTTTGTCATAGATTGGGTCCGATGTAGAGGAATCATGCTCTTCTTTAAAAATTGCATAACCTTCATCAAGAGACAATTCACGTTCCTCTTCCACCACATTAAGTGTTTAGATCTCTTCAAGTTCATCTTCAAATACATTAAGCACATTCAAATTCCCAAATTTCTCATGATCCACCATGTCATGAGAATCCTCCAAACAATCTACCATTTGACAATCTGAAACATTGGAGGAAAAACAAGTATCTTGCAACTTTTCAAGAAGTTGCTCATTTTGAATTGTGAGCTTATGAATATCCTCATTATTCTTCAAGTATGAATCATGTAACAATTCATTAAGCTCAAACAAATGGTTTCTATCAAAAAGAAAAGACATGAAATTACCTTTGATGTGGCACATTTCTCTTTGAATCTTCTCCATGTCTTCGAGGAAGGATGTTTCCTCCAATGAAGTAGCTCTCCAACAAGAATTTGACACCAATGCTTGAGTGTCATGGAGAATGATGAGAGACTCTTGGATCTTATTTTCATTCATCTTTAAGGACCCTTCAAGAAAATGAGGGTCTTGCAAATGAACCTCCTCATCTTCTTCAATTTTGCTTGGACCAACTTGATGAAGCTCAAGTGGTGATGGAGAAGTTGATCTTAGTTCTTCTTCAACTGATACAAGGTCTTCATTATCATGCTTAATGGAACTTGGGCTTGCAGCAACACTTTCAAAAGTGATCTCTATTTCACCAACATAGAGGTGTGAGCACCCATCAGTAGGTACTCCTTCATAGTTTAAGCATCCATCAGTAGATGCTCTTTGGTTCATGTCTAAGCTAGAAGGTGTCTCGAAATGATCTTCCATATTTTCAATAGAATATTCTTCATGCTCTTGTGATGTCTCTTCATTTTTATCCTTCAAGAAAGATGATGCATTATGCCCCTTTTTTTCCTTATGATCAATATCTTTGGAATCTCTTTTTGAAGAATTCCCAAAAGCTCTCCTCAAGTGGGACATAATTTCATGCACACATGTATGATACTCACTCCAAGGTTCTTTACAAGAAGGGCATAAACCTTTCTTTACTAACTCCACATCTTCATGTTTGGGCCTATTTTCAAAAACATGTTCAACAAAGTACTCAAAAGACATGGCATTTTGTGTATTTTTTCTAAAAGCAAGATATTCTTGATATTTTTGATATTGTTGGGGCAAGGTTTTATATTTTGCTCTCCATCTTTGGAACTCACTCATAGAATTATCATTGGTTGGTGTGACACACTCATATTCATCAGATTTAAAGTCATAAGAATAATCTTAATTTATCTTGAAATTGTAAGAAGTGTTGCATGATGGCATCTCTTCCTCATACCATTCACATTCTGCTTCATATTGCTCATAAGCATGTGCATATTCCTCATAAGAATTGTACTCATAGGATTCATCATAATAGTAAGACATGGCTGCCAATTATTCTTGAATGTATGTTCCTAATCCACAGGTGCAAGGACCATGCTCTGATACCACTATAATGTCCCTTCTTAGGAATTTTATTAAAATGACAATTTTTCACTTTTTTCCCTAGTTTGACCTTTGACTAGTTTTGATCTCTAGGTCCCAAATTTACCCCAAATGATCCCAAATATTTTGAGAAGGTATATGAATGATATTAGAACATAAATGTGTGTTTCAGGGATTCCTTTGGACCTTTAAAATACTTATGCAAATCCTCTTTCAATTCTGGTCAATATAGGTAACTTTACTAGTGATTTCCCTTTGACTAGTATTGGTCTCTAGGTCTCAAATTGACTCCAAATGCCTTCAAATATTCAAGGAATGTGTATGAATGATATTAGGAATTTAATATGACGTTCAGGGATGAAATATTTCCACCAAAATACCTCTGCAAACTCTCTTAATATTCTGGACCAAGTATGCAATTTTACTAGTAATTTGGGGTTCAAATCCCCCTGGGGTAAGTATTGAAGATGGCTTCCCAAATGCCTCCAAACCCACTCAAATTTATGAAAAGAGATAGGGAATATATTAAGGATTTTATTAAGGTCTCATTTGCACCATTAATTGATTATTATATCTATTCCAAACCTCTCCCATTCAACTGCAAAAATCACCAATTTGACCCTTGGGTAAATGGCACTATTTTTTCTCCCAATGCAATTAAACTGAGTTAAAATACTTCAAATGCTCAAGTACAGTACATGAAACTTGTAAAATACATCCATGTCAGTCCATTAATCACAAATGCATCAGATAATCATCCATTCATTCGAAATCATCATCAATACATTGGTTCACAACATGGTAGTGGGGAAATGGCATTGTTCTTCCATTAAAAATGAGATTTATACATTTCTACTTGGAATTTCGACCTGAAAATTTCTGGAGATGAATAACATAGTATTTAATTCATATTAAAAAATAAATGGGGCATTATAATCTCCCCCAAAGAGTACAATAGCTCACCAAAAATGCCCTCCCTCAAGGATCAAGAATATGCCATCAAAACTGGAAATGGTTGAGAGAATGTGCTGCAATAGAAGAAAACATGAGCTTCATTGTAGCTTACACCTGAAAATAAAGACTCCATTAAAGCTCCAAATGAAATATCTGAGTGTCCTTTCCAATTACCAACTTGGATGGAAATCTTTCACCCTCGAAATTGGCTAAGGCAAGAAACTAGTCATCCACTATCTCTCCCTCTACACAAATGCAATTGCAAATTCTAAAAATGATCAAAATCCGGTTTAATTATTTGTTATTGACATTTATAAAGTTCTAATGTCCTCCATGGGTTGAATTCCTTCCAAGAGACTCATGCCAACTCAAGTTGGGAAGAGATTCCAAAGAACGCCACTTGTACAACAATTCCTAGTCTCCCACTTCCACCAAATCACATGTGGAAGCATATTAGCTTCCCTAACACCCTTGAGCACCCTCTTGGAGTCTATTTTTAGCCCTGAAATTTCATATATGTCATATGTCATCCTTTAGGTCTGATTTGTGTCATAGGTGTCATAGCATCTTCATCATTGTTGTCATAGAGCTAGGGAATCTATCCCAAGTGTCTCACTAGCTCCAAATTGTCTCTTCCTCTTCCATGGGAGTTACTCTTCCTCTATATTTCAGCCTTGGATGAGTCATGCCATGAATAATACCTTTTGGACTCCCCCAAGTATGTTACCATTCACTTTGAATTCGAATTGGTGAGAGAATGATGCCAAGTGTAGTGGGGAAATCTAGCCATATGTGGGTCCCACTTTCTCCATGTGTCTTCATGATCAAATGCCACTTTGATTTTCACTTGTATATATTTATTTAGATCCTTTATTAAATATTTATGCCACTCTAATGTTCAAACATCATTTATTATCCCCATTATTCCAAATCCCAAAGCTTCCACCCCAAACCTAGGAAACTAGTAATCTTCCTCCTTGGCAATTATTTGAACTTTAGCATCAATTTGACAAACTCTAATGAATAGGGACAATGTGATTAGGCCATTGTGACCCAATGCCAAATTTGGGACATTATATACACCCTCAAAATATTGCGGCAATCAAATCAGGGTATCATTTGAGTCTACGCTGATTATCGGGATCTCAACAAGGCTTGTTCTAAGGACAACTACCTGACTCCCTTTATTGATCAGATCATTGACAACTGTGCTGGAAGTGTCATCTTCTCTTTCATGGATGGCTTTTTTGGTTACAACCAGATTGAGATCCACCCCGCCAACCAACACAAGACTGTGTTCATCTTCCCTTGGGGAACGTTTGCATATCGTAAAATCCCTTTTGGTCTTAAACATGCTGGTGCCACATTCCAGCGGTCCATGTCGTATTCCTTTCATGATGTGAAGGACTTTGTGGAACCCTATTTGGACGATCTCCCTGCCCATTCGCGACAGCGTGAGTTCCACATAGATCATCTGACAACAGTTTTCCTCAGATGCAGATGGTACAATTTCCGTCTGAACCATCACAAGTGTATTTTCTGCGTCGAGTCTGGATGCCTTTTAGGCTTTATCATCTTGAAAGATGGGATCTGCATTGATCACTTGAAGGTGGAAGCCATTATTGCTCTCCCACCTCTGACTGATGTTATAGAACTTCAAAGTCTGCAAGGGAAGGCAACTTATTTATGGCGTTTTGTCTGTAATTTTTCCCAGAAGACACAGGGTTATATGAGAGTACTCAAGAAGGATTTCCCGTTCATATGGGACGATCAAGCACAACAACCCTTCGATAGTCTTAAACATGCTATTACCCATGCCCATGTGCTCCAACCGCCCAATTACTACCGAGATTATATTCTTTATCTCGTGGCTTCTGCCACCATGATCACCATGGTCTTGGTATAGGAGGACCTCAATGCCCAGGAACATGTGATATATTACTTAAGTGAGGGTCTTATTGACTCTAAAACTTGTTACTCAGATGTTGAGAAGCTCGCTCTCGCGGCAGTCATTGCCGTCCAAAGTTTCGACATTACATCCTGCTCCGCACCACCACCATTATTGTCGACTCGAACCCCATGCACCACATTTTGACACGTCAAGTACTTGGGGGAAATTATTCACGCTGGATCATGATACTACAAGAGTTTGATCTCCTATTTGAAAAATCCAAGTCCAAGAAGTCTTTGGTGTTTGTCAAGCTCATCTGCGATCTTCCCTGTGCTGATGTAGGATCTAAGCCCAATGATTCTCTTCCAGATGAGTGATTATTCCTGATCAGTATATCTGACCCGTGGTATGGAGATATTATCTTATATCTTCAAACCCAACATTTCGACCCCCAACTGTCCTATGACGACCGTCGTCGAATACGCTACTATGCAAAGTATTACCTGATCATCAGTGATACCTTGTACCATCGTGGTATTGATTTTGTTCTTCAATGCTGTCTAACACATGAGGAGGAGGAACACGTCTTGAATGAATGTCACGCTGGGGATTTTGGCGGTCATCTCTCTAGGATGGCTACATACCAGAAGATACTACGCGCAGGATATTATTGGCCATCTATCTTTAAAGATTGCATTGAGGCCGTCAAAAAATGTCCCCCATGCCAACATTTTCAAATGAGAAAGCTCACCCATCCAGCCCCGTTACACCTGGTTATTTCCATTTCCCCCTTTACAAAATGGGGCATTGACTTCATGCAATGTAAGCCTACCTCGGCGAGGGGGCATGGTTACGTCATAATAGCCATGGATTACTTCACAAAGTGGGTCGAGGCTATGCCTACATACACTAATGACGACAAAATCGCTGCATTCTTCATGTTTAATCATGTTATCTCATGATTCGGTGTTTTGAAAGCCATTGTCACAGACCATGGAGCTCACTTTCAGAACCATATGGTCGATGAGCTAAGCGCCAGACTGGGTTTTCGTCAAGAAAACTCAACACCTTACTACCCGCAGTCTGATGGACAAGTAAAGGCCATTAACAAGATCTTGAAAACCATGATTCAAGGCATGGTGGGTACGCACAAGTCTAACTGGCACAACATGCTCTTTTCCGCACTATGGGATTATCGAACATCCATCAAGACTGCCACCGGATTTACACCCTTCCAATTAGTTTATGGATTGGAGGCAGTCCTACCTATAGAGTGCGAGATTCCATCTCTCAAACTTGCAGTTGAACTCCTTCCGAACACCACTGCTGAGGAAGAACGCTTCCTCTACCTAGAAAAACTTGATGAGACTCGCCGCGATGCTGCTCTTGCCAATGAGGCACATAAGAAGTGCATCAAAGCACAATTTGGTAGAACCCCACGTCTATAACGAGGGTGATTTGGTCCTTACATACGACCAAAGGCATGATAAGCTGGGGGCAGGTAAGTTCAATTCCATGTGGCACGAACCGTACATAGTAAAACATGTTATGGAGAAGGGAGCCTACGAACTAGAGGAATATGATGGGATATCTTTGGGTGAGCCCTGCAATGGGATCTACCTGAAGAGGTACTATGCCTGAGACTTTCACACATAGACATCTTGTATATACAGTACATGGAATGTGTGTTTTGTGTGGTGTGAAACTTTTGTTTTAGTGTGTCTAGATCTTGTTTTCGCTTCTTATACCATATTCTGTCTGCATGTTCAGATGGAAACTTGGTACGGATTCGTGGACGGAGCCAGCCGGCATACCTGTAACCTTGATTTGGCAGCCTGGGTACTTTATTCCCCGACCGACGAGCTCATTATCTTAGGAGGAATTTGTCTAGGATTCACAACCAATAATGCTGTAGAATATCAGGCAGTCATTGGAACCCTAAACCAATGCTCTTTCCTTGGGTATGAACTGGGTTGTTATCCATTTGGATTCACAATTGGTGGTTTCCTATCTTAACCGGATTTATGCTATCCTCGACCCTACTTTACTCTGTCTCTTAAGACGAGTTTGTATTCTAGAAAAATCCTTTGAATCTATTCAATACCTGCACATTCCACGAGACGTCAATATAGTTGCTGACTCAATGGCGAACTTCATTCTAGATTGGTACATTGCACACACACAACATATTCATAAAATATAAAAGCACACATAACATGTAAATAATCCATTTTATAAGAAAACATATAAACAAGATCGTATTAATCATCCATAGAACACATAATGTATAAAGCCACCGAAAATGTCTATATATATATATATATATATAAATCGATACAAAATGATAGTGCTGATACAAAAATCTGAAGCATAGTAGCTTTCAGTAAGAGTCATCTCTACAAAATTTGAAGCTCATAAGATTTTAGTACATAAGAAAAATTCTAATCCCTAGGCTGCCCATGATAGCATACTACGGCCTTCGCTACTTTAGCCAGGAGCATGCCAAAACATGTACACACTCGACGGTGTATCTCTGGTAACCCCGAGGTAGATCATGGAAATCCGGCTCTGGGATATCCAGTGTCAACCTGTTGAGGTTCTCATAGACCTCCTCTACCTCCTCGATGGCATCATGCATCGTGAGACCCACCACTGGCACCTCTCCTCTCCTCGCAATGAGTGAGACTCCAACTGGTCGCGATGAACCCACATCTGCACAAAACATCGAGTTGTCAACACTACTCCAAAAAAATCATATATATATAAAATGAAAAAACAAAAAGTTGTTGTTATTACCGATGTCACCCCATTGTGCTCCTTCGGGAAGCACCAGGTTGGGATCACCTCTGAAATCTTCCTTGCTGTACAGATTGTTGATGTATATGTAACTTCGAAATGTATTTCATATATGTATATTGTACTCCTATAGAGATGGTATTATTCCTCTATACGGAAGTGCTTGTATTGCTATAGAGATGTTATTATTCCTCTATACGGAAGTGTTTGTATTCCTATAGAGATGTTATTATTCCTCTATACGGAAGTGTCGTCATTTATATTGTAAGTGTCATAACTTATACTTGATGGGTTATTAGACCACCTTGTTGGGGTCGGCCCTGTATAAGTCATGTGGGTCGAAGGGTTATTAGACCACCCTCTTGGGGGTCGGCCATGTGGGTCAAAGGGTTATTAGACCACCCTATTGGGTGTCGGCCTAGTCAGCATTATGTTATGTGGTTAAGTTAAGGCCAACCTAGTAAAGGTTATTAGGCAAGTCAAGTCAAGTATAAATAGAGTGCAGGAGGCACTCTATTTCATCATTCTATTCTCTCTCACACTCTCGGGAGAGTGGCGGACTTGTGGAGGAGGATAAGCTACTGCTAGGAGATGTCTATCTCTTATGCTTGGGTTTATCATTGCTCTATCTATCTCTGAGGAAGTTATTGGGGTTTTTCACCTTTATGGTTTTCCCCAAGTAAACTATGTGTCTCTTGTGTGCTTGCATTATTGTGTCCATGATTGATATGCTGTAGATATGCTGTACATGTTGTTCTCTCAGTTAGGATCCTATATCAGATTGAAGTAAATTCTGAAAAATTAACATGGTATCAGAGCTAGCTTGAAAAAAGGCATGGTATGGCTTGTATGACACTTGTTGCAATTGTGAAGCTAGGGCTTGATATAGCAATAAACAGTCATCGTAGAACTTTCGCTATAAATAACTTTTGGTGAGGTTTCAGGGTCTGAAAATCGTACAAAGCGAAGCCACGATCCCCATGTACCTTATGTCCAAAGGACAACATCTAATTCGTTTTACTTTGTGATTTATGATCTATACAATATAAGGTTCCTGCCTCTTCCAGATCTCAGTCATAAACAGGTGACCTTGGAAAAAAGGTCATAACTTGCGCTAGGAAGATCCAAATGAAATTTTGTAAAATGTGACAAGTAGTGCGCGGACTTTAATTTCTTAGGTAACCTTTTCAGAGGCCGAAACTAAACCAATGACACGTGGAATGACGTACAATTTTTCTCTCCTGTTTTATCCCATAAACAGGTCACGTTGCGACACTTGGCATAACTCTCTCTCAGAGAATGCATTTGAGGTCAGACCTATGGGGTTGGAAAGATGATAGGTCGATCTATCTCAGGAAAAGTTTTTAAACCCTGTGGATCAAAAAGTTCGGAGTTACACCAGAAACAATCATGTACATATTTATGTCAAAACAGAATTATTTTTTAGCACCTTCATTCATGGCTTCCGGAATTTAGGGTTTTGGAGAAAGTTGGAATTTTTGTAATCGGAGACTACGGCTGAATGCTACTTATCAAAATAGAAATTTAGAGACCAATATAAGAATTTTTGGTTGTGCAGAAGGTCGAGCTTGATCAGACCCTAGTTCGGCACTTTGATCGGAAAAGTGGAAAATTAGGGCTTCTGCAAAAATGGAAATTTTTGAAATCTGTGACCACGGCTGGAAGCTCCTCAAAAAAATAGAAGCTTAGAGCTTTGGATCGAACCTTTTGATTGGGCAGAAGGGTGGGATTTATCAAACCCTAGTTTGGGGTCATGTCTAGTGAATCCAGAAGTTTCAAAGGAAAATTTGAGGGGTGAAACTTTGTAGTTTTCAAATTATGAGTATACCAGCTTTATCATCTCATCAAGGCGCATATTTCTATCCTTTTGAAAGTTTGAATTTTTAGGGTTTCTCTGACAAACCCTAATCCAGCTCCAGATCCAATTCCTGCAAATCAAGTGGATTGGGTTGGTCACCTGCATAAGTGAAGAAGTTCCTGTTTCAGAGGGAGATGAGGTTAAGGCCTTACATAAGAAGATTACAAGCAATCTCGACAGGTATGACTCATCCAGGTATGTTTTGAGATTTGTTCATGATTAAGTTTATGGTATGTTTGTCTTCATTTTATTACGGTTAGTACAATCTTGATTAAATTTAGACTTGTTGTATCACTTTAATAAAATTATGAATGCATGATAGAAGATATTCATTGATTAGGGTGTTGACACTTCTGATTGTACTAATGCATTATAGTGTTGTATGAGGTTTATGTTTTCCGCTAACATGAAAGGTACACCAAGAAAGACAAATCATGTTCTAGTTCAAGAACATATGATCATGATGACATGAGGACAAAGATTCATCCATTGTCATGAATCACTTAGAAGATCTATTTGCGAGGTATGTATAACTTGGTTCTATAATGGTTAACCTATGAGATATGGAGGTTACTAGCACAAGTCATTGAAGAGAACAAGAATACATCATGTGGGTATGTTAGACATAACTAGCTAACATACCAATCCAGGTATGTTTTTCCTATATCAAGTTAGAATCCTACCTTGTGTTAGGATCCCTTATATAAGTATACTTGGTATGATTGGTTATGTTTATTCATAAAGTTAGAAATGTAAGTAATCAAGGGTTTGTGCATTTTATGTCTCTTATATTGATTGATGATTTAACTAACCAGAAGAGTCCTATGATCAAATAAGAATATGCATGAGTAAAAGAAGACTTCCCTGAAACTTTGAATACTAATGTTTATTATTTGTGTTTGAAATGATCATGACTATACATGTTTAAGATTATTGCGTTTTGATAGTATTAATATTATACTAATGAATGCATGATTATGTATGAGACCTCGAGGATAACACAATGATGATACTAATAAGCATGCACAGTGATGGATATAAGTTCAAGGACAGGTAATCCAGGAAGCAAAGATCAAGAGGGAGCACACTCCAGTTGTTCCTGCAAGGAAGCAAAGATCAAGAGGGAGCACACTCCAGTTGTTCCTGCAAGGAAGCAAAGATCAAGAAGGAGCACACTTCAGTAGTTTCTGCAAGGATGCAGATACTCAGAGGGAGTTGACCACTTCTCACAATCCACATCAGAATGGAGTTGTAGAAAAGAAGCAAAGACTGAGAGGGAGTCAACCCAACAAACAAACAAAGATAAGTATTTGAATTATCATTCCTTACATATTTTATTGTTTAAATAATATTGTTCAATAATGTATATACTCATGTTCCTAGAATTAGGTTGTATATTATGCATATTAGAATAGTTGCATTGATGAACAGTATACTACTAATATACATGGGTAAGTGGTATATGGCACTGTACAACATTCCATTGCTACTTATCTAGACTGAATCCTCTTTGCTGACATGTTGGGATTTGTGCACACTCTTAACAATGTTCTGGTAGAGTTTGGAAGGCATCTAGAAAGTTACGAGATATGGATAAATGTTGTATTTAAGCATTGGCTAAGATAATTGCATGACTGTATGACATATTTCTTTATGTGTAAGAATTTGTTCTGAAAACTATTAGATTTTTTCTAATCATGCAATTTAACTTGTTGTGTAGGAAAGATCGTATACCATCACCTACAAAAGAAGGACTACAACATTTGTTCAGCAACAAAGTTATCTATTGAAAATATTGAAGATATTGAAGTTCCCAGTATCTGGGAAGAATGCCATGATCGAGGAGTACCAGTCGATCATGAAGATGTTTGGGATGTAGTCCCAAGACCTGAAGGGGAGTCTGTAGTGACTTCCAAGAGCATCTACAAGATCAAGCATGTTGCAGGTGGTAGCATAGAGACTTTTGCTTCTGTAGCCAGATACACTTTCATTAGATCCGTACTTGCTCTGGCTGCAGTGATGAAATGGAAGATACACTAGATGGATTTCAAGACAGCTTTCTTGAATGGTGTAGTTGAAGAAGAAGTGTATGTGGAGCAGCCACTTGGTTCTGAGACACATGACATGGAGTCATATATGTGCAGAACTTGGTATGGTAGGATAGACAACTTTCTATCCAGTTTGGGATTTACTAAGAGTAAAGCGGATTCCAACCTTTACTACAAGGTTGAGGAAGGAAATCCAGTGATAATACTTCCGTATGTGGATGATCTGTTTGTAATAGGTGAAGATAGATTGATTGTCGACACGCAGCGGAAGCTTGCTGCCGCGTTCGAGATGAAGAACTTGTGGATGATGCACTATTTTCTAGGTATGGAGGTGTGGCAGAGTGCAGATGGAATCTTCCTCGGACAAGGAAAGTATGTAGTAGAGATCCTGAAGAGGTTCGGGATGATGGACTGCAAGGCCATGGCCACACCTATGGAATCAAACCTGAAGCTTCTGTGTGATGCTTCATCTGAGCTGGTTGATATCACTATGTATCATCAGATGATTGGGTCCTTGATGTACCTGATGAACACAAGACAAGATATTTGCTTTGCGATGAACACATTGAGCTAGTTCCTGACGGATCCAAGGAGTGTTCACCTAGTTGCTGTAAAGCATATTCTGAGGTACCTATGTTGATGTATATGTAACTTCAGAATGTATTTCATCTGTGTATTATATATATATTTATTGTACCCTTATAAAAGATGTGTTATTCCTCTATAAGGAAGTGTCGTCATGTGGATTGACAAGTGTCGCAAGTGTGTGTACTTGCCGATGGGTTATTAGACCACCATGTGTGGGGTCGGCCCTAAAATATATATTATATTGTGGATGTATCTAGATAGACAAGTCGGCCCCATAAGGTCACTGGGCAAACAAGTTAAGTATAAATAGAGATCAGGAGATCTCTATTTGGATCATTCGGAAAGACACACTTCTCTCACTCAGAAAGTGGCGCACTAGTGAGGAGGATGATCATCTGCTCTAGGAGACTATCTCAAGTGTATTTTGGTTGTACTTTGGTTGAGCCATTTCTCTCTCTATCTCTGAGGAAGTTGTGGGGTTTTTCACCTTAGGGTTTTCCCCACAGAAACTCTGTGTCTCTTGTCTCTCATGCTTTTGATTCTTGTGATGCTTGTCATGCTTATTGTGATTGTTATGCATTGATATACTATATATGTTATTCTCTCAGTAAAGATCCAAGAGTATTGTGAATTAATGCTCAAATTTTAACATGGTATCAGAGCTAACCTGAGAAGAAGACATTTTGCAGTGACGAAAACTTGAGTTTCTTGTTTATTGGGTTTCTCTCCACAGTTTTTGGAAAAGCAGTATAGTAGATTGACTCTACTCATCAAGGAGAATCTATCTGTCCAATCAGAATTCAATTCTGAGCATTTTCAGATTTGGCCCTAAAAATTAGGGTTTCCACAAAAATAGGAATTTCTGAAATCTAAATACATAGCTGGAAGGTCCTTGTAAAAATCGAAGTTTAGAGCTTTGGATCGAGATTTTTGGCTGGGTAGATCTCCGGGAAACTCAAACCCTAATTCAGGGCTCTCCCCAGTGAACCCGAGAGGACAAAAAGGAAAATCTGAAGGGAAAAGCTTTGTTGATCTCAAATTCTGAATACACCAGGCTGATCATCTCATCAAGGCATATCTTTCTATCTTTTCAGAAATTTGAAATTCACATTTTGAATTTTTAGGGTTTTTTTCGACAAACCCTAATCCGGGACCAGATCCAGTTTTCAGCATTTCAAGTGGTAAGACCTAAATCTTTTCTATTTCCATTTGAAGTACTCTTTAAGATGTCTCACCACACCAAGCTTGAGGATAAGCTTGAAGGGGCTAATAACTTCCGAGCTTGGAAGTATAGGATTGGATTAATTCTGGAAGAGAATGAGTTGGACTCATATATAAAAGAAGACATCCCTATTCCAGAGGATGAAGAGGCTAAGGTATTGCATAAGAAGAACTTGGTCAAGGCAAAGAGAATCATTACTGATTCTATCAAAGACCATCTCATACCCCATGTGTCTTCTCTAAAGACACCCAAGGCTATGTTTGACTCTTTGACCAAGCTATTTGAAGGAAAGAACATAAATCGGAAGATGACCCTGCGGAATCAATTGAAAGGAGTCAAGATGTCGAATGGAGAAACCATTCAATCCTATTTCTCCAAGGTCTCTCAGATCAAGGAACAACTTGAAGCTGTAGATGAAATGGTGGAGAATGGTGAAATTGTTATGACTACTTTGAATGGCCTACCTAGGTCATGGGACTCTTTATCCAGGGGATCTGTGCCAGAAAGAAGTTAATCTCCTTCAACAGATTATGGGAGGAATGTTCTCAAGAAGAAGCAAGGCTTGTGGCAAGAGAAGAGAAGACGGGAAATGAAGATCAAGCTGTCACAGCTCACACTAAAAAGGGTAAGTTCAAGAGGGAACCATCCCATCACAAGAAGAAATCTTCTCATCATTTTTCACAAAGACAAGAAATATCTAAGGTGTCTCACTTGTAATGAGAAGGGTCACTTTGCTTCAGAATGTCCCAAGAACAAAAGGGACAACCACAACAACAAAAAATCCAGCAAGAAGAAGAAGGGTAACAAAATAAGGTACCATGCTCATGCTGTCGAAGATGATGAACCTCCAAAGAAGAAGGCTAGGGCAGAAAGTGATGATAGTAATGATGACTCATCAAGTGAAGAAGAGTATGTTCTAATCTATGCTCTCACAAGTACTATCTCCCATGGTTGTAATGATTGGTTAATTGATAGTGGGGCTTCCAAACACATGACTGGGTTTAAAGAATCCTTTGTAAATCTGTCTGAACATGAATCACCCCATAAAGTGAAACTTGGGGATGATTATCAATATCCCATCAAAGGAAGTGGTGAAGCCTCCTACAACCTAGAGTCTGGAAAATATTTGAAGATGAAAGAAGTCCTTTATGTACCTGGGCTCAAGAAGAACTTACTCTCCATCTCTGCATTGGATGCAAAAAGTATGAGGGTTGCATTTGTGGATGGCCAAGTCCTAATGTGGCCAAAGGGAAAGACCATAGATGATGCAGTAGTGATTGGAGAGCAAGAGGGAGGTTTGTATAAATTAAAAGGACAACCTGAACATGCCATGGTGCATGAATCCATGGAGCCAAGTGAGCTTTGGCATAGAAGACTTGCTCATATGCACTATAGGGAACTTCCAATTGCAAGCAAGGCTGTAGAGGGTCTTCCTGAAATCAAGACCAAACATGAAGGTGTTTGCAAAGGATGTGCAAAAGGTAAGAATATTAAGAAGGCTTTCTCGAGCAGTGAAAGCAAGGCAAAAGATATCCTGGCAATCATCAACTCAGATGTATGTGGTCCTATGTCATCCAGTTCTCTAAGTGGGTATGTTTACTATGCCTCATTTATTGATGACTTCTCCAGGAAGACTTGGGTACACTTCTTGAAGAACAAA
The DNA here is from genome assembly GCA_027924585.1 of Larix kaempferi. Taxonomy (NCBI): domain Eukaryota; kingdom Viridiplantae; phylum Streptophyta; class Pinopsida; order Pinales; family Pinaceae; genus Larix; species Larix kaempferi. The sequence goes on from BSBM01000076.1 coordinate 7,420,915, forward strand.
GATGAGGTGTTTGATAAGTTCAAGGAATTCAAAACCTTGATGGAGAATCAAATTGACAAGAAGATCAAAACATTCAAATCCGACAATGGTGGAGAATTCACCTTAGGTGACTTCAAGAAGCTTTGTAGTGATTCAGGATTAAGAGGGAGTTGACCGCTCCTTATAATCCTCAACAGAATGGAGTTGCAGAAAGGAAGAACAGAACAATCATGGAAGCAGCAAGGGAAATGCTGCATGACCAGGATCTACCTATGCATCTATGGGCAGAAGCAGCTAGAACAACTGTATATGTGCAGAACAGAACACCCCACAAGATATTGGACAACAAGACACCAGAAGAGGTCTTTTCTCGTAAGAAACTTGAAGTCAGCCATCTCAGAATATATGGTTGTCCAGTATACACTCATGTCCCAAAGGAAAAGAGGACCAAACTAGATCCTTCAAGAAAGAAGGGTATCTTTGTGGGTTACAGTGAAAGCTCGAAGGCTTACAAAATATACTTTCTAGGGTTCAAGAAGATTGATGTCAGCAGGGATGTAACATTTGATGAAAACTCATCATTCATCAAATCAGGGAAGGCACCTATCGAAGTTTATGAAGAACCTAAGGAAACTAGATTTCAAGACACTACCATGACAGAAGCAATTCCAGAAGTTGTTTGTGAGTTTGAAGATCCGCAAGAACCTGTAGATCCACCCCCTGAGGATAACTCTTACAAGAGGAAACCTGCATGGGCTAGAGAGCTCATTCAAGATGCAGAAAGATTTGACATTCCAGAAGAAGAACACAGAGCAAAGAAGAGAACCAAATCACATACCAGCTATGTTGCTTTACTCAGTGACATTATGAACAAAGAACCTTCTAGTTATAAAGAAGTAGCAGAAAAGAAAGAATGGAAGGATGCTATGGTTGAGGAATACCAATCAATAATGAAGAATGATGTTTGGTATGTTGTCCCAAGACCTAAAGAGAAGTATGTTGTGACTTCCAAATGGATCTACAAAATCAAGCATGCTGCAGATGGCAGTGTAGAGAAATACAAATCAAGATTCGTAGCTCGTGGCTTCTCTCAGAAAGAGGGAATAGATTATGAAGAAACTTTTGCACCTGTAGCCAGGTACACTTCCATTAGAACAGTACTTTCCCTGGCTGCAACAATGAAATGGAAAATACACCAGATGGATGTCAAGACTGCTTTCTTGAATGGTATAGTTGAAGAGGAAGCATATGCGGAGTAGCCACTCGGTTTTGAAATACATGACAGGGAGTCATATGTGCGCAGATTGAAGAAAGCTTTGTATGGCTTGAAACAAGCTCCCAGAACCTGGTATGGTAGGATGGACAGTTTCCTATCTATTTTGGGCTTTACCAAGAGTAAAGCGGATTCCAACCTCTACTACAAGGTTGAGGAAGGGAATCCTGTGATTCTACTCCTGTATGTGGATGACTTATTTGTAACAGGAGATGATAGAATGATTGCTGATACTAAGAGGAAGCTTGCTGCTGAGTTCGATATGAAAGATTTGGGAATGATGCATTATTTCCTAGGTATGGAGGTGTGGCAGAATTCAGGTGGGATCTTCCTTGGTCAAGGGAAGTACACAGTAGATATCCTGAAGAGATTTGGGATGATGGATTGCAAGGCCATGTCCACACCCATGGCATCAAATCTAAAGCTTCTATGTGATGCTTCATCTGAGTCGGTTGATGTCTCTATGTATCGTCAGATGATTGGGTCCTTGATGTACCTGACGAACATGAGACCAGATATTTGCTTTGCTATGAACACATTGAGCCAGTTCCTGATGGATCCGAGGAGTGTTCACCTGGTTGTTGTAAAACATGTTCTGAGGTACCTGAAGGGTACAGTGAATTATGGGCTCAAGTATGAAGCGAATCAAAAGTTTAACCTGCAGGGTTATGTTGATTCAGATTGGGCTGGCAGTGCTGCAGATAGGAAGAGAACATCTGGGTGCTGCTTCAGTATGGGATCAGGTGTGATCTCTTGGTTTAGCAGGAAGCAGTCCTGCGTAGCACTGAGTATAGCTGAGGCAGAGTATGTTGCAGCCTGCTCAGCTAGTTGTGAGGTAGTATGGCTACAGAAGCTACTGTCTGAGTTATTTGATCTCCTGCTGGATGCTACTGGTATCTTTTGTGATAACTAGAGTTGTGTGAAGCTATCTGAGAACCAAGTGTTTCATGATAGGTCGAAACACATAGAGATCAAATATCACTATATCAGGGATATGGTGCAGAGAGGAGTCGTGAAGCTCCTGTATGTTGCGATGGACGAGCATATTGCAGATGTGCTGACGAAGCCACTAGCCAGGGTGAAGTTCGAGTACTTCAGGGAGAGGCTTGGTGTTCTTCAGATCGTTGACACTTCGGGGAAGAAGTGATGGACACATTTGCTGAAGCCATTCCAAGCATGTTGGAAGGAGGATCCTTCACATGGCTGTGGATGTAAGCGTTGGATGATGAGTATCAGGACGATGCTCCAGTTATTGCTCTGCATATGCATCATGTTGGATGTTGGATATGATCAGTTGGATCATTTATATTTTTATGTATGTATGCATCGTGTTGATGCTGGATATGATCAGTTGGATCATTTATGTATGTATGCATCATGTTGGATGATGGATATGATCAGTTGGATCATTTGTATGTATTTTGTATATGCATCATGTTGGATGCTTGGACCATGTATCTGTCTATGTATCAGGCGGATACATTGTATGATTAGGTAGATCATGTATGTTGATATGTATCAAGAATGATCAGGTGGATCATGTATTTGTATTTGTATCAGGTGGATACACTGTATGATCAGGTGGATCATGTATGATGATATGTATCAAGTAGATACTTGGTGTGCATCAGGTGGATGCATTGTATGATCAGGTTGATCATGATGATGAGCTTCAGGATGATGCTCCAGATGATATGTACCGGGATGGTACAGTGATGATGATCAGTATGATCATGGGCATCAGGATGATGCCTCGTGCGATGATGATCCATTGGATCATGAGTATCAGGTTGATACTTGGAGGTCAGAGATGATATGTGGCAGGTTGTGCAAATAGCATGTAATCAGTCCTGGGAGATCTTTTCGGTCGTGCTACGGCACATAAATGTTCCTGGGGTACTCTTTCTGGTATTGCTATGTAGTATGTAATCAGTCCTTAGATATCCGATAGGTTGAGCTGTGTGCTCGTAATCAGTCCTGGGATGAGGTATTACTACGGAGACATGTAATCAGTCCTGGAGATCCGAGAGGTTGAGCTGTGTGCTCGTAATTAGTCCTGGGATGATCTTTAGAGATCTTGCCAATCATGCTGCGGCACTTAAATGTTCTTGGGATGCTCTTTAAAGGTTTTGTCTATCCATATGTAATCAGTCCTAGAGATCTGAGAGGTTGAATTGTGTGCTCGTAATAAGTCCTAGGATGCTCTTTAGAGATCTTGTCGGTCGTGCTGCGGCACATAAATGTTCCTGGGATGCTCTTTAAAGGTATTGTGGAGGAGATGCATGTAATCTGTCCTGGGAGATCTTGTCGGTCTTGCTTAGGCACATAAATGTTCCTGGGATACTCTTTCCGGTATTGCATCCACACATAAAATTAGTCATGAGAGGCCACCTCTATCAGACCGTTCACACAGATGATGAAGACCTGTAGGTGGTGGGCCTACATCCAGTATGAAAAAGGACTGGCTCTATAGAACTTCCTATGACGAGTAGAGTCAGAGATTGGTTGAGATAGCAGCAGCAGTGACGATGATGATGACGATGCATCGATGACAATGATCCCAAGAAGAAGACTTGCCTAGCAGAACTATGTCGAGAAATACCTTCCTAGTTAAGAGGGAGTGTTGATGTATATCTAACATTGGAATGTATTTTATCTGTGTATTTTATATATATTTATTGTACCCTTATAAGAGATGTGTTATTCCTCTTTAAGGAAGTGTCGTCCTGTGGATTGACAAGTGTCTCAAGTGTGTGTACTTGCCGATGGGTTATTAGAACACCATGTGTGGGGTCGGCCCTAAAATATATATTATATTGTGGATGTATCTAGATAGACAAGTCGGCCCCATAAGGTCACTGGGAAAACAGGTTAAGTATAAATAGAGATCAGGAGATCTCTATTTGGATCATTCAGAAAGACACACTTCTCTCACTTAGAAAGTGGCGCACTAGTGAGGAGGAGGATCATTTGCTCTAGGAGACTATCTCAAGTGTATTTTGGTTGTACTTTGGTTGAGCCATTGCTCTCTCTATCTCTGAGGAAGTTGTGGGGTTTTTCACCTTAGGGTTTTCTCCACGGAAACTCTATGTCTCTTGTCTCTCATGCTTTTGATTCTTGTGATGCTTGTCATGATTATTGTGATTGTTATGCATTGATATACTGTATATGTTATTCTCTCAGTAAAGATACAAGAGTATTGTGAATTAATGCTCAAATTTTAACAACCTAAATGGTATAGTTGATTATGGGCTCAAGTATGAGGCAAATCAAAAGTTTAACCTATAGGGTTATGTTGATTCAAATTGGGCAAGCAGTGCTACATATAGTAAGAGCACTTCTGGGTGCTGCTTCAGTATGGGACCAGGTGTGATCTCTTGGTTTAGCAGGAAGCAGTCCTGTGTAGCACTGAGTATAGCCGAGGCAGAGTATGTTGCAGCCTGTTCGGCTAGTTGTGAGGCAGTATGGCTGAGGAAGCTATTTGAGTTGTTTGATCTACCATTGGAGGCTATTGGTATTTTTTGTGACAACTAGAGTTGTGTGAAGCTGTCTGAGAACCCAGTGTTCCACGATAGGTCGAAACACATAGAGATCAAATATCATTATATCAGGGATATGGTGCAGAGAGGAGCAGTGAAGCTCCTGTATGTTGCGACGGACGAGCAGATTGCAGATGTGTTGACGAAGCCACTAGCCAGAGTGAAGTTCGAGTACTTCAGAGAGAGGCTTGGTGTTATTCATATCGATGACACTTCGAGGAAGAAGTGATGGAGACATTTGATGTAGCCATTCCTAGCATGGTGGAAGGGGGATCCTTCACATGGCTGTGGATGTAAGTGCTGGATGATGAGCATCAGGATGATGTTCTAGTTTCTGCTCTGTATGATCAATTGGATCATTTATGTATGTACGCATCATGTTGGATGTTGGATATGATCAGTTGGATCATTTATGTATGTACGCATCATGTTGGATGCTGGATATGATCAGTTGGATCATTTATGTATGTACGCATCATGTTGGATGCTGGATATGATCAGTTGGATCATTTATGTATGTATGCATCATGTTGGATGCTTGGACCATGTATCTGTATATGTATTAGGTGGATACATTATATGATCAGGTAGATCATGTATGTTGATATGTATCAGGTAGATACTTGGTATTCATCAAGTAAATGCATTGTATGATCATGATGATCGTGGATGACGAGCTTCTCTAGATGACATGCATCAAGACGATGCAGTGATGATGATCAAGATGATCATGTGTACATCAGGATGATGTATGGAGAGTATCAGGTTGATACTCTGTGGCCGTGGACAGGTTGTGTAGATGAGAATGTAAGTAGACCTGGGAGATCTGGACAGGATGAAAAAGGCCTTAGATGCTCTTTCGAGGAATTTCTCTGGGAGGACAAGTAAGTAGACCTCAGAGATCTGGATAGGATGAAAAAGGCCTCAGATGCTCTTTCGAGGCATCGTCCTATGGCATGTAAGTGGACCTGGGAGATCTGGACAGGATGAAAAAGGCCTCAAATGCTATTTCGAGGCATTGCCATGACCACATGTAATATGCTCCTGGGAGATCTAGACAGGATGAAAAAGGCCTAAGATGCTTCAACCGGGTTTTGTGGTGGACCACATGTAATGTGCTCCTAGGAGATCCGACAGGTAGAGTTGTGTGCTCGTAATAGCCTGGGATGCTTCAACCAGGTTTTGTGGTGAGATCACATGTAATGTGCTCCTGGGAGATCCGACAGGTAGAGTTGTGTGCTCGTAACAGCCTGGGATGCTTTAGCCAGGTTTTGTGATGGGTCACATGTAATGTGCTCCTAGGAGATCCGACAGGTAGAGCTGTGTGCTCGTAATAGCCTGGGATGCTACCGCCAGGTTTTGTGACGCACATAATAAGTCCTGAGGATTCCACAGTATGGCTAGTGATGATGAAGACATGCAGGTGGTGGGCCTACATCGAGTACGAAAAAGGACTGGCTCTGTAGAACTTCCTATGATGAGTAGATTCAGAGATTGATTGAGATAGCAGCAGTAGTGACAATGACAATGACTCGATGACGATTATCCAATGACGATGATCCAGAGAAGAAGACTTGTGCTAGAAGACCTGTGTCGAGAAATACCTTCCTAGTTAAGAGGGAGCGTTGATGTATATGTAACTTCGGAATGTATTTCATATATGTATATTGTACTCCTATAGAGATGGTATTATTCCTCTATACGGAAGTGTTTGTATTCCTATAGAGATGTTATTATTCCTCTATATAGAAGTGTTTGTATTCCTATAGAGATGTTATTATTCCTCTATACGGAAGTGTCGTTATTTATATTGTAAGTGTCGTAACTTATACTTGATGGGTTATTAGACCACCTTGTTTGGGTCGGCCCTGTATAATTCATTTGGATCGAAGGGTTATTAGACCACCCTATTGGGGGTCGTCCATGTGGGTCAAAGGGTTATTAGACCACCCTATTGGGTGTCAGCCCAGTCAGCATTATGTTATGTGGTTAAGTTAAGGCCGACCTAGTAAAGGTTATTAGGCAAGTCAAGTCAAGTATAAATAGAGTGCAGGAGGCACTCTATTTCATCATTCTATTCTCTCTCACACTCTCAGGAGAGTGGCGCACTTGTGGAGGAGGAGAAGTTGCTGCTAGGAGATGTCTATCTCTTATGCTTGGGTTTATCATTGCTCTATCTTTCTCTGAGGAAGTTATTGGGGTTTTTCACCTTTATGGTTTTCCCCAAGTAAACTCTATGTCTCTTGTGTGCTTGCATTATTGTGTCCATGATTGATATGTTGTACATGTTGTTCTCTCAGTTAAGATCCTAGATCAGATTGAAGTAAATTCTAAAAAATTAACAAGGATAATCCTCTATCATGAGGAGTTGTCCCTCACGCTTGTTAAAGTATTTGAATGGTCATCTTCCTGGTGATAGTTTACCCCTTTTTTGGACTAGGAGGCACTACTTACGAAAAAGGAATACTCCAGCCAATCATGACTGGAAGAGTCCTCCTTCGCGTTTTTGGAGTCTTCTTTAGTTCTTTTCAGACTCTCTAAACATGAAATGACACCGAGTTTACCTTATATGGACTCGTTAAAACTCAACATTGAAGGGCCCTCCATGGGACGAACCCCTCCTTTCCCAGGTTCAGAAAACATTTGGGATTGGACTCATCTATGAGATGAGCTATACCGAGCATCTGGTTAACCTCATCAAGCTCGTTAAAAACACATGAGGCACTCATCAGTCATGATGGGGAAAAATGAATTTTTTTTGTGTTACACCTTTACCTATGGCAATACTTAGTCGTTCTTGAACACGACACTCATCTGCATTCGCATACAGTACTTGGGTCATCCATTTTTCCTCGAGTCCTGCTAACTTCATGAGTCTTGTTACTCCTTTGGGTCATCCGAAGAATTATTCCACCATTAGTTGCATTAGGGGTTGGCGCCATTCTCATCATGTCAATACTTCCAAGTCATGCCATGTCCATGTTCAAGATACATTCACCGCTCATCTTTTGCAGTTAGTACACCTTCCATCATGTTGGTATACTCTGAGTCAGTCTTGCATGTTACTGTACCATCCAATCTACTCCAAACATCTATTGTCGAGTTTCATGCCGATGATGGGGGATTCATTAAGGCCCTCCTTCGATGGGTTCATCCTTGTCGACTTCAAATCATCATCCAAGGATTGAATCTAGAAACCAATCGAGTACCTTGGGCTTGCATGCCTCAATGGCAGGTTACCTCACTTTCGACATGAGTTTACATCATTGAATATTGATTGAAATATTTTGTCAAGCATTCGACTTCAACTCATTCATTCGCGCTTGGTGATATGTACTATGATACCTTGGGGATCATTGACATTAATGGTGATTTCCCTCGCTCTGTTAACGGTATACATCAATGACCAGTAATTAAGTGTCTTCTACCATGTTCGACGTCAAGACATTTGTAATCACATGGATAGATTCATATCATTACATTTTTGGCTTAAAGACCCTTGGGATTCATGTTTTACCTAGGTTGCAATGGAGATTGTTTGAGTTATATCACATGGATCCACTTTTGTATTGGTCGTGGCTATGTTATCATCTCATCATGGATCTACGCTTGTGTCTAGTAGCCATGATTGTGTTCAGTCGGTCTTTACTATCATGGATCTGCAATGTATTGGTCGGCATCCATGATTGTGTATCATACGGAACTGTGTTCTCATAGTCAATTGTACTACACCAGCATCTTCCCCCTGACAAGTTCTTGCCATCCTTCTATAAAAGCATTTCACCTATCTAATTCCAACAACTTCATGCTTTGGGGGGCATTCTGTTACACCTAAATCTTGCCACCACAAGACTTAGTGTAAACATCCCTGAAGTTCCCATGACTAAGAAGTTAAACTAGAATAGATAGTGACCTATTTCCATAGATTCTAATTAGGTCGTCGCAGGTCTCCTTTGTGCAACATGGGATGGCGCAGGTTGTCCTAATGCATCCTGCGACGATGTCAGTTAAAGTGGATAAAGGGAATCTTCGAGCCATTTCTCGAATGTGTGTGACTTGGATCTCTATCCCTAATCCATAGGAGAGATGGCATTCGTTTCCCTAATCCTTTGGGAGGATCCCTTAGTCCTCTCCCACTATTTCTCAACCTATCCTATCTTCCTAGTCCTATATATATGAAGCTCCTCTCCATTCCAATGGGAGGAAGGCTATAGCATCCATAAGCTGGTGAAATAAGCTTAGGAATATCATCATCCATCCATTGGAGGCACCCATTTCTCCTTAGAGGCATTGGCTTGGCTTGTTGGAGGAAGATTGCAACGTTAGGGCTTGGTTGTAATCCTCACTCTTCTATGTATTTCCACTTATTATACAGTAATACAAAACTCTTTCCATAAATGTCTTGTTATGCATTGATATTTATAGTTTACTTCCTTAACTATTTACTTAGATCAATTATTGTGTAGATGTGCTATTACTGCTTGTTTGTCACTTGCTTGTTCTGACAGGTCTTGCAGCTTTGGATCTGACGACCGTGGAGCTTGGAGTGACGAGGGAGAAAGAGATCTACAGATTTGAAAGGTAATATGTTCATGTCTCTTAATCTCTAATTGCATCTAGGAAGGTAGATTTGTATTCTGTCTCATTTGTTCTACACTTACATTGAGCTAGGGACATCACGCCTTAAGTCCGCTTTTGGTAAATTGTCCGGTAACAGTAGGATCCCTATATTCTTCATTGCTATCCCCGAGAACATTAAAACTATGACACCCATCATTAAAAGTGCTTCCCGGAAACTAGCGCAGAGTTATAATCTGAACTCTCCTAAACAACACCATTGATCTTAAAACCATTGTGCATGTTTCCTTTTCAAATACAGTATGTACACTTGCATCACTCATCTTACTTACAACTTTTAGGTTTCTAGCCAAATTTAAAATATGAAGAACCTTGAGATTTCTAATACTTTGATATTTGAGCAACAACTTGACCCTTCCACATCTATGATTTTGTCTATTGAGTCATATCCTAGGAATACACCACCTCCACTGTACTTTTCATATCCACAAAATTACTCCCATTAAGGATTCATATGAAAGGAAACACTTGATTTGATCAACCATACATCATGATCTACATGTGTACATATATTAGATGCCAAGTAAACATCACTTTTATCTTTAATGGATGTTTTCATTTCTATGGAAGGAGCATCAATGGATCCCTTTCCTTTATCAACATTCTTAGATCTACAATATTTCTTATAATGCCCAACTTTACCACATTTCCAAAATTTCCTTATACATTGTCTTGGAGATTTAGATATACCTCTAGATTTATATGTAACCTCTGAAGACTTATTTTCTCTCTCTTGGGAACGACCTCTTATAGATAAAACCTCCTTGGCCATACCCTCCATAGATTTTCTCTTCATTTCCTTTAATAAAAAGGATGTAACCACATACTCTCACTTTATTGTGTTTTGAGTAGTTCTACCAAGTGCTACAAATAGATTATCCCAGGAGTTTGGCAAAGAACATAACAAGGAAATACACTTACCTTATTCCTCCATCTTAATATCAATAAAGACAAGTTGACTTACCATAGTATTAAAGGAATTTAGATGCTCCATCATGGAGTCATCATCCTACATCCTATTATGATATAGATTCTTTTGAAGAAATAAATTGTTTATGAGGAATTTTGAGAGATCTACATTCCTCAACTTATCCCACAAATTCGACTTTGCATTGTATTCTCCATTGACATTCAACAACACCAAATATTAGGGAATAATCGAATAATGATTCTCACATTTCTTTCATGGTTTTCCCAGTTTTCTTTTGACATACCAGTTGGTTTTGTACCTAGATCCACAACAACCCATTGTTCTCTATCTTCAAGAAGATATTCCATGTTTATCTTCCATAAGTTGGATCTCTTGTTGTTAAACTTCTCTATTTCTATTCTTGATCTACTCGTCATTTTCTTTACACAATATTCACAACACAAAGCTCCCACTCAAGCATAGGTTTATTGCAAACCCAAAATACCCTTTCTCTTCACATAATGAGCTAAAACCTAGCAACAAAGGCGCCCCCCTAAATCAAATAACCTTGCTTTGATACCACTTAAAGATTTTGATAAAATTGTTCAAGAAAAAAATACTAACATAATCTAAAACACAAGAAATACTAATTGCACACACACATAGTACACAAAGATCTACCCTAGAAATCCTTAACTAGGAAAATCAACCTAAATAAGAATTGCTACTCTATTTATCAGATTGTATTGACCTCACCATTTATAATGCAATATTTATGTATTCCACAACACCCAAAACCAATTCCATTAAATTAGATTAGATTACAACCCCAATTCCTTAATGAGAATTAGTTTACATTGGGCCAAAACCATTGACTCAAATAATACTTAAAAGATCAATTTTTTTTTTGCTCTGAGGGGATTCACCCTCAAACCCTTGAATGGGGACCTACTAGCTCCCCATACCCCACTAGTTGGTGGGTGGCCCATGTTGTGGCCTCCTTTATTCAAGCACTATATCATGAACCCCAACTTTGATGTGACTAAGTCTACTTCCAAAGGATACAACATATATCCAAAATTGAGCTCCCCCTATACTTTTAAATATCTAGGAAAGGTTCACACAAATGTTATCACGGTAGATAGATCTACTAGTTTGGACCTTTGGATTGCTTAAAAACTAAAAGATTGAAAGAAAACTAATATGATGATGATATCTCTTTTATATTATTCCTTGGATTGGTATATGATTAACAACAACTATACAATGAATATTGCATGCATATTTGTGGTGCACTTGTCTGATGGTAGTATAGTACCCACTTCACCTTATTTCAAATACACTTCATTCAATAGTCAAGATTCCAATTGGTAATGGATATAGGCACCCAAGAACACCTGTAATATCCCAATTTTGACCCCATTACATTAAAATGTAAATGATGTAATTTTGTTATAAAAATTATGGTGAGGAGCTCAAGGCCAAGGCCTCGCCATTGATTTTAGTGATGCATATGGTTTGTGTGCTATCCAGACACAATGGAATTGCAAATATCATGTAAATATGCATTTTAATAAAATACCCACAACTAGCTATGCAATGCAATGCAACAAGAGATGGGGCATGATTTTTACAAGGAATTGGGAGGGAAAAATTTAAACCCTTGGATCCAATGAATTCAAGCCAAGTGTCAATGAGAGAACCCATAAACGCTCAACTACCCATGTTGACTTTTGTACCCAATCATTTATTTCTTCCAAGAGTTGGTTGAGGTAGTTAATGCATTGGGAATGGGGAGGTATGGCTGTCCAAATTCGAGTATGGGAAAGCCACCATTTTTGGAAATTCATGTTTGGATTCTTGGGAAAGAAAAGAGCCACAAATTTGCTCCCCAAGCCATTCATCATCCATCAGTTTTCTCTCCCACGAGTTCTGGGTTAGCTGGGCGTTTTCCCTCACATTTTCCCCGAGTTTAACCTCATTTTTCCACAGTTGGGAGGTCGTTTTGTGTTGCAGAATGCATGGGAGGAAGGGAGTCACGTTTTGGAAGCCCATAGAGGTTGTTTTTTCCATCGAAATGTCCACATACCTGTCAAGAACTCGTTGTTTCTCCTTGTGGTCGGTTTTACTTCCCCACAATTCGTTTTGGGTGTGCCACGAATTGGAAGAATCCATGGGAACCCTGTTTTTGTATATTCCATAGTAAAATTGTTTATCCATGCCCAATGATTGTGTTTGTTGTGTGTAGAAAGAGTATGTTGGGGTATGGGTTATGGGTATCCATTGTTTTGGCTTGATCTTGAGTGCAAGTATGCATAAATGAAGAGGGTTCAGATTTAGCCTGATAAACCCAGCTATGGGTTGGCTTGGCTTAGATGTGTTGTTTGCTTGGGATGTGTTGAGCTTAAGAGTCCCCTTTTCCTTGTAGAAATCATTCCCATCTCGGGGGGTGGCAACTATGCTGAGAGATTAATGAGCACAGTTGGCCTGTGGTTGGGTGGAACATTGCAACGACATAGCTATTTGCTTGGGACAACATTGCATCAAGATGAGTATTTTATTCTCTATGTGTATTTACTTCTGCAATGTTTTAATTTGATGATTGTTATTGATATGCTGAATGCATATGAAATGTGTGTGGATGATGTTTTATTCCGTTGTGCATGTTTGCTTTGATTTGCATATGCACACATATGCATTTTATTTGTAATGCCATGAATTTGTTCATGATGAATGGGGCTAAGTTTTGTAAAAGCCCATATTTTGGTGTCCCGTTCCCTTCCTTGCGTTGGATCGATGGGAGGGGACGTGACAACACCCAAATAAAATGTCAATGCAACTAAATGCATGGACACATATTAGTTTTAAGAACATATATTCATCCATTTACCCATATTCTTAATATCCCTTAAAATGCATAATATCAATTGAATCTACAATATATGCGCATTATTATACACAATTAAACCATAGGTTTCCTCACAACTCATGTCTACACTCATTTCCATGAATACTCATCAACAATAATATGCACATTATTCATCTTAATAGCATAATTCAAGAAATTAAGTACACTGCTATACAATAGACATAGATACCTATATAAAATATAGTTATGTCCAAGAAATCCACTGTGTAAGAGTAATTCACCTCCTAACCATAGGAACCCAGTGTGGATGCCACCCCTAGGATGAGTTGTGAGGCTAAAAGGTTAACGGACTATCTATAGGATCAGTCTTTAACTCAACCCACCCCATAATGTTCATGACTTAGACAAATATAGACACACACACAACATGGATCTCCTCAAAATAGATATATGCAAGCACCTCAAACAACACTCAATCATCTAATGAATCTCTTTCATTGAACATTCATAACACAAGGCTAAGAATTTCCTTTGCATGCATTCACTCACTCGATAGATCTATCCCACTATGGGTAACAATGTAAGAAAGAATATTCCAAGCCACTAAATTACCTATAGGACACCTCAATGGTATTCTTATCTTAGATTTAGGAAATTCTCAACACACACATAAGTTTTATGGGTTCCTATCATTTCCCTAACCTAACTACTAACTACAACCCTAAGTTCTACCTTTGAACTAGAAAATAATGTCTCATACTAGCAATAGAACCCTTTGGTCCATTGTAGGCTCACACTCATTCTCAAGCTCATGGGTTCATGGTTCAGATTGGGGAAAATACAAGCATGGAAGGTTTTCCAAATGCCATGGGGAATAATGGAGAGAGGAAACTTGGTAACACTAAAACCATGCCTCATATACCTTAACCTTCCACGAGGTATATGTGTCCTCTTCATGGTTGACAATAGATTTGTTTTAGAAACTTATGACAAAGTGGGGAGTTCCTAAGTTAAAAAATGGACATGGAATATTTCCCAATGGACCCTTTTCCTCTTCCCCTCTCATGAAATCATAGAATTGCGTACTCCTAGCAATCATATTTGAGTAACATAAACATGAAAATAACCCACAAATGCTCACCTTGTCTCAACCTTTATTCTAGATGTCCATCATGGCTTGGGATTTTCCAAGTTGTCCATCATACCCTAACCTTTCTTGAATAGAGTCCATCATGTTCTAGCCTTTGTCCAATATTTTTGTCATGTCCCATCCTTTATCCAAATTGTCTTTCATGTCTTAGTATTTGTCCAAGATGTCCATCATGCTTTAACCTTCATATAATATATCCATTATGTCCCAACCTTTGTCTAAATTGTATGTCACATCTTGAAAAGATGTCCATTAATATGTTCTATCATTTATCCAAGCTATCCATCATGTCCCAATATTTTTCAAAGTTCCTTTTTACATATGAACCTTTGTCCAGGATCTCCATCATTCTCTAGCCAAGCCTTAGCCCCTTAGGTTCTGTATTAGAAATATGTACATCATGGACACTAATTACAATGTGATGCATTAAACTCAAGTCCCACATGGACTCATGCCCCAAATCATGACATTTAGTCATGTAAATTATTGCAACCTTACAATCCAAGGTAGTCATGTAAATTATTGCGATCGTACAATCCAAGGTAGTCATGTAAATTATTGCAACCATACAATCCAATGTAGTCATGTAAATTATTGCAACCTTACAATATAAGGTGGTAAAGTAGGTTATCATAATAATTAATGTGTAATTTGGATCTTCATTAAACATTTATAACTTGCCTAAAAGACCAATACAACATGCTAGTTATGACAAACTGAGCATGGGTTAATTGAACATTGAAGTAGAGAAGCTAATGTCATATTATGCCTTTCATTGAAGATAATACTACTTGAATTTTGTTAAACTTTAATTTAAATTGATGATAATGATGATGATGATGACGACAACGCCGACAACAATGGTGGTGGTTGTTGTTAATGTCCACTAAGACCAAATTTGGTCTATCAAATCTTAGAAAGGTAAGTAGTCACTTGATTTTTTTAAAATTTTATTTATATGCGCAAAAAGATTTAAGAGAAGCATTCCTAAACCACCATAGTTGTGATGAGTAAAAGGTTAAGAAGGTTAGTATTGTAGCAACTATTTTGAAATTGCGCTCTAATGTGGGTGTATGCAAGACATTTTATGAGAAAGTGATTTTCATCTTCAACCCTCTTGGTGTCACAAAGATGACAAATTCTTTCATCCCACGATATTTTAGGAATTGTCCAATGCCCTATTTCACTATGGAGCTCGTAAGAGTTTGTTGTATTAGCACTATTTTATTGATGATATAGTTTCTTATATCAAGTGTTTGAAAAATGAAAAGTGGCATTAATGCTGCACGAGAGTTATATCTAGACGAACCATTGCAAAATAAAATAGGCAAAGCTAAATATCATTGAAAACAATAGTTCAAAATTGTGCATTTTTTATACATTTTGGGATCATTTCGCAAGTGCTTATGGCTATGTCGGATTAGCATGGTTGATCAACTTAATATGGATGAGATGCATAACCTAACATAATGCTAATAAACTAAAATGAATTTTTTTAGGCTCATGGCATAAAAATGAAGTTAAAAGGAAAAAGAAAAAAGAAGGCTAAATATTTTAAGAATTTGATTTTTTTCTAGTTTATTATCATTGGAATTCGGTACAATCTTTGCCAAAATTGCCTTTTTGGTTTGATAAAATTGTTTTTTTAATGCAAAAATGGATTCAACACCATTAAATGCCATTGTTCCAATTGGATCGCTTTGTTAACATTTGATATATACAATTCCATCAATCCAAAATGATTCTTACTAGATTTCAAGTTAAAATAACCAATATGCCCTCACATTATTTTGAGTAGCTGAAAAATGACAAATTCATAGAAAATTTATAATAGGGCAAAAATAAATAATAATAATCAATAATCAATATTCCCTCACATATTTTGAGTAGTTGAAAAATGAAAAATGAAAAATTCATTAAAAAAAATTAGATGGATAAAAAGAAATAATAATAAAATAAAATAAACCAACAAAGATTCATCTTAATCCAAGTCTTTTAAGCATAATGTCTCAGTTTCTCTTTTATCCCTTTTGGTGCTTAAAAGATTAAGACTAAGATAGATCTATTCTCTTGTTAAATATGGCTTTGTATTATCGCATCAAATCAAAACCTTTGTTTTAACACCTATCTAGACCCATTTTAACCATAGATGTATCAAGCACCGAGAGGAATCAATCCTTGGAAGTGCAAACCTTTAGTCAAATTTTGCACTTTCCAAAATGTTTGGATTTCCAAAGATTTGATCCTTCTTGATGCTTGATAAATCCATGGTTATGATGGATCTAGATATATATTTTAGTTTAAGTAAATGTTTTCACCTCCATATATTTGATCCTTCTCGATGTTTGATAAATTCGAGGTTATGTGGATCTAGATTGATGATTTTGCATTTTGCGTTCATGTTATTATTATTTTGTTCCAAGGAAAACATTGTGGGGAAACATAATGGATGCTTCGCACATTCATGGATGGCATCCCTAGTAAATATATTTGCGTTGACTAGTGCACCTCATCTCAAGGATTCAAACAGAGCACTTGCTTGTGTGGAACTAACCAAATGCCTAGAAACATTGGTGATAGCCAATTGAGTTAATCCCTTGGGATTTTCATGTCATTACTTATATATATATATATGTATATGTATATGTATATGTATATGACAAAACCTATCAAATCTTAGTTGTTAACCAAGAATGAGGATAACCATCACTCATCGCTATTCACGAATGTAGGGCGGCTCATCACCATATTTAAGAAAAACCATGCCATTTGAAATAACCTACCAATGGTCCCTAAGGGGCATACTTTACCTCCTTTCAGGAGCCTTTAGGTATTGGATCATTAACATGTTCCTCATGTCAAAGGAAGACAAGCTTTTAACCAATTAGAAGCAATTTTAAATCTTACTCTCGAACCAAAATATAGTTTCATCCTAGATAATATCCGCAAGAAAATTAATATATTTTATAATCATCACTAAAACTACCTTCAATAAAATCATATGCTTTCTTAAATTTTTTTAAGATAATCCTTAATATCGAATTTAAGGAATTAAGAGTCCATCCAAAATACAATACCACTTTAAAAATTAAGATTTTTAAGCCTCACATGTGCACCATTGCACCATTGGTGGATTTAGAGAGAATAAAGAAAGTTTATATATCCTGCAAAGGATAGATTGCACCATTGGTGGATTTAGAGAGAATAAAGATAGTTTATATATATATATATCCTGCAAAGGATAGAAAAAAGCAATTTGGTTTGACCAATGACATCATCTACGACAGCTATAGATATGCGTAGGATCCAATGGCCTTGAAAAACTATATTTTCGTCTTTTAATGCATACATGCATGTATCCACGTAAATTACCAATGCTTTTTAATATCCATGTGCATCCATGCAAATTTTCACAAATTTCGGTGAGTAACCTACTCCAACTTTCCTTCAACAATAAAGAATCATTGCATAAACTTTAAAAAATAAATAAATTATATATAAATATATATAAAACTTATAATAAGTTCTTATATAAATTATGTTTAACCACTAATTTTGAGACATTCAAATTTAATTATTTTAGTATTTAAATATTAAATATAATTAAAAATAAATTATATATCCAATTTTTAAATGTAATATATTGTGTTTTTAATTAACATATAATAATTTAATATAATTAATATACCTTTACAACAAAAATTTAAACACTTATTTTATAACTTCATAAATTAAATTAATAATAAACATGACTTCTAATAAACTATGCTCCTCTTATGCTTTTCATATAGTGACAAATCATTAATTTCTAAATGATAGCTATCTTTATGTTTTTGCAAAGTTGATTTTATAGAGCACATTTTCTAAAAGAGACACGTGAGTATAGTCTTGACTCATCCCATATTAAATAAGTATTTCTAAATGCTAGATAGCTATCGTTATGCTTTTATAAGGTTGATTTTATAGTGAACATTTTCAAAAAGATACATGACTATAGTGTTGACTTATCGTATAAGTTGATTTTAATTAAAAGAATGGAATTTGTTCTGAATGGTTTAAATAGTTGATGATATATAATTATTTTTAATTCTTAATGATGGATGACTATTTTAATTAGTATAAATCATCTTAAATATGGATTTCGAGAGATATTAAAATTTTTAAGGTGTAAATTTTTTTATCTTAAAAAAATTTACACCTTAAGAAATTTAATCCCTCTCCTTGCTAGATTTAATATGGATCTATATTGGTTTTAATTTGTTTAGTTTTTGTGTAAATTTATAATTGAGCTGAAATATGGTATCAAATAGATTTATTTTTAGTTTTTTTGTCATGTACACAACAATATCTTCCCCATATTGGGTTGTAGAGCACCTCACTACTCTTGGTGCAATGAGTGAACAAATGCTAGTAGTTGATGCCGATGTTGATTATGAGTAGTTATTGATAATCTTGATCATGGTTGTTAATAGTTGACTTCATTATGGATTGATGATTATCAATGATTTCCTTGTGGTTGTGGATGAGTGTGATTTTATTGATGTATTTCGTTGGTGATGATCATGATTATGGATTGTTAATTATTGAGGTCGATTATTGGAGTGAAACTTAATTGTTGATAATGATATTTGACTACCTTGGAAATGTATGATACTAGAATGACGTTGAAAGTATGATGATATTAAATGCTTTCAATAACACCTAAGTGATCGGTAATGGTACTTAATTGAATAATTATGTATGATTATCGGGAGTTGTGTGATAATGATATTGAGGGAAATGGATTGATTTGGTAACTCATTGTTTTTTTGACAATCATTAATGTAAACAAATTAATTTGGTAACTTATTATTTTTTGGACGACTATCGATGGAAATTATTATGGTATATGATAATATATTGTTATCAATTGAAATTTGATGTTTGGATGAGGCTTTAATCTCTTGATTTGTTGTGGATGGGTATGAAATCCCTTTTCAATGAATAAAGAGATTATGGGACACACCCTTTCTCTTTTAAGAGGTTAAATTGGCGAGGTCCATGGGTGTCATTGATGTGTAACCCCCTATAAATGGGCTAAAATTTCATGCACAGTGAGACCAAAAAGACTAACAATTATGTCAAATTTAGGCTACAACTAATGAGGTTTATGAGAATTACAAATGGGCAAAAATACCATGCATGGTAATGCCAAATTAGCATGAAGAGTGAGGTTAAAATACCATGGTTGGTAAGGTCATTAAGTATGGAAATAAGTCAAAATCCATTATGGTGATACCAAATGATCAAAAGGGTGGGGTGAAAATATAATGGTGGCTAAGAAATAGGATAAAGGTCAATGCATGGTGAGACCAAAATACTATGAAAGTGGAGGCCAAAATATCATGGTTGGTGAGGTCAGTGAGACTTCGAAGGATTTTTGTTTAAATGAGTACTTCACTTAATTGTTTGGTGACAAATAATGGATGACGCACCAATCTAAACATGCTATGATTTGGAATTTTTTTGCCACATTTTTCTGATCATTTTTGTTCGAAACCCGGTCAAAAATTTAGAAGACTTGTTGGAATTGCAAATATAAGTGGTTAAGATTGCATAATCTAGGTAACTGCTAGTCAAACATTAACCTTGGGCTATGCACTAGGAATATTTACTATGTGTTTTATATATTTGCAACACATTATTATTATAAATTAGACTACTACTTAAATCCCATCTCATAAACCTCGTCATACAAATAATGGGTAGTTGATCTCATTTGGTATATGGTCAGCTAGAGCGATGGCATGCCACTTTCATTGCAACTACTCTTTTAGAATTTTCATCTTCTTGCAAATAATGGGTAGTTGATCTCATTTGGTATATGGTTAAGTGGAGTGGTGGTAAGCCACTTTCATTGAAACTACTCTTTTAGAATTTTCATCTTCTTAGAGACATGTAAGATATATTTTGTGTTTTCTACATTATCCTTTATATTATATTAATATTTCCATTGATATTTATTTTATGTATTTTATTTCCATTTTAGTTAAAGAAAAGGAAAATTTAGATTTAATATTTAAGCTCTCCTTAACCATTACTAAGAAGAGTAATTATAAGATTTATATATGTTTTGATAACTAGGTCTTGGTTCCTTTGTATCTTGTACATATATTTTATTACATCTTAGATATCTTATTCATGTATAAATAAGATTTCTTCCTTATGATACTCCCAAAAATTTGGCTTATGGGATTTCTCAATCTCTCATTCTTTACTTGTTGTAATATTATGTAATTTCCCCATAATTAAAATGGAAGAGAATAAGTTTTACATTTCCATATCAATCATAAATCCATATGTAAATAGACAACACACATGAATTTCCACATCTTCATGATTATTTTTATAACTCCAAATACTATAAGTTTTTGGTTATTTACCACCCCAAAAATGTCCAAGCAATTTCTCCACCTCAATACCCATCAAAATGGACGATTTTGCAACCAATGGTATCATCATTAGACATCACATAGTCTATTTAAAATGAATTATATAATGGTTGGCAACACGTTCTTAATAACATCTAAAAATATGTATTTATGGAACATATAGTGCCTCTATCAAATATATCGTTGAGTCTTACATTGATAACAAACAAGATTCCAAAATAATCATATTGACACAAGTAAATAAAATAATAAATAATGAATATTGGTGGATTTTGTCATTTGTTGAAGCATCGATCTTACCAAACCCTACAAAGGTTCAAATCTCTTAACAACATTTCCACCTACCCACTCAAAATATTCAAATATCCTAGTGACATTTCCAATTTGTAACAACCTAAATGTCTCCCTTGGGCAAAATTATGCACCAATTTGGTTGCACATATGTGTTTTACAACCTAATTGTAGGAATCCAATGTATTGTCCACCCATAAGTTGTGATATGAGGCCACAATGTCAAATACGAGACCATTGGCTCTAGTAATCATCCAGTTACTCAGTTACCACCATAATGCTCACAATTTGTTGGAACTAGGTATCTAATCTCTCTTGGTGAAATCCCTCTACAAAACACACCCAACCTTTAGTTAGCCATGAATTACTTCCCCACAACCACACACAATACAAGGTCCAAAATTCCCCGTCTCTACTACATATCCCCTTAGGTAATCTATCCTCTCTAGTTTTATAGTGTGGGCAAGGGAAAGCTGGATCTGCTAATTGTCCTATGGTTTTCTAGGATGTTAGACCTTGGTTCAACTATGGTTAGTTATTGGTACAACTCAAAAATATACAACTTACTGTCCTTTCCTAATATCACACATTATTTCGACCATGGCTTTTCAATCCTCTTCCTACTAAAGACAAATTCCCGTAGACTCATATTGCTCATAGGCTCACGACAGTCATTGGTTTGGTTTGCAAGTAAAGTGAAACCATTGATGAATATGCATTTTTATTAGGTTGATAAAAAAATTGATGAAGGAGAAAGAAAGAAGAATAAAGAATTAAGAACAAAATTGCATGCACAAACTTAGAGATTGTATACCTTTGACTTTCATGGGACCAGTTGTTGTCCTTCAAGTACAATTTTCTTTGGAAATAATACATGAGTTTGATGAAATGAATACTTATAATTTACTTAGAAAAACATGGAAATAAAATACTTTATCATAAGAAAACCATGGGTTAATTTTCATTTCCATAGAACTCGTTGTTTTACCCTCTAATGGAACCATAGTCCCATATTTTCCCTTTTGCAACATATTTGGTGGTATGCATTATGTTAATGTTTAACATTTAGATACTTATAAAACATTTCATCCACCATAGTAATATCCATTGTTACAACGTAATTTTCCACCTTGTGAGCATCAATACTCTTTGGCCTTCAGGATCCATTTTACTGACTCAGATCCACTTTATATCCTTCAGATACGCTATTTCCCTATTTTTTCTTCCTGTACGCTAGCTGTTCCACCTTAGCCAGCGTACCCGCGAGTTGCACCACGATAGCCCGTGGGTGACAAACAAAATGGTAAAAATCACTAGTAAATGACTTTTTACTCCCATAAAGCGGTCTTAGGGTGAATTTTGGCCCTCCATTTGCCCCGAAATGCCTCAATGTGTCCTTTCACTTACCTTTGGAAGGACTATATATTGAGCACATATGGCATATGGAAGGGAGGAGAGGGAGAGAGCAAGATAACTCTAGTGGATTTTTGCCGCATCTTGAGTCTACACTCATTGATCCTTGTTGTTGTGAACCCCTTATGTTCACCTTCCAAACTCCTTCCATAGTTTGAGTTTGCCATTGCATGGAGGATTGAAGTGGTGGAGGCACAAGTGGAGAGACCCAGTTCTTGGTTCAGATTGGTTTCCGACAAGAGGTCGTATCACATTGTACTTCTTGTTATTTATTAATAGAAATACTCATATTCTCGTCCATTAATGTTGTGAATGTTGTTTATATTACCTTGGGTTGCATTTACTTATGATATCATGGACCATTGCTATTGATGATGTTAATGTCTTTCATGTATTATATGCGCTTGTTGTATATTGGCTGTTAAGACTAATTTGCAGGTTCAAGTGCATGAATTGAAAGCTCCAACGGGGATCTACACCGAACATCAGGATCGAGGTTGGTTATATTCTTCATTATCTTAGCATTGTCATTTATATAGCATAGCATTGAGAATTGAGTTAATTTCTGGTACTCAATTGTCTGTTGTGGTCTACCCCAAGCCATAGGAAGTTTTCTCCGTAACAGAAATGGCGACTCCGCTGGGGAGAACATCCATTTTTGGGGATTTTTAGGCATTAGTCTTTGTTTAGAGTTGATGTGTGTCGAGTCTCTGTGTCATTGATTGGCCATTAGGATACACTATAGAAAACACCCTTTTTTTGATCCATTGGACTCTTTTTCTGCTCATTTTCTTTTCCATGTACGCAGGTGAGCCTTGTTCTTCCCACGTCTACCAGCCTGTGTCTGCACGATAGCCCGTGGGTACCCGCAGTTATTCCTTTGATAGTAGCGTACAACTCCGAGGGTGATTTTTTTATGGCCTTTGGTTGTTGTTGGGTTGGTTTTGAGTGTTCCTGAGTCTTCTTTGGCCTTGTTCCTGACTGTTCCAAGCCTTGTTCGTGACCATAACTCCTCTTTTCTCTTGGTTTTGAGCCTTGTTCGTTTTCACCCATTTTTTAATTGTTTAGCTCATTACCTTGGCCGAGTTTTACTGTTTGGGATCTACTAGGTTGTATGAGTGATCTCCCTTGCATTTCTGTAACTAAATAGTGAGATTTTGCTTGCATTTTTCATTTCATTATATTGAAAAATACAAAAAAATAGTTTTGCATTTTCTTTTTGCTTCTAAGTGAAAATACAAAAAAATTTACTTTTATGTACTACATTTTGCATCTGAGTGCTTGTGCTTTCATTTAGGTTCTGCTTGTGCATTGAAAATATAAAAGAGTTGCATTTTTATTTCGAAACCGTTGGATTGATTTTCATTCTAGTGGCATTGTTTTTATTGGATAGATGAGTCTAGAGTTTTGACGATTTTGCATACTATTGAGTCATATACATCACTAGTTTCACAACCATATCCTTTGAGTAACCAGAGCCATTAAAATTAACGCTTAATCTTAAAATTGATCAGAACGATTTTATTTATAGGGTACACCAACTAGCATAGGTTTAGAGTCTTGGAATAGATCATTATGAGTAAATGATCCAAGGCTACTAGATGAAACATTATGTGTCTAACCAAGGAGTGGTGAAATCCATGGTATACATCGGTGTTCTCAGGAAGCTTTACTCGGACCAGAGTTGAGCACGAGGTCATGGGAGGTTGGTTGCGGAGATAGCCCTCCAATACTGGCTGAACGTGGGAGATATTTCTAGGATTTGTTCGTATCTGGGGACTCTTGAGGGATTTGACCCTCTTGAGTTTCAGGCTTAGCTACCCTTCCCATATGATGGATCCCACCTACGACTGTCCCCTTGAGCATTGGTTATACTGCGGTGACCATAGTTTCCTTACCTAGGTATCGCATAGGGTGCTTGCAGTGGTTATACTGTTTGTGTCCTGAGTTAGATAGGGGTTGGACAACACAGTTGTTTGTTTCCAAGGGTTGCGGCCCTTTGCACGCAGTGAAGCCTGGGAACCTTTATAACTGATTTTGTTACCTTCGGCTACAGTTTGGGAGTCTCAAGCCTCTCCTAGGAGAGACATACCGGCTCTAGTGTCGGGAGCTCATTTAGCCACTCTGTTTTTCTGCTCTTGGCTGTAGTTTCTCTAGGTGTGTGCTCTTGATTTTCTGTTTTTGGTCGATAGTTTGGATGTTAGGGGATGCTTTGATTTTATAGTCTCTCCAAAGATATCATGGCGTGGAGTCCTCTCTGTCGATCTCATCGGTTGGTTGGTTTACCAGCTGCCGAGCTTACACACCGTATTGATAGGGGACGTCGGAAGGCCCCCTCCGAGTCTTCAAATTCTTACAAAACATATATCCCTGACGTCATCATGACTACACATTCTATCACGGGAGAAATCCCTACTAGTCCATCAGGTAGAGTTGAACACACTTCAGACACCCCTACTCCTCGAGAGGCATGGGGGGGTGATCCACCTGAGACCCAACCTAGTTTGTTTGGTCCAGATCCACCCGAGACTCAACCTAGTTTGTTTGGTCCAGATCCACCCGAGGACGACCTGTTCGATCCTTCATTTCCACACAATTATTTATACGGGATGCCATAGTTACATGATGACACAGGTCTTACGACCAACGCTACCCCCCTTCTCTTTTGGTATGCCTAATTACAACACAGTTGATCCTTACACTACATTTGGTAGTCATGTTGGCACTAGTCATGGTGTTAGCAACACTGCACCCACTCTGGGCAATACCCTCGCTGGGGGCAATACTTTTTCCACTCACACACATAGTATGGGGACTGGTCACATTCCTCCTAACAATGCAAATGTTGGAAGACATCTGCCTCCTAGGACTACCCATCCTAATAGGAACACTGTTCGAAATACGACTTGCCATCTATAGTTCAACACACATGCCTCTACCCATCAACCGAGGACCACTTTCGCGAATGTTAACATTCCTCCCAATCATGGGGGTGGACATTACATCTACTGCCGCCACTAGTAATGCTAATGTAGGAGGTGGGAATATACCTTATACTCATGGTCACCACGCCACCATACCTGCTACTAGTAATACCAATGTTGGGGTTAGTAATACATCTCATACTTATGGTCACCACATGACAGCTCACGCTACTAATAATGCTCACGTAGGGGGTGGGAACATACCTCATAACCATGGTCATTACAACACGGTTGCCGCTACGAATAGTACGTATATGCCCCATAATTATGGTGGCAACCCTTACTATAATACAGTCGATGCTGGCCATCAGTACAACCCACCTCAATATGGTGCTCAAAATGCATATATACCTGATTACTCTCACACGGGTCAGGTTGGAGGAAGT
Source organism: Larix kaempferi (assembly GCA_027924585.1). Lineage (NCBI taxonomy): Eukaryota > Viridiplantae > Streptophyta > Pinopsida > Pinales > Pinaceae > Larix > Larix kaempferi. The sequence goes on from BSBM01000076.1 coordinate 7,446,778, forward strand.
CATCAACCTTATGGACATGGTCAGTCAGGTCCGTATAATCAACATTTTACTGGTCATGGTCAAGCTTATGGTCCTTCTTATACTTCGGTTCCGTACAACCAACCTTTTTGGGAGCTTACAATCAAGCTTTCCAGCCGCAGTTCCCATTCCTTGCATGACTGAGTCTTTTGGATCTTTCGAAGCTCACGGATGATCCGTTGTATCACGATCCCAATTGGCCTCTGGTCCCTACCAAGCTCCCTTAGTACATTCCCAATTTTGAGGGGAAGAGTGGCGAGGATCCGGGTGACCATGTCACTACCTTTCACCTTTGGTGCTCATCCAACTCGTTGAATCACGATTCCGTTCGATTGCGACTATTTCAACGCACCCTCATGGGGGTAGCCGCGAAATGGTATGCTGAGTTTCCTGGGGGCATTTATAGGGGTTTCAATGAGATCGCTTTGGTTTTCTTGGATCATTTCCAGTTGTCGGTTCGTTATGATACTGGTACTTAAATTTTGTCTACCTTCCGTTAGAATAAGGCCACACATATTTCTGACCACGTTCAAGAGTGGCGTCGACGGAAGAGATTAGTGAAAGCCAACATTCCTCCAGAGTTTCTATTGGAATGGTTCGTCAAGTCTTTACTTCCATACATTGCTAAGGATGTTTCGATGTCCGGCATTGTGACTGAGGAACAAACCATCTTAAAAGTCCAATAGTTAGATTTATTATATTCTCAGTCTTGCATTTTGTACAACATTATTCCTGATGCACTGCGAACACGACATGAGCCCAAGTCAGTTCCTGGACCACATGGCGATGGAATTGTGGGATCCGCAAGTACTCGCCCTGTAGACTTGGTTGCTAACCAAATGCAAAATTTGTCGCTTAACCAGTCTACTCCTGGACAGGTTCACACCTTGTCCACTTCCACCCCGTCGTCCAATGTACACATTGTGCAATCGTTGCACCCATCGGGTAACCAGCAGCCTGGTGGTAAGAAGAAGGGGAGAAACAACCATAAGGGTGAAAACAATGGGAACAATAATAGTAATCGCAATACCCCTTGTAAGGAGAATGCTAACCCTCCTCGAGAAGGTGGAAATGCTAGCAAGGACCGTAAACCTAGGCGTAAGGTGAAATTCCCTTGCAAGCTTTGTGGGGAAGATCATCTTACTCACTTATGTCCTTGAATCGAAGAAGCATCGAAGCATCTAGCATAGATCCCAGCTGTGTTGAAAGATCCCCTTCCTCATCATCAGAACATGGCTTCGCATGCTCCCGCTACTGGTTATGGACATAATGATACTGCAACGTCTTCCTCCAATACTAGTGGCTATGGATGTGTGAATATGGTCCAATCAGAGGTTAGTGTTGCCACTCGTCAACACGATTATGGTGCACCACAACCGAATTTGGGGAATGAGCCTCCCCCTCCTCCTGATAATTCCTTGCATATCAAGAAGCCCTCTATTATGCCGCGGATACAGAAAGGTGTTCTCAAGCGCTCTACGCATAATCCCAATGCTCGAGCCGCCCAGAACTACTCCATTGTAGAAGATTTGGGCCAAACTCTGTGTGCCATGTCGGCTCTTGAAGTTTTACAGGCATGTCCTTCTCAAAGGCATGCCCTTTTTGGTGCTTTAGGAATTCAGGATGGGGCGAGTCCCAATGTTATCAAGTTTGACATTACTGATGTTCAACCTCACTTACCTTACCACGTGGCTTTTCAAATCCATGTGGAGTACCTTCAAAATTTTGTCAAGAGAACGGTGGTTGATGAAGGTGCTTTTGCATCAGTGATGTCTTTATCTTGTTGGAAATCTCTTAGATCTCCTCCTCTACTCACGTCTAGGACCATACTCACTACATTTGACGGTCTGTCATTTAAGCCACATGGGATTATGCCTTCCCTTGTTGTTCGCTTGGGAGGTAAACCTGTGCCTATTGAAGTCGAGGTGGTTGATGTTCCCATCGACTACAACCTTCTCCTGGCTAGGAATTGGATGTACGCTATGAAAGTTGTCGCGTCTACTGTACTCAGAGTTATTTGCTTTCCACACGAAGGAAATATTGCAACAATCGACCAGCTGGATTTCATTAATCCTTCTCCCACAGCATCCACGGGATCAGTACTCCCCCAAGTTACAGATTCTCAGCCGGAAACTGGGAACATGGGTGTTGGATTGTACCCCTCATTGATGGGATATTATGATTTCCCTTCACCCATTAATTTTATTGGAACCATTTCCGACAATGCGTCTCCTCCATTGCATAATGTACCGTTCTGAACTTCATATTTTGATGATCCATGGACTTTATCGTCCACGAGTTCCACGTCCGAATACATTGCGTACGTCGGGATGTCTATGACGCTGTTTACTGCTGAGCTTGCTTATCAAGATATTCAACAAGCCATGGTAGAGTCGTATCTCCCCTCTTCCCAGACAGAAGAGGAAGATCCCGTTATGATACCGGTTTGGAAAGCTAACTTGTCTTGTTCGCACGATTACCTTGATGATACTTTACCTTCGGATGAATCTATTATCGAGGCCATGTGTGGTAGTGAGAGACCTTGGGAGGATATGCACCATCTCTCTTATTTCCTTACCAACCTTGATCTCGCCTAGCAAGAATATTTTAGGACAACTCTTGCTGAGATGGTTGGTCACCCTGTGGCTCTTTTGGGCTCACATGAGATTTATGCGGAGGGGAACATGGCTAATATTTTCCCGACTATACCGATCAACATCTCTCGCACTCTTGGAAAGATTTGAGAACGTTTACATCGGTGATGATTGCTCTTCTGAAGAGGTTTCCATTTACACCGAATTGTTTACAGAACTTCGGGAATCATTCACCTGGTCATACATATGAGGAGATGCTAGAAATAGACCCCAGTTTTGTCGAACACGAGATTAAAACATATCCTCATGCTAAATTGGTTCGACAACGTCTTCGTACTGTTAACCCTAGGAAGGCAGCCACTATCAAGGTAGAGGTGGAGAAAATTATCAAGGATGGTTTTATCTACGCCGTTCCCCTTACCGAATGGGTGTCAAACCCCGTTCCTGTGGATAAGAAGCAGGGAACGATCCGTGTATGCACTGATTTTAGAGACCTAAATCGCACGTGTCTGAAAGACAATTTCCCCACTCCATTCATTTATCAGATCTTGGATGCTTGTGCGGGAAGTGAGATTTTTTCGTTCATGGATGGCTTTCCAGGGTATAATCAAATTCAAATCAAGCCCAAGGACCAACATAAGACTGATTTCATTTGTCCTTGGGGTACATTTGCGTACCGGAAAATGCCCTTCGGCCTTAAAAACGTCGGAGCTACGTTTCAGTGAGCTATGACCTATGCCTTTCATGACCTTAAACGTATAATGGAGGTTTTCTTGCATGATCTTGCCATCCATTCTCGCAAGAGAGCAGACCACCCCAAGCATCTCTGTTTGATTCTCGAACGATGTATACGCTACAAGATTCGATTGAATCCCAATAAATGCATCTTTGCTGTAAGGACAGGTCACCTTCTAGGATTCATAGTTTCGAAGGAGGCTATTCAAGTCGATCCTCCTAAAGTTGAGGCAATACTTTGGTTGCCTCCTCCGCGCAACTTGTTACAACTTCAGAGCCTCTAAGGGAGAGCTACTTTTCTACGTCGCTTTGTAGTGAATTATGCTAGTATTACGAAAGGTTTCATGGGCTTGTTGAAGAAAGACACACTGTTTATCTAGGATAAGCGAGCCCAGTAGTCTTTCGATGCCCTTAAGAAAGCTTTGGTATCAGCCCTTGTGCTTAGTCCACCCGTCTTCACACGAGATTTTATACTTTATGTGGCTGCGTCTCAACAGATGATTGGCATGGTCTTAGTTTAGGTTGATGATGTGCTTGTCGAGCATGTGATCTATTAGCTTGGTCGAAATCTAGTAGACACTGAACTGAGATATACTCACGTGGAAAAGTTGGTGCTTGCGACTATTCATGCATTCCAACGGTTACAACATTATATCATGCTTAGAACTACCATAGTTATAAAGCATATCAATTTGTTTCAGTTCGTGCTATCACGACGTCTTCTAGGGGGGAAATACAATAAATGGATTGTGATCCTTCAGGATTTTGATCTTGATTTTGTTTCGGCGAAGTCGATTAAATCCTTGGTTTTTGCTGAGCTTATGTCGGACCTTCCGCGACTATATGAGGACGTTGTCCATGAAGATTCTTTTGTGGATGAACACTTATTTCTTATCTCATTTGAGGACCTTGGTATGGGGATATCATTGTATATCTCCAAACTTTGAAGTTTCCTTCGCACTATTCACGAGATGAGCGATAGCGTATGAAACACCATGCTAAAGATTATACTATCGTCGGTGACACTTTTTATCGTCGAGGAAAGGATTCTATTCTCCGTCATTGTTTGAATCACGAAGAAGCGGAGCGTGTGTTTAATGATTGTCATGCTGGGGCATGTGGCGGTCACTTATCTGGGCTTTCTACAGCCCAACGCATGATGCGAACTGGTTACTTTTGGCCTTCAATCTTTAAAGATTGTATAAACATTGTGAAGAGATGTCACCCTTGCCGGATGTTTTCTTGAAATATACACTCGCATCCAGCGCCCCTTCATTCAGTCATCACTGTCGGTCCCTTCACCAAGTGCGGGGTGGATTTCATGAATTGCAAACCAGCTTTGGCTGGGGGGCATCACCATATCATAGTGTCCGTGGACTACTTTTCCAAATGGGATGAGGCCATGCCTATTGTAAAAGTCGATGGTGCTACAGCAGCCCATTTCGTATTCAATCAGATTATTACTCGGTTCGGTATTCCAAAAGAGATTGTCACTGACCATGGAAGTCACTTTCAGAACAAAATGATGGAGGATTTGTCACTCAAGCTTGGGTTTCGTCAAGAACACTCATCTTCTTAATACCCCCAAGCGAATGGTCAGGTTGAAGCAGTCAATAAGTCTTTAAAGACCATTCTCCAACATACCATCCAACAAAGCAAGAACAACTGGCATATTATGTTATGTCCTGCTTTGTGGGCGTATTGAACCGTAGTTAAGACTGCCACCGGGTTCTCACCGTTTCAGCTGGTACACGATGTGGAGTTGATTTTACTGATTGAATGCGAAATCCCTTTGCTAAAAATAGCCATAGAGCTCCTCCCTGATATGTCGGGTATTGAGCAATATTTAATCCACCTTGAGCAGCTTGACGAGCAGCATCGAGATGCCGTCGTGTCTATAGATTCCAATAAACGTCGTGTCAAGGTTCAGTACGATAGGTCTATCCATCCCCGGCAATACCCTGAAGGTGACTTGTACCTCTTATATGACCAAGCTTGATCCACATTGCAGTTGGCATTTGTTGTTGGATACTAACTTCGACATCCTCGACTAGTCTTCGTTGTTGATACAACTTCGACAAGTTTCGACGTGACATGACTTTGACAACTTCATCACCTTCGACATGATCAGTGACCTCACAGTTCGTGACATCAACATGCAGTGACGACATGTGACCAGTGACTGATGAACCTCGACAGACTGTCTCTCTGTCTTCCAGTTGACTGTAATGGTTGAACAGTTGAACCGCTCTAACTTCTTATTGTAACTGAACGTAACGGGAAGGCACCCAAGCATCTCAGATTTCTTTATAAGCATGTAAACTATTGTAATATATAGCTTATCTTGATCAATCTAGAACAGTTCACATTCCTGCATATTGTCTGTGTGTATTGTGTCATATGTATTGCATAATCCTACTTTTGCTCATTCTGTTTATTAAGCTTCCACCATAACAGAGCCGACTCATTTAGTCGAACTACTGTCCCCCTCGTGCTTCCTGGACACGATACGGATCATTGGTATCATAGCGTACTCGGTTTTCTTGCTTAAGTTCTGCGTATACACTTCTCTCGAAGTTACCTAACTTATGCCGGTTCAAACTCGCTCGCAATCTCGTCAATTCAAGCAGACGCGATCTCCAAATATGGTAGAAGAAACAGACGATAGACATGCATCCGACAAGACATCACAGCTTATTGAGCAAGCTCTGGCTCGACAATGAACTGAAATGTTTGCCCAGTTCAATGAGATTCTCTTGCGATTCGCTTCGACATCCGGAAGATCCTCGACGAGAACTCACTCCAATAAAATAAGCCCCTTCAAAATGCAAATGAATTTCGACATACCGAATCTTGAAGGAAAGATTGACGTGGAATCCATGAACAATTGGGTGCAACAATTGGAATCCTATTACGTTGTAAATCAACTCTCCAAAGCTGAAAAAGTCACCATTGCGTCCTTAAAGATGTCAACCTCCTTGCACTACTGGTGGGAGAACCTCTCGACAAAGATGGAGAAAAACAGAGACCCCATCGATACATGGGATAAATTCGTCGAACACATCCGGAAGGAATTTTACTCGTCGAAATACCTCGAGCAGCAGTATAAGAAGTGGCAGCAGCTAAGGCAATGGAAAGACCAATTAGTACAGAGTTACACCGACGAGTTCTATCGACTCATGGCAAGACTTGGCGTCCAAGAAGAAGAGAAATTGCTTGTTCTGAAATACACCAGCGGATTGTCTCAGTACATCCAACAGGAGATAGAATTTTTTACTGTCAATACGCTTGCGGATGCTTTCCACTACGCCAACAAACTGGAAACCAAGAAGAAAGGAAAAGAACGTTTCGCGACAAAGCCAACATTAGGAAGACCACCCAATAAGAAGACACCAGCCGATTACGACAAGTCGAGATCTTCTCAGTCGACACCACCAAAGCCTGACAACGGTAAGAAGCCTTTTCACAAAAGGGAACGTAGCAAACAACCGTCGACCAGAAAATGGTGCGATTACCACCACTCATCTTGGCATGATACGTCCGAATGCAAAGCTCGAAAGACATTTTTGAAAAAAGTGTTGACCTCCGACGCATTCGACAAGACGATGGAAGAATCTGATCCAGACACGACAACTCTTTTGACCTCGACAACTCAAGCAGCCTCGACTATTGTCGACGTGGAGGAACGCAAGCACCTATTCCATACACGGATATGGGTCTAGAGCAACCCATTACATCTGATTGTTGACAACGGGAGCCAAAAGAACTTCATTTCTGAAGAACTGGTGAAGAAATTAGGTCTTGTCACCACTTCGCATGCTCAGCCTTACAACATCGGTTGGATGAAGGATGGACAAGAACTATGGATCACTCGACAATGCAAACTCGCCTACTTCATAAAGCCTTTTGAAGATGAAGTACTCTGTGACGTGGCACCACTCTCCATAGCCGACACCCTATTTGGGAAACCTTACCTCTGGGATAGACATGGAAGTTATCAGTCACGGCCTCAGAAGGTGATTGTCAGAATCCGAAATCGGTTCAGCATACCAGAGCGTCAACCTACACCGACAAACAGACAAAGAAGCTCATCAATCATGCTCAGAAATTTGCATTAATCATGATCAAGCCGCAACATTCTAAGAAGACTGCAACAATGAGTCGAGTCACCAACCAATGCAGCTCTCGACAGAGGCAGCAAGTTGATCATATTCTTGATGAGTAGAAAAACCTATTTCAAGCTCCAAATGGAGTACCTCAACATTTCCAGGTAAAACACTCCATTGAACTTGTTCCTGGTTCTTCTTTTCCTAATGCATCTGTTTACAGAAGATCCATTCTTGAAAATGAATAGATTCGCAAACAAATCCAAGAGTTAATCAACAAAGTTCATATCTGACCCAACTCCTATCCTTGTGGAAGTACGGTCAACTGTAACGGTTGAACAGTTGAACTGCTCTAACTTCTTATTGTAACCGAACGTAACGGGCAGGCACCCACGCGTTTCAAATTTCTTTATAAGCATGTAAACTATTGTAATATACAACTTATCTTGATCAATCTAGAACAGTTCGCATTCCTGCATATTGTCTGTGTGTATTGTGTCATCTGTATTGCATAATCCTACTTTTGCTCATTTTGTTTATTAAACTTCTGCCATAACAAATCCAACTCAGTCAGTCGAACTATTGTCCTCCTCGTGCTTCCTGGACATGATACAGATCAAAGCTAAAGAACCCCTGGGGGCAGGCAAGTTTAACATCCTTACATCGTGAGGCGTGTCCTGGACAATGATCCTATGAATTATAAGATTATGAGGGGAACGTTTTGAAGGAGCCTAGAAATGGGCTCTACCTCAAATGGTATTACGCTTGAACTTCTAGTTCGAGCTAATACTTTTGTATACTATTGTATAGTTGCTTCCGTACATAGTTTAGATTTCTTTTGATTTTCGGGTCTGCTAATTCACTTCCATTTGATTGACATATGTCAGTGGAATCTCCTACGTTCTTAGGATTTGCGGATGGTGCTAGCCGTCATACACAACAGCTTGCTTCTACTACCTGGGTTATTTATTCACCTGACCACCTAGTTGTGTCCTCGGGAGGTGCTTGTCTTGGTCCTACATTTAACAATGTGGTTGAGTACAGTGTTGTAATTGAGCTACTTCCGGATGCTATTTCACATGGTATCCAGTATTTAGAAGTCCGCCTGGATTCACAATTAGTTGTGTCTCAGTTGAATGGTCAGTACCGTGTGAGGGATCCTATTCTATTACGGAGATTCTTAAGGGTAAGACTCTTGGAACGAAATTTTGTTTCCATTACATACATTCATGTTCCGAGAAGTTTTAATCACATATCTGATGCATATGCTAACTATGTCCTAGATTGGAATTTGTGACATCTGTAATGAAGCACACAAATAAAATATACATTCATACATTTGTACATACACACATATAGTAGAACTGGAGAACCACAGTTTTTTATAAATAATATGTCCAAAATGGTAGTGTCATAATACAAAACTGGAGCCCGTAGCTCTCAAAAATATACACATCGATATAAAAATGGGACTCTGAGATGTCTAAGCCCTACAAGGAGGCCTAGCTTCCACCTCGGCAGGATGCGTCTGATAGTAATATTGTACTGCGTTTGCTATACGCTGCAGTAGTCGTACCCAGTTGCTCAGTACCCCCACCACGTGGCACTGCATATCCTCTGGTAGCTACGCTATCTCTATACATGGTACCCTATTGGTCATCTGTGATAGGTTGACCCACACAGTCTATAGTGTACGCTCTGCTGCAACACCCACTACTTCATCACCCATGCCTCGTCGATTATGTCTCGGGAAGCCCTGTGGTCTAACTGGACCCTTGTCTGCGAGCAAATAGTGAAACATTAATATGTGATACTACCCCCAAAAATAGTTTTGCATTTACATTTATAATAAAAAATCCAAAAAATTTAATACACAAAAAACAAAAAAAGAGTACTCACTTATGTCTCCAAACGTTGCTCCTAGTGGAAGTGGCATGTCACAATCCTGATGGAAGTCTATCCCCACATAGGGGTAGTCATCTATATCTATGACTTGTCGGTCCCACCAGTTAAAGAACTCCTCTGTCTATGGTGATGCCTGACGGCCACCACCCTGTCGCATCAATACCTCTTCCCGCCAAGTTAGGGTTGGGTCACGGAGACTATGAGGAGGGACTTCCACCCTTGGACTAAGCCCCAGAACTCACTCAAAGAAGAAACTGCATAAGATACTGCCGTATCCAAATTTTTTTGCCTCCCCTTGCTTGCACTCCATTAACTGAGTCTTCATGGACCCTAGTAACATTGTGCACCAGTCATAAACTGTGGGTCGCATACACTGTGAGGCATAGAACATCACCGGCCTGGATGCCTGGTGAAGAGCTGCCGAACCTTTAATCCACACTAAGGTATCCACTATAACCTTCATGCTCAGATCAACTATGGCTCTGATGGGCACCTGACTCCCCATTTCCCGAGTATTGGGAACACAGAACTGCTCGATATAGTCAGGAATGGTGATCCCACCACCCACAGAACGAGATCAAAGGCTCGCCACTTCACCTCGGCGGGACTAACCAGTAATTAAATAGATATCATTGACCTCCAAGGATAGTATTTGCCCGTCCAAGTTGAAGTTTTGTGCATCTATGTCCTAGTAGCCTATCAAATGGCGTAGAAATAGGTTTTGGGCCCTCTAACCCCCTATGTTCCAAAATTTGTAAATCCCACACGCTTGTAAATCTTGTTGTGCAGGAAAATCATTGCGGATGACCTCATCCACAAGGTCATGTTCCCTCTCTATCCACTCTAGAACCATCCTGGAGGAAGAGAAAGCAAAGAGTTTAGTCAATTTCATTTAAAAAACCAACTCCACATCTGTACCCACGAGCTAATTTGCTCACAAAGGTGGGTACCAGCGATCAACGTATGCATTGACCGCGCGTACCTAGCCCTACCCGCTACCCGTATGCTAGTAGCCCGTGGGTACTGCCATGCCCATTTAGGGCTTGGCCATTTAAAATTTTTAACCAATGAAAATTCAAATAAAAACAATCAAATGAAAGCTATGGATGAGACAACCAACCTAATCCAGACAGCTCGAGGAACGGATGCCCGTAGCTCCCAGAATCAGCAGTTCAACTTCGAGGTGAAAACTAACCAAAACTCCAATTTGGGTGAATAGTAAAAATGAATTGTAAATTGTAATTTTTTGTTACTATTTATAATTTTGAAAACCCACTTGTCTATAGTTTTTGCCATTTTAAGCTATTTTGGACTAATATAATGTCTTGGAGTAGCATTTTTTGACCAAGTTTCTTCGGCGAGAGTTGTTTTCGATTGTTTCGCGCCTACGGCAGGTATATTTCACACCTGGCATATAGGTTAGATGTCATTTTCACATGCATTATGCATTTGACCTTTTGACCATTTTTTATAAACCCTAGGTGCGACCCCTCTTCTTAATCGGCACGGAACCTTCGCATTGTTATAGAAGTTTCGTTATGTGGCGGTAGGGCCTTTCCGAAAATGGGTACCCTAGTTTGAACTCCTTTTGCATTTTGGTGCCCATGCCATTGTTTGTCCTTAATATTGGGAGTCCTTTGTAGTTACTCCATGACTTTGTGATAAAAACTCATACTCTACTTTGTCTTATGCTGGCCATCTCCCATAAGGACTCCCCAAGTTATATCAAGTTGTGATTGCATTGCATCATCCTGCTTGCCACTTGAGCCTTGTGCTGGCTCTCACTTACTCAGTTGTTAGCTTGGTGCTTGAGCACTTTTGCCTATCGAGCCCTGTAGAGCTTCCATTTTCCCTTCGCAATTTGATGACCTTTTGACCCCGAGGGAACACCCCCCCAAGTGTCCACATCCTGCACATGCTTCCTTGCATTGATCATAGGTATGTTCCACTTCTTGGGACTATTCTGCTTGCTATTTTACACTCGTTCCCTCCATTGTTGTACTATAAGCAATTTTATTCTTTTTCAAGCTTTTCCAAATATGAAAAAGACAAAAAAAAATCAAATATTCCAAAAAGTTGGACGGGATTATGGTTACTACTTTTAGTTGGCAGCTGTTGTGTCGCCTTTGAATAGAGCATTCCTTCCACTCCATAGATATGAGTCGGGACTATAGTTGGACCTTAGGAGCTGTACTTGTTTCTCAGTTTACTCCACCGATTGGTTAAGCTTCCAGTCACAATGGATCCCTTTGTTGATGCCTCCTGCATCGCACAGTGTTATGTCAAGTCTATGTTGCCTGAGTCTATCCATCTACTCATGCTCTTGTTCAAAGGAAGTCTTGAAACCAGAGTCGGCCACTCGTCGGCCATCCTATTGAGTCAGTCCGTTTCACCTAAGTTCTTCCAAATCTTTCAGCATAGATGGTATCTCGTGCTGGTTGATGGGGGATGCCTTAATGCCCTCCTTCTGGCGAGTTTCGTTCCGTCGACTTCAACCCATTTATTCTAGAATTTGAGGCTTAGAATTCAGTTGAGTACCTTGAGGTTTGCAGTCATTAGTGGTAGGTTCTCTTGCCATCGACTGTTTTGGTAATACATCAATGGCCCCTGATCGATGGATTCATCTTAGTGTTCGAATTCAACACATCTATTCACACTTTGATGATTGTACTCTGTGCCTTGATGCCCATTTTCATTATTGGTGGGTTATCTCGTGTCTGTTAACGGTATACATCATTGACCAATAATTAGACGATGTCACATCAGGTTCAACCTCAACTCCTTTATTCACTTGATGGGACTTTCACCGTAGATGATTTGTGTAGAAGACCCCAGGAAATAGTGGCATTCAGTATGCTACTTATGACTGTGACTTTACATCTGAGATATCATCTGTCAGATATCAACAGTTTGTACCTCCAGTTTGCACCAGTTGTTTCCTTTTCAGCAGGAGACCATATCTTACTGTAGAGGGATCATGGCTATGATCACTTATGACATGTATTCACTATGTACTGCCTATTCATGGCCATTGTATCGGATTGTTGTACTATACCGACATATATTCAGAGATACTATTGTATTATGATGAGTGAGCTGCTCCTTCCACTTGTGTCTCCATCACTCCACTTCTGAGATTTATAATGTATTTCGGCCATCGTAGCACCATTCTCTAACCTCACACATTAGGGGGCATCTGTTACAATGTATTTTTCCACCTTGTGAGCATTAGCACTCTTTGGCCTTCAGGATCCATTTTACTGACTCAGATCCACTTTGTATCCTTCAGATACACTATTTCCCTATTTTTTCTTCTTGTACGCTAGTTATTCCACCTTAGCCAGCGTACCCGTGAGTTGCACCACTATAGCCTGTGGGTGACAAACAAAATGGTAAAAATCACTAGTAAATGACTTTTTACTCCCACAAAGTGGTCTTAGGGTGACCTTTGGCCCTCCATTTGCCCCGAAATGCTTCGATGTGTCCTTTCACTTACCTTTGGAAGGACTATATATTGAGCACATATGGCATATGGAAGGGAGGAGAGGGAGAGAGAAAGATAACTCTAGTAGATTTTTGCCGCATCTTGAGTGTACACTCATTGATCCTTGTTGTTGTGAACCCCTTATGTTCACCTTCCAAACTCCTTCCATAGTTTGAGTTTTCCATTGCATAGAGGATTGAAGTGGTGGAGGCACAAGTGGAGAGACCCAGTTCTTGGTTCAGATTGGTTGTCGACAAGAGGTCATATCACATTGTACTTCTTGTTATTTATTAATATAAATAATCATATTCTCGTCCATTAATGTTGTGAATGTTGTTTATATTACCTCGGGTTGCATTTACTTATGATATCATGGACCATTGCTATTGATGATGTTAATGTCTTTCATGTATTATATGCACTTGTTGTATATTGGTTGTCAAGACTAATTTGCAGGTTCAAGTGCATGAATTGAAAGCTCCAACGGGGATCTACACTGAACATCCGGATCGAGGTTGGTTATATTCTTCATTATCTTAGCATTGTCATTTATATAGCATAGCATTGAGAATTGAGTTAATTTCTGGTAGTCAGCTGTCTGTTGTGGTCTACCCCAAACCATAGGAAGTTTTCTCTGCAACATCCATGTACATGGTGAGTAGGAAATGTATCAAAGCATAAGCATGAAAATCCACCTAAACACAAGTCATATGTCAAGTCATTATCTTGTTGGCCCTTGGCTTGATTTTTCTAAACTAGGAACATATATAAGGTATTTACATCATGGATCAATAAAATAATCCCATAAGGATTTGTAACCACATATAACCATATATATACATATACCATTTTATCACTTCTAATCCAAAGGTTAAAACCTATGTTATTAAATTCCCCTCCCTTTAGATTAGCATTAGCCCTAGTGCAATATCAAAATAAAATAAAATGGATGTTCCATCATCATGCCATCCTCTAGATCTTATGTAGACTCAATTAGACTGTAATAGTTCCATTGTACCTTCACCTGTTCAATGCATATGTTATAAAGAAATTTTACATTGCCATTGATGATGCATAATGGTTATGTTTGGAACTCTCCCTAGGGTTCCACTTGGAATAAATCTCAATCAATTACATGGTTATGATCATGCACATATTTTTTTTTTTATAAAAAAAACATATAAGAGATTTTATATATAAAGTGAGAAAAAACACAAGGTTACATAGTGTCGGAGAAGGACTTTTCCCCAAAAAGAGAAAAATTGTCATGAATCCACATTCATCCTTTACATGTCTGTAACTATCATGATAAAATCCTAACTTATGAAGACTATAGATCCAGAAAAAATGCCCTAGAAGCATGAAACATAAGCAAAACATTGGAAATAGTAAAATTCTTCTGGCCCAAAAGTATCCTCTACTACTTCTGCTAGAAGTAAAACCCCGAAAACTGAAATGCTATAATAATGAAGTATCATGTAAGTACAAAAAAAAGAGCCTAGGAAAGCCTGGAAATTCACATAGTTGTAAAGCCATTACTGGCAACAGGACTCGAGCTGCTGATGGGGAATAGCAACTTGTTTCTCTTCCTGACACTGCAATGAACCATGATGATTTTGGCGTCCGGATTTACAGAGCAAGGACACCCATTATCCAACACTTCTACAAGACGATCAACCTTCTCGTTGAGTTTGTGGCTGCTTCCACAAACCTCTTTATACGTTGCTTGCACCAGAGTGTACAGATGATGGATGGCCCTCTTGAACTCATGATTTTCCCCTCATAGCAAACGAATTTGTATCTCCATTTATTTCATATAATTCTTGACTTCTTCAGGGATGCTATCAAACTCTTGCTTGAGACCAGAATGTCCTCCATCTTCTTTGGTAGAGGAAGGAATAAAATTCTTATTAGTCCCCAGTAAATCATGCCTACCGATTTCGTGAGGCCTATGCTACATACTGACCAAGCCATCTCTCTAGCTACCATCTATCGCAAGGGTTCTCTTCCGATGGTATGTGCTCACCGAACCCCTAGGGATAGGTATCGTCTTCCTACAGAGAAGGCAGTGAGCCGAGAAGAGACTTGGAGAAGGGAGAGAGCCAAGGTCTCCCATATTTGTACAATAAACCTCGACGTTGTTGCCTCTTGCATTCAAACGGACCAAGTTCATCCAACAAGTAACAATGGAACCGCACTCAGCATTTAAACGTAGTCTTCTCGAATTCCCATCACCATAAAATTATGCATGCTGGTCATGTGGTTCCAGCGTGCGATCTGCTCCCATTCCAAGATGCGATTTGGGTGCAAAACTATAGGTCCAACCTTAAATTTATCCAAAACAGAGCTCCGGTTATTGCTTAAGAAAGTGGGGAGGGTTATAGAGCTGCTCCAATCCAAGGATTTTGAACTCTCAGAGAAGGGATATATATGTTGTCTTTCCATCTAAAGAAAATAATCACAATTATGGGACCCAAACCTTTTCATAAAATTTTTGGTTGCATACTAGAACTCCACAGTCAAGGCCAACTCCTATATTCGCCATAGCATCCGCATTCTGATTGTTGGATCTCAACAAATGGAGGAAATTGATGGTTTTAAATTCATTAACTAGACACTTTAGGAGATGTTGTGTCTTAGAAGTAGGACTCTTGTGGTTCTTGGTCAGGTTCCTTGCTTCTCTAATGACCAACATCGAGTCGCCGAACACTATGAAGTCTTCGAGGCCATCGTTCCTTTCTATGTTCGAGCCTTTTATTAGAGATGCCCATTCTGCACTATTATTATTCCTTCTTCCAATACCCCAAGCATAATCTTTCAACTTGCTTCCTTCGGAGTCGAAGAAGACTCCACCCACGCCTACCAACCCTGGGTTTCCTTTCGAGGCACCATCAAAGAACAAAGTGTTGCATCCTATTTTTTCCCTCCAACTCTGGAAATATTCTGCGTTCATCCTAATATACCAATTCTGGTTTATAGGTATCCTAGAAGGTTGCATCAAAGAGAGGGAGGGGTTTGGAATTAAGAAATCTAAGACCCAAATTTTTTCTTTTGTTGTAAAAGGTTCCTTGTTGATACCCTTCATACCTTTCACAAGTAAGGCTTCAACCCAAAGGGCCTTAGCTGAGGCGAGAAATTTACCCAGAGTGGATCGTTTGTATTAAAAAATTTCCTTGTTCCTGGATGTCCATATCTTCCAACAAATGTATTTGGGAAGAGCTTTCCATGCTCTTTTAAAGTCAGGTTTGTTGGAGAGAGTTCTGTGATAGTAGTCTTTCCAACAAGCAAAGAGGTCGCTCCAATTTATTGGTAGAGTCACACCATAGTTTAAGTCAATATAAGCTCTGTGCCAAACCTCCTGGGAGAATTTTCATTCTAGGAAAATGTGTTCTATTTTTTCTTCAAAGTCTTTGCAGAGAATTCATCTTGCGGGTCTTTGTAGAGAATTCATCTTGCGGGTCCTTCTATACCTCTTTTTCTAAGATTTTACGCAGTGAGTGTTTTTCAGTGGGCAAGGGTCCAAGTGAAAAAATTGATTTTTGGAAGTCCATATTTTCCTTAGATTTTGTTCCATTTTTTTTCCTTACTTCTGTTAGTGTTGAGGCTATCCACCAAGCGATATCCTTCCTTGACAGTATACATCCCCGACTTGCTCCAGCCTCTTCTGTCGTTCATATTTCGGTGAACTAGATTCGCTCCATGAAGGAAGGAAGGAAGGCATTATAGTCTGACAGGAGGTATACTGGAATCTCCAGGTCGATCCAACCTACCCATCTTCCTCTTTTTGTCCAAACTGAAAGATCGAATAACGTGATTATGTTAGCTTGATCCATCCAAACCTTCAAATTGGAAAAGTTCTGTAAAAAGTTGGCAGGGGAGGTCGGACCTAGACCGATAATATCTAACCAAAGCTTTATATGCTTTCCACTACCGATAATCCAATAGAGGTGGTTTTGGATAATGAACGTCACCTTCTTGCATAGGTTCCATATAGGAGTGCCGATTTTATTCTGATCTATTTCCTCCACACACCTTCTTCTGCCCCCATTCATATTTTTTTTTTTTTAATTTTTTTGAGAATCTTCTTCCACCAAGATGTTTTCCCGAAGATAAATCTCCAGAGAATTTTGGCTCCTAAAGCAAGATTCATAATCATAGGATCTCTTACCCCAACACCTCCATAGATTTTTGGCTTGCAAACTTTATCCCAGTTTATTAGATGAAACTTCTTTGTGTCATTGGATTTTCCTCCTTGCCACAAAAATCTTCTGATTTCTCTCGTGACATCCTTCATGACTATTTTGAGGGCTAAAGAGATCGAGCTGACATAGATCAGATAGGCTGAGAGGATGGAATTAATTAGAACCAACTTACCGGCTAGGTTGAGCCACTTAGTCCCCCACGAAGATATTTTGAATTTAATCTTGTCTACCAGGCCTTGCCAATCAACTACCCTTTTTTTCCTTTGAAAATTGGGATCCCCAAATAGTTGAAGGAGTTCCAAGAAGTGTTTCCTTCAAAGCCAAGGATCCGAGCTATTCTAGACAAAGTTCCTGTGGGGCAATTCCAACCATAGAGTTTGGATTTGGTAGAGTTCACTTTTTAGATGGAGGCTTTTAGGAAAGTGGTCAATGCACCTTTGAATCTCTCAGTAATGATCGAATACGCCCCTGAGAAGTATGGTGTCATCGGCAAACTGAGTGTGGTTGACTACTTTTACACCTCTAGCTATCCTGGGGCCTTTTAGTTCACCCAACCCTTGCAAGTGTTGAAGCTTCCTACTCATTGCCTCTGCCACTAACAGGTAAAGAAAGGGGGACATGGGGCAGCCTTGTCGAAGTCCTTTGGTGGCTGGGAAAAAATTCGTTGGCCTGCCATTTACTAATGGGGAAATCCGTGGTCTGCTAATGCATGCTTTGACCCATCTTACAAATATTTTGGAGAAGCCAAATTTGTTCATGATTTCAAATTGAAAGAAATGATTAACTCTATCAAACGCGTTGGCCATGTCCAATTTTATTGCCATACCTTGTTGTTTTCTTTCCATGCTTAAGTGTATAGCCTCCTGGACGATGATGATGTTGTCTAGAATCTGACGCCCTGAAATAAATCCTCCTTGAGAGTCAGAGATGAGCCGACCCATAAGGTTTTTCATTCTGGTGGCTAGGATTTTCAAGAGGATCTTATAGGAAGTCTTACAAAGAGAGATAGGCCTGAATCTTTCAAGCGAAAGAGGATTATTCTCTTTTGGGATTAAAGCTAGAAAGGAAGAGTTAGTGGCTCCACCAATTTTATCTTTTTTCCTGGTCCAATTTAGCATTCTCTTCAAATAATATTTTATGATATCCCATGCTTCTCTGTAGAAATTTATGGTGAATTTATCTAGACTGGGAGATTTATCCGCATGGAGAGACCAGATGGCATTTCTTATTTCATATTCAAGGATTGGTTTATCAAGTTATCAGTTTTCAGTTTTAGAGATGAGCAAGGGGATACCTGAGAGCAAGTCAGCTTGTCCTTATGGATCAGCCTCATCTTTGTCTGTGTAGAGGTCGCGGAAGTGCTCAAAGGCTTGAATCTTTAGCTCCTCCTAAACAACAACCTTGTTCCCATTTTTGTCTTTTAGTTCCTTGATATCATTGTGACTGAGTTGAGCTTTTGTTTGCTTGTGGAAATACTCTGTATTAATGTCGCCTCCTTTTAGCCACAACTTCCTGGACTTCAATCTCCACACCTCTTCCTTGAGCTTGGCAACATTTAAAATTTTCAGGTTCAAATCCTTTTCCTGGTTCAGAGTGGAAGTAGTTATCTCTCCAATATCCATATTTTGATGGAGAGTTGGTAGATCGGTTTGGATATTACACTTGAGGTGACCCGGATTTTTAAAATCCGTTTTGACCCATTTCTTTAGAGCAGTGCGCACAGCTCTGAGTTTTCTCTCCCAAATGAAGCTGGGAGAACCATAGTAACATAAGCCCCAAACAATTTGTATTATATAGAAAAGGTTTCCATCATGCAACCATAGCGGATTGAAGCGGAACGGGATAGTCCCAAGGATGTTCGGAGCTGTAAGGGTCAGGAAGATGGGTTTGTGGTTGGAAGCAACATAAGGAAGGGAAGGAGAGGTTGGAAGGAGGTCTTTCTGAAGGAAAGAAGAGCTTACCAGGAATCTATCCAACCTTGCCGCTATGTGGCCAATACCAATTCTTCAATTGCTCTACGTGTACTTCACATTCTTCATATGGATGTCCAGCATGTCTAGATCTGAGATTAGATCCTCTATCTTTTCGCCAAAAGGATCCCTGACCCTTGATCCTCCACGTTTCTCTTGCTACGAATTAGTGGCATTGAAGTCCCCCGCAATGATCACGCCTTTTCCTTGTAGATCATCTTTTAGCTTTGACAAATCTTCCCAAAAAATGTCCTTATCCCTGTAGTGCATTGGTCCATAAACATTGCAGATGTAAATTGAGTGCGGATTATCTTTCTCATGGATTTCAGTAAGAAGCCCATGATGGATTTCTCTAGATGATTTTATCAAGAAGTTGCTAGAAAGTAATGTGTAAATACCCCTTGAAGCTCCCTTGGAGCTTTGAGATTTACCATAGCAGTCCTTCCAGAATAGACGTGAGAGCGCAAAAGCCTCCATGTACTGCATTTTTGTCTCTTGGAGGAGAAATAAGTTTGGTATTTCTAATTTTATCATGTATCTTAATGCTTCCACTTTGCTTGATCCACCCAGACCCCTACAATTCTAAGAGACAAATTCATTACTTCTTAGTCATTTGAGATCCTACCCGGGATCTACCTTCCAGTTTTTCCCCTCCGATATTTTTGGCATTGTGTAGAAGCTTTGTTTCTTCTAAGTTTCTTTGCCTTTTGAATTCTATCTCTCTTTCTGCTTCCTGATCTCTATGATACCTTTGCGATTTTCTCCCTCTTGTGTTCAGAGGCGGAACTAGATCATGTGATTCCAATGTTTCCTATGAAGGTGAGTGTTCTGGAGAGAAAATATGTGGTGTGACTTTGCTATGCTTTACCATGTCCTCCCAAGAACCTCCAGGGGTTGTGAATCCCTCCATAACCGTGTTTATCCTTTCCTCTCTAGGAGAAATATTGGGAGAATCGGAGAACATGGTGGTATTTCACCTTCTTCCAAAGGCAAGGCCTGGAATTGGTTGCTGGTAGAGGATTCTTTTCCTTCATGCGCCTTTTCCTTGTTTTTCTTGGGTTGAGATCCATTTCCTAGAGGAGATGGATGAGAAAATTTCCTACCCCTTTCTGCTTGTTGCCATCCCTCCTCTTGATTCTTTTCAGGGGCTTCTTGGACTGCTTTTGGGAAATTTTTGACAAAGTGAACATATTCATGGCACTTCTTACACTTAAAGGGTAGGTGTTCCTAATCTACCTTTTGCATGTTCTCCCATCCGTCCAGATGCAGATTTACAACCTCTGGCAAGCCTTTTTCCAATTCAACTCCCACATAGATTCTTGCACAGGAGAAAAAAGGTCCTTTTGATTCTGCTTTATCGATATAAATTCCAACAGCGTTTCCAATTTCCTAGAGAGTTTCATCATTCCAACAATGCAGCGGGAGATGGGGGAGACAAACCCATACCGAAACTCCTGAGGGTATGTATTTTCCAGGATCAAAAGATAAGCTCCAGGGGTTTAGGTAAAGGCCACAAGAAACCATGAAGTAAGGTCCGCTCCTGAAAATGAGGTCTCTATCAACTTTGTTTTCGAACAAGAAAGTGAAGAAACCCTTTCCACAAAAGCAATGCTGCAAACCCCTGGAGATCAGGGGAATCCAGTTCTTTTTCATACAGGAATCCCTGGTTTTAGGGGAAGGACATATCCCTGTAAATTGTTCGATTAGACCTCTCTCACCCAGGGCTAAATCTTTCAGTTTTGAAACTGCAAACATGATCTGGATCCGATGAGTGGCTACTCGTTTGACAAAAGAATCACAAAAGTATGAGGCTGAAGGAGGTAACGGAGGTGTAGAAGCCACCAGAACTCGAAAGGCTTCGTCTAGCCGTCGTCGATATTCCTCTTGGTTTGAGTTCGGGGGAGGGTCCATCTTGGTGGAATCCCTTGAAGGGGGTCGAGGGGAGCCTTGTTATATTTTAAGCATAAATTCAATATGATGTAGGATCTTATCTTAGAGAATAACATGTACAACATATCAATCACATGAAACAATCACAAGAGACAATAGACACACAGAGTTTCCTTGGGGAAAACCAAAAAGGTGAAAGACCCCACTAACTTCCTCATAGATAGAAAGAGCAATGATACAACCCAAGTACAAGAGATAGTTCTCCTAGCAGCTTCTCCTCTCTCACTTGTGTGCCACTCTCCAATGAGTGTATAAGTGAATAAGTGAATGATCAAATAGAGTGCTTCCCGTGCTCTATTTATACATGACTTTACTTGCCTAATAAACTAGCAGGGCCAACTTGTCTAAGACATTCTAATAACCCATGGTTGACTTAAATCAGGGCCGACCCCACACTTGGTGGTCTAATAACCCATTACATGCAAGTTGTGACACTTGCGACACTTGTCAATACAAATGATGACACCTACATATAGAGGAATAATACCATCTCTATAGGAGTACAATATACATATGTGAAATACATTCCGAATTTAAAAATATAGCAACACCCCCTCTTAACTAGGAAGGTATTTCTCGACACATATCTGCTAGCACAAGTCTTCTTCTCTGGATCATCGTTATTGGATCATCGTCATCATCACTGCTGCTGCTATCTCAATCAATCTATAATCTACTCGTTATAAGAAGTTCTACAGAGCTAGCCCTTTTTCATGCTAGATGTAGGCCTAGCCTCCATGTAGGTCTTCATCATCTTTTGCGAGCAATCCATCAAGTAGGTACAACTCAGGACTAATTACAATGCCTCTGCAAAACCTGCAAGATCTCTCTGGACTGATCATATGCCACCGCAAAACCTACAAGAGCATCTCAGGACTGATTATATGCCTCTACAAAACCTGTGTACCCTACTGTCACATCATCATCTTCAGATCAACTCATAGTCCACAGAACACAACCCAGATGCACATCACTTAGCACTTACACTCACCGGCATGGGAAGACACACCTCAACCATCTGTGAAAGGCTCAGCACTTATATCTACACCATGGGAAGACACACTTCAACCATGCGAGAATGGCATCGCACTTATATCCATAGCCATGGGAAGACACACTTCAACCATGTTAGGAATGGCACGGCACTTATATCGTAGCCATGTGAAGACACACTTCAACCATGCTCGAATGGCACAACACTTATATCGTAGCCATGGGAAGACACACTTCAACCATGCTCGAATGGCACAACTCTTACATCAACAACCATGGGAAGACACATTTCAACCATGTCAGAATGGCCCCAACCCTTATATCTGCACCATGGGAGGACACACCTACCACCATGTGAGAATGGCTCATGTGCATCTATGTCTCTGGAGTCATCACTTCCCCTTGAAGGAATCTCGATCTGAAGTACACCAAGCCTCTCTCTAAAGTACTCAAACTTCACTCTTGCCAGTGGCTTGGTCAACACATCGGCTATCTGCTCATCCTTTGCAACATACAGGAGCTTCACTGCTCCTCTCTGCACCATATCCCTGATATAGTGGAACTTGATCTCAATGTCCTTCGACTTGTCATGGAACACTGGGTTCTCTGACAACTTCACACAACTCTGTTTGTTGCAATATATACAAGTAGCACTCAGCTAGAGATCAAACAAATCAGACAGTAGCTTCCTAAGCCATACTGCCTCACAACTAATCGAACAAGCTGTGACATACTCTGCTTTGGTTGTACTCAGTGCCACACAGGACTGCTTCATGATAAACCAAGAGATCATACTGGATCCCATACTGAAGTAGCACCCCGAAGTGCTCTTCCGATCAATGGCACCGCCTACCCAATCCAAATCAATGTAACCCTCCAGGTTAAACTTCTGATTCGAATCATACTTGAGCCCATAGTTAACTATACCCTTCAGGTACCTCAGAATATGCTTTGCAGCTATTAGGTGAACATGTCTCAGATCTGTCAGATAATGGCTCAAGGTGTTCACCGCAAAGCATATGTCTGGTCTCATATTCGTCAAGTACATCAAGGACCCAATCATCTGACAATACATCTTGGCATCAACCGGCTCAGATGAAGCATCACATAGAGGCTTTAGGTTCGATGCCATAGGTGTGGCCATGGCCTTGCAGTCCATCATCCTGAACCTCTTTAGGATCTATACTGCATACTTCCCTTATCCAAGGAAGATTCCATCTGTGCTCTGCCACACCTCCATACCTAGAAAGTATTGCATCATACCCAAGTCCTTCATCTCGAACTCGGCAGCAAGCTCCCTCTTCATATCGGCAATCAATCTATCCTCACCTGTAACAAATAGGTCATCCACATATAGAAGTAGTATCACTGGATTGCCTTCCTCAACCTTGTAGTAAAGGTTGGAGTCCGCTTTACTCTTAGTAAAGCCCAAACTGGATAGGAAACCATCTATCATGTCGTACCAGGTCTTGGGTTCCTGTTTCAAACCATATAGGGATTTATTCAGTTTGCACACATGAGTCCCTCTGTCATGTGTCTCAAACCCGAGCGGCTTCTCCACATACACTTTCCTCTTCGACTACACCATTCAAGAAAGTTGTCTTGACATCCATCTGGTGTATCTTCCACTTCATCACTACAACTAGAGCAAGTATTGTTCTGATGGAAGTGTACCTGGCTATAGGAGAAAAAATCATGAGCCACAACCTGGCCTTGTATTTCTCTATGCTTCCATCTACAACATGCTTGATCTTATAGATCTACTTGGAATTTACAACAGACTTCCCTTCAGGTCTTGGGACCACATCCCAAACATAATTCTTCATGATCGACTAGTATTCCTCAACCATGGCATCCTTCCATTACTGCATCCCAGATCCTAGGAACTTCATATTCTTCAATATCTTCAATAGATAATTTTCTTGAACTTCGTTGATGGAACAAATGTTGTAGTCCTTCTTTTGTAGGTGATTGTACACGATCTTTCCTACAAGTTAAATTCAATTGCATTATTAGAAACTTCTCATTGTTTTCAAAAACAAATTCTTATGCATAAAGACATATGTCATACAGTCATGCAATTATCTTAGCCAATGCTTCAATACAAAATTTATCCATATCCCATAACTTTCTAGATTCCTTCCATCTCTACCAGAACATTGTTAAGAGTGTGCACAACTCCCAACATGTTAGTAAAGAGGTTCCATTCTAGATAAGTAGCAATGGAATGTTGTATAGTACCATAGGCCACTTACCCATTACTTGCATATTAGTAGTATCTTGTTCATTAATGCAATTATTCTAATATCCATAATAAGTCTAGAAACATAAGCATATACATCATTGAATAACATTATTTAAACAAACATAATATACAAGAAATGGAAATTCAAATACTTATCTTTGTTTGTTTGTTGGGTGGACTCCCTATGAATCTTTGCTTCCTTGCAGGAGCTGTTGGAGTCTGAATTTGAGGTAGCTTCTTCTACTCCTTTCTGTTGTGGATTATAAGGAGTGGTCAACTACCTCTTAATCCCTAAATTACTGCATAAATTCTTGAAGTCCCTTGAAGTGAATTCTCTGCCATTTTCGGATCTAAAGATCTTGATCTTCTTATTAGTTTGATTTTCTATCAAGGCTTTGAATTCCTTGAACTTATCAAAACACTTCATCTTTGACTGGATTTCAGGAAGACCTTCTACTACTTTGCTTACAATTAGTAGTGCATATGTGCAAGCCTTTTGTGCCAAAGTTCATTTGGCTCCATGGATTCATGTACCATGGCTCGTTCAGTTTATCCCTTCAACTTGTATAATCCTCCCTCTTGCTCTCCAATCACCACTGCATCATCTATAGTTTTACCCTTTGGCCACATAAGGACTTGGCCATCTATAAATGCAACCCTCATACCTTTTGCATCCAATGTATATATGGAGAGTAGTTTCTTCTTGAGACCTGGAACATATAGTACATCTTTCATTTTCATAGACTTTCTAGAGTCTAGCTTATATGAGGCTTCACCACTTCCTTTTATGGGATACTGGTAGTTATCCCCAATTTTCACCTTGTGGGGTGATTCATGTTCAGATAGATTCATAAAGGATTCCTTGAATCCTTTCATATGTTTGGAAGCCCCACTGTCTATAAGCCAATCATTTCTCCCATGAGTAATGGTACCAGTGAGAGCAGAAATTAAAACATGCTCTTCATCACTTGAAGAGTCTTCACTTTCTTCTCTAGTCTTCTTCCTAGGAGGTTCATCATCCTCAGCGGTATGAGCATGATGTCTTTTCTTGTTGTTCTTCTTTTTGTTCCTAGGACAATTTCTGGAAATGTGTCCCCTTTCATCACAAGTATAGCAACAGACATAGGACATGTTCCTTTGAGGTTTGAAATCACCCTTCTGATGGTGATGTCTTTCTTTGTTATCATGGTGGTGAGTCTTCTTATCACCATGCCTCTTGGAGTGTGTTGTGAGAGCTTGGTATTCATTCCCCATCTTCTCTTCTCGAGCTACAATTTGAGCTTCTTCTTGTGAGCATTCTTCCCACAACCTACTGAATGTGATAAGTTTCCTCCTAGCACAAATTCCTTGGATGATGAATCCCATGACGTAGGAAAGCCATTAAGAGTGGCCATTACCACTTCTCCATTCTCTATATCTTCTCCCACAACTTCAAGTTGTTCTTTTATCTGGGAGACCCTTGAGAAATAATACTGCATGGTCTCCGCATTCTGGATCTTGATATTCTTCAATTGATTTCTCAAGGTCATCTTCCAATTTATGTTCTTCCCTTCAAATAACTTGGTCAAGGAATCAAACATCTCCTTGGGTGTCTTCAGAGATGACACATGCGATATGATATGGTCTTTGATAGAATCAGCAATAATCCTCTTAGCCTTGACCAATTTCCTCTTGTGTAAGGCCTTAGCCTCTTCTCCCTCCGGGGTAGGGATCTCTTCACTTATGTAAGTGTCCAACTCATTCTCTTCCAGGATTAACCCAATCCTATACTTCCATGCTGGGAAGTTATCATCCCCTTCAAGCTTATTCTCAAGCTTGGTGTGGTGAGACATCTTAAAGAGTAATTCAAATGGAAATAGAAAATATTTAGGTCTTACCACTTGATTTGCTGAAAACTAGATCTGGTGCTGGATTAGGGTTTGTCAGAGAAACCCTAAAAATTTGAACTTTGAATTTCAAACTTATAAAAGGATAGAAAGATGTGCCTTGATGAGCTGATCAAGTTGGTATACTCAAAATTTGAAAACTGCAAAGTTTCATCCCTCAAAATTGCCTTTTAGATTTCCGGATTCACTAGGGAGGACCCTGAATTAGGGTTTCACTTTCCTGTAACTTCACCCAACCAAAAATTTTGACCCAAAGCTCTAAACTTCGATTTTTCCAAGGAGCTTCCAGTTGTGGTATCAGATTTTAGAAATTCCAACTTTTGCAGAAACCCTAATTTCTAGATTCATTAGATAGGACCCCAAACTAGGGTTTGATTTTCCTGGAGTTTTACCCAACCAAAAAGTTCAATCCAAATCTCTAAACTTCTATTTTTCTGAGGAGCTTCCAGCCGTGGTCTCGGAATTCAGAAATTCCAATTTTTGCAAAAACTCAAATATTTAGGTCAAAAACTAAAAGTGCTCAGAATTGAATTATGTTTCGACAGAAAGATGTGCCTTGCTGAGGAGAGTCAATCTAGCCTCCTACCTTTCAAGATATGTGGAGAGAAACCCCCAAAACAAGAATCCCTAGCTTCTGCAACTACACAGTGTCTTCTTCTCAAGTTAGCTCTTATACCATGTTAGATTTTAAGCATCAATTCAATATGATCTAGGATCTTATTTGAGAGAATAACATGTATAGCATATCAATCACATGAAGCAATCACAAGAGACAATAGACACACAGAGTTTCCTTGGGGAAAACCAATAAGGTGAAAAACCCCAAGAACTTCCTCAGAGATAGAAAGAGTAATGATACAACCCAAGTACAGGAGATATTTCTCCTGGCAGCTTCTCCTCTCTCACTTGTGCACCACTCTCTAATGAGTGTATAAGTGAATAAGTGAATGATCAAATAGAGTGCCTCCCGTGCTCTACTTATACATGACTTGACTTACCTAATAAACTAGCAGGGCGACTTGTCTAAGACAATCTAATAACCCATGTTTAACTTAACTTAGGGCCGACCCCACACTTGGTGGTCTAATAACCCATTACATGCAAGTTGTGACACTTGCGACACTTGTTAATACAAATGACGACACTTCCGTATAGAGGAATAATACCATCTCTATAGGAGTACAATATACATATGTGAAATACATTCCGAAGTTACAAATACATCAACAAGCCCAAGCTCCGTAGGCAGTTCGACGGCCAGGCAAGCCGCAAATCGGCTCAATCTGCAGGAACCCTAGCACTCACGTGATCATGCACATACTTATTAATAAAAGTTACATGAAGAATATTATGATCTATAATTTTTGAAATCAATACAAGTCTACATGCAACAAGTCATGTTCTATCTATGATTTCAAACAACCCACAATATATCTAGATGAAATGTTGGAACAAATTCCAAGATTTGGTGAGATCTTTTTTAGTCTCATACTTGGAATACATGATCTCAGACAATGTTAAACTCTTTGTGCACTTTATTCTTATTTGCGTAATTTTTTCCTACCTTGGGTTGCCTTCAAATTCTACTTGATTATGAAACCTTCTCTTCTATTTCCCTAAGCAATTCTAATGCAAGTATAACTTTGTCAATTGGGTTGTACAAATTTAATGGAGTATTAACTTTTCTTCCATACAAAGATTCAAATGGAATCATTCGTTTTATTTGTAAGGATTGGATTCTATTAAAAATAAAAACATAGAAACACATACATTGTAATGGTTGGCCTATTGCTCAGGATACCAAAGCGACCACACAACCATGGCTTGTCAGCTAGTTTCCAGTCCGACTTACTTTTGTAAGAGGCATAAGGGTTGATACTAATGTTGAATCTAATATTTATGTCGAAAGAGTACCAATTTCAAAATTTTGCAAGATAAATCCCCTAGAGGCCGGGATTACTGACCAAATGATTCAAAATACTAAATGTAGAAGCAAAATCAAACCAAAAACTAGCAGGACGTATAACCATAGCATTAAAATAACTAAGAATTGAAACTTGATTGGAAAGAAGAACATCAACATAATCATGAGTCAATAAAAATAGTAATGGGAGGGATCTCCTTCTTAACATCGACCTTGCTCGCTTGCCTAGGAGTCTGCTTCCTGTGGAAAACCATGCTTGTAGTTTCATGAGCAAGTACATTTAGCTTAGCATCTAGATCAAGCTAGGACTTTTCTCTAATGTCCACAAATTTTTATTTTATCCATTTGAGAAAAATAATTAAATTTTGGATATCATGGCATATAGTCATTTTGCAAATTTAAATTCAAAGACTAGAAGGGGTGGTGTGGATCACAATTTTTGCAATAAAGTGGTCAAATATTCATAAATGATGTGGCGATGGTCCAAGTCAATCATGGAGGGACATAGGAGGATAAAGTGGGCGTGGGCCCACAAGGAAGTTGTAACACCCCCAAATAAAGGAGAGCATCCACAAATTCGAATTCTATGGAAGAGTAACTCCCAAGAAGTTTCATGAAGAGGCATCTCATGAGTTGTAACTTCTCAGTATAAAAATAGAAATCTATGACACCTATGACAATATTATGACAACTTATGACAAGAATTAGGTCCTTTGACAACTTATGGTAGCCTATAACATGTTGTAGGTCCTAAATTTATCCAAGGAGGGCGCTAGAGGAGAGAGTGGGCCCACATGATAGTATAACTGCCCCAAAATCAAGCTAAGCCTCTCTAATTCGAATTGCTAAGGAATATGAAGGTATTTTTTGGTCAAATAACATTAAAGAGGAAGTAAATGACTTCCAAGGTATCATTCTATCATGAAAATAACATTTATTAATATTGTATTAATATTTTGTGAGAGAATTCTAGAATGAGGGGGAAAGGGATCGATGGAGTCTATAAAAAGGTTGCAGGCCTCTTGGGAAAGAGATTTTTGGACATTTGGATTTTGAATAGGATATCTCTTGTGGATTTTAAAGCTTGGGATATGTGCCCCTTGCAATTGTAAACTAGTTTTTGCTGGTGAAATATTCCACCCTAGCTAGTAGAGAGGGGGAGATCACCCCGATATCTTCATTGAGCTTCATTGTAGCTGATTATTGAGAGGAGAAGTCACCTTCAAATTTCTATATGGATATTATGAAGATGTTTATTTCCATGTTCATTATTTGGTTCGATCCCTAGATGGTGTGTTTGAGTTCCAGTCAGTAGAAGTGTAGATTTGTGGTGTATCCGGCAGTGCAGTGTTTGTGGTGGTTTACGCTTGAGGATGGTGCATCTATGGCTATAAAAAATTCATGAATGTTGTTAAAATGGATGAGTATCATTGATTTATGATGGAGGGATCACTAGAGAATTCATATCTCTGAGTTGGGGTCAAAATCTTGCTTGTGAAGGGGGCAACTCTGGAAGGAAATCACTCATGTGGAATAGTAACTTTCCCTCTTTTCTCTATGGTTATGTAGAAGCCATCTCTACACTCTCCGTAGAAGATATTTCTCTATACTTCAAGATTTTGTAGCAGCCTTTGATGTACTCTCTGAAAAATGTGTAATTTATAATCAAAATCACAGTGTTTTTCCTCTTACGTTGTTACATATTCAAGCATGAGGTTGATCTATGAATAATGGTTATCTATGAGCATATATGTTTGAATGTGGTTGTGTAAACTTAAATTTCTGATCCAAAACTTTCATATGAGTCCCTTGTGTCTATTAGTAAGCAATTAGAGCTCTGATTTTGGATCGGGAATATTATATTGGTGATATATAAGACCTGATTGGCACCTTACAGTGGTTTGAAATTATATTTTATGGGATGCACACGTTCATTCAAATCCAAATTTATATACATAAGCCACTGTTGGGATAAAGTTAAAATTCAGCCATAATTTTCGTTGAACATTTGGAGTTAATATTCCTAGTTTTTAATTGGGGATATTACATTTTCTATCCAACGTAGCCACCCTTCCATATGGTCCATGCAAGCAGCGAGTCTGGAACCATGGTCATAGTTAGAAAGCATCCCCTCATCACTCTCCATCAAGGCCCAGCCTAGTAAAGTCTTAGTATTCCACAACATAGAAAGGGTTTTGATATATTTGGTTTCACAAAAGAGAAAGGAAGAATCCCAAAGCTAAAGAAGAACTATATCCTAAAATATGGAACAAGGAGCAACCACAACCGAGATTACTTTATGCTCTAAATTGTAATGAAGGAACTCTAAATAGGCTATTCTGCAACCTATGTCTCAAAAAGTGGAATCATCTGAAGATTACCAAGACACCTAGTTAAATATTAACTTGAATAACCTGCATGGGTAGATAAAATAGATTTACACATGAAAACATGGGAAACGGTCTCTAGAGACCTATGACAAGCCATTGCTAATGTAAACATTAGAGGAATTTTAAGTAAAAAATAGAACTCAAAACAAACAATTCACTATCAAAATCAACTTTATAAGAACTAATTGGATTTAAGATGATGATGTCAACCATAAGTGTAAATAGTTTTGGAAGGAAAGTGTAAAAAACTTTTTTAAATTGTATTTTCAACTTATCTCCTTGTAGGTTTATTCGGATTTGGAGTGTGATGACTCGTTGGATGCAAAATTTTAAATTGATTTAATTTCAATGAGTACCCACTTGGCATACTTTTGACATGCCTAAGTAGGAAGAAACTTGAAATACATAAACAAAAAACATTTTGTTGAAGGAAATACATTTTTTTATTTTTATGTAATTTGAGTTTTTTCCTATCAATGATCTATCAAAAGCATGCAAAATGGGTACTCATTGGATGTGTAATTTAAAACTACATCCAAGGAGCGCTTACGTTCGAAATTTGAGTAAATTTACAAGGAGATAAGTTGAAAATACAGTAGAAAAAATAGTTTTTCTTCCTTTCATTGAAAAATTAATAACTCTTTTTATTATTATTTTAACTCTTATTTTATTATTTTCCTTAGGAGGCTCATTTTAGATCTCAGAATTTCTATAATGAAATATTCAGTCATTGTTGAAGAAGGTGGAAAACTAGTTAAAGCAAGAACGGTTAATTAATAGAGCGAGGCATATTACGTTTTAAGATTTATAACATAAATTTGTTTATTTGGGTTCAAACCCAAATGATGTGGAGCCTATGAAATATTTGGCTCAAGAGAAACATTCATAAATTAAGGTGTTTAAGAGAAAGCTCAAAATCATAGGCAATGAACATATTCAGAATAAGGAATTACTAGTTGTCCATCAAGAAAAAGAGTAATTGCCTAAAGAGGTTTCAAGGTTAAAGAAGTAGGTTCTTACATTAACTAATGAATTATAAGAGGAGAAAATAAATTTCCCTTATTCTTAAACTACTCATGAGGAGGCAACTGAAGAAATTTTGAAATCCTTGTCTGAATTGGAATTAAAGGATCAAGAAATTGTGAAATTCCAAGATCATGTAAGAGGGAAAGAACAAGTTATTTTAGAAGCAGAAAAGATAAATCATAGTTGCAAAAGGTCTTGACAATGACCTTACCAAGATGACAAGTAAATTTTTTTTTTTTTTGTACTAGGGGAATCGACAACTGAGATGGGTTTAGTACTCGCATGAAATAGTGTCCGGGGGTCCAATCATGTCTGATACCACTATACCCCTAGGTGAAACCACCGAGCCTACCACAATGGCGCAGTGGTTATCCGGGGTTTGAATCAGTGACCTCTTACAAGGCTTACACGGGATTTACAAGTCGGTCTACCCCTCAAAGGGAGACAAGTAAAAATTATCTTATTAGGGATAAACATGTTATTTGTGATCAAATCCTTGTGGTGATATCCAAGTCTTGAGGTCATTTTGAAGTAGCAAAAAATCAAGAAGGTTTGGCTTTGGAAACTGAGAGCAAAAGCAATCAAATATGTATTTAGTTGGGAGATAAGCGAAAAATTGTTGACAATGTAATTAGATTCTTAAATACTGGGTCCAGAGATTATTTGAGAATGCTAGGTATAAATGATAGGACTGTTATAATTACGGAAGTGATAAAAGTGCACACAAAAAGAGACATGGGACAACATGCTCAAGTTAAATGTAATGCCATTGCTAAAAATGGTAAACTTTTCATAAATAATTTCAGATCTTTAAAAAATGGATTACAACCTCCATGGGATGATGATGAAATGTTAATGCCTCAGAGAACATACAATGAATAATTGGTAGATTGTGGAAAATAATGTGGAAAAACTTCAAGATATCGAAGGATCTTTAAAGGGTTAAGTTATAGTTTATGAATTAATTACATATTTCATCCTCTTAAATGAAACTAAGGATTTTTTTCAGAATCTTCCTCCCCCTTCATATGAGAAATACACGCAGATGAATATAACAAATAGGAAAAAGGTAAATTTTGTAAACCCAACATGATATCAATAGCAACATATTGCGAAATTTTACAGCAAGGACCTACCCCATTCACAAGGTGCCTCATCATCAACACAAACTAGAAGATGAAGTAAATAAGGAGTTCATATAGTTGGCATTTGGGTATCATCACTCTTCCAAAAATAAACATAAAACATAAACTTCATGTTGCAAGGACCATTACCCCCACCGTTCAGAGCTATAGTTACGAGGAAGAAGTATTAGAACACCAAAGAATGGTAGAAAAAGGGATCGATATTTTTTGGAGAGCATTGGGTTGCTACTCAACGAGAAAATGCTTCATTTCTTGAAATCATAATATCTCAAAAAGGTGACTGTATTGAGTTTCGTATCAGAATTCCTTTGGATTCACAGTTTTAATGTTATCAATTTGTATTCCACTATGTGCTTGTGATTCTTCCTTTTTTTAATCCAAGACTTCCATCTTCTATATACGAGACTAATATCTTTTTTTTGAATAAAGTGACAACAATTGGAATCCATTCAGTATTATCTCTTATTATTCATGGTATATTCATGTTTAGTTTTATTTAATATTATTAGTAGCATGTAAAAGACCTATTTCATGAAAGTGAATGAGTTGTTCTCTTGAATAATTGGAATGGTATTTTGTATTCAAATACAACACTATGTATGCCAAGAATAATTTGTTTTTTACATTTTGGTGCCAAATTTGTTTGTTCATTTTGAATTCTTTTCTAGGATGATATCTATTATTCTTGGAGATAAAATCTATATATCTTTATGGAATGTTGATTTTAGTCTTATTTTATTGTTACTCTATATTTTCTATACATATCACCTAAGCAAACTTTATCTTATCTAATACACTGAATGAGATGCCCAAAGCGAAGAAAGATTGATTCTAATACATGTTTATCCTATCCTTTGAGTGACTAGTTCAATTTCTTTATATTTTGAGTAAAGAGTAGTTCCACATTCATTTTCAGAGTGTTATAATTACTTTTCGAGTTGTTGGGCTTTTCTAAGTAAGCCTCTCTTACAGAAAATAAATAAATTTATTTGATATTAGATGTCTTGGCATAGTTCCTTGGCCAAGAACATCTCAAGGAACAACAAGCAATTGTTTAAATGTTCATTGAAAGGTGGATTACATTTTTTTATGCACACATGTGGTTGTTCTTTCATCTCGCAATGGATTTCATTTGACTTCAATGAATCAAGATCTACCTCACTCTAATGCCATGATGAGAATTCCACAAGAACACATAATTCTCCAACTTGGTCTCCTCCCCAATTTCTTATCAATATAAGAACAACTACCTAAATTGAAGAAGAAAAACAATTGATAGCCAAAATATGCACATGAATTCAACACACATGATATTGAGAATAAGTTGTTAGAATTACAATAGGCTACAACTCCAGTGTATAGATTTTATGATTTGTGATCATATCTAACTTATTCCCATTATAGAGGAAGAGGTTGATAGGATATCTCAACTATATTCTAACAACTCCTATTTAGATAGGAAGTAGTTGAGAGATTCTCTTAATCAACATCCAACCAATTTTAATGATAACATGACACTTATTAATCTTAAATACTAATAACAACTTGAATTTATTACATATGTAATCCTTGCATTCCAACAAATAACACTCTTAACTACATCTTTTGATTCCTCATTATGCTCAACAAAAAAAGTTATTGAAGAAGTTATATTAGAAACATCACAAATACCACTTCTTCTACAAAATCAAAAGATGAATTTGCTCATGGGTCATGTTTTATTTCAAACAAATCCTTCTCATCATTGGAAACTCCATTGCATGGTTCCTCTTTAAATTGATAGAAAAATCCTGTAGTGCTCTGCCTACCCAGCAGAGCACTAAGTTAAGTTTTCCAAGTTGTTCTATGTATTAAGCTCATCCTGAGCATCTTTTGACAAGTTTTTAATAAAACTATATTGTTTCAATCAGATTTCCAAGTTCATGGTTGTTTCTATTTTTACTTAGTTTCTGCAAACACACTAGTGAATAATCCAAAATATACATTTGCAAAGTTATTTTCCTATCATAAACGTTACATATTCTCATAGAAGCTAGTCAATCTAACCATTTAAAGTATGCATATAATTAGGATGTAAGTGATTAACTAATAGTAATAGTAAAATACTTGGATCCGGTAGGTTGTAGGTGGTCCTCTTTAGCTTCCCGCAGATCTCTTAACTTAGCCTCCTTAATACTTAGCAACCATCTGAATAATCCACCCTGCCGACTAGCTCTGATCGCTCTGGCCCTAGGAAATCAATAGAATTCCTAGCTCCCGAGCCCACAAACCGATAATTCCAATAGAAGATTCCTTGTTTTCAATTCCCAATTAGAGTTTTCCCCTTCCTCTGTGCAACAGGAGTTTTCCCCTTCCTCCTCCTTCAATATTTTCCCAAAAACAAAATAAAATCCAACTTCCAAACCCCCTGACTACTCTCCCCAACCTCTCCTATATATCCTTCCTCATGATTCCTTAAACCTTACTCCACTGCCTTCTCCCTATCTTCTCGAGACCCAAACTCATAAACTCCATCCCATTATTCAAGAAACATTAATATTTAATTATGTTTATCCAATCTTGTTTTTCTCTCGAGTAGTTAAACAATATAATGATCATTAAATTAGTTTTTTCAAATTGACTCCATATTAAATGTTTTTAGGATAGAATAATAGTTAATAAGCATGAGTTGTCAAAATGAATATTTACATGTCTTGATTGCTTCAATATAATTAGATTCGACTAGACTTGTCTTAAATACTCCTACAATAATCATATTATATTATTCCATTTATACTTTACATTCAACAATGTTTTTAAATCAATTAATGTTACACTATCCCGAAGAACAAGACTGAATCAATTCCGATGTTTTTAAATAATTAGTTTAAATATCTTAATGAACTTCTTAATTGACTATAGTTTAAAAATATCAATAACTATCATGATTTTAATAATAACAATACTTGATTATTAAAAATAATAATAATAAAATAAAAAATAAACATTAATTATTTGTTTGTTTCTTCCTTAAGTAACATATTAATAACATAGCACTCTTACACTTATAGACAAGTATCCTTAAGGGTACAACTAATCGTAATTAATAATTCATTAGTACAATTCTACTGTCAATTATGGAACAATGCTCTTGTTTATCTACGACAATTAATTTCAACTAGCGACACTTACTAAATCATTTATTATAGTGCTCACATACAATTTACGAAATACTAATTGACTTGTTCAACACATACCTTACAATCTTAACTTCCATTATCAATGTATAATAAACTTATTATTTTGCAATGACTTACACAATTATTTAAATTGGTACAATGATACTAGTGTATATATGCAAAGTTTGCATGCGTGGCCAGCGTATGCACAGATCACATATGTACTATAAGTAAGCACATCATGCCTATGTATATCTACTAATTAGCAATAACAATGCAGACATAATAATCATAGATATTATAACATAATCACTTTATCGTTATGAGTTATCTAATGGTTTAAGCAATCAAGATTCAACATCATAATACTTAGATTTACAGTAATCAATTAATCAGTTATGTTCAGGGTAGGGACAACTGATACCACTACATATTGCGATAGAACTCCTAATTCCCAACAATACTAGCTAACACATCCTCCCATCCTATCCTACTTCTGCATCCTCCCTATCCTTCCTCTGCTAGTAGGGATGTGGTGTCGGCTTCACCGACCTGGCCACATATAGAAACTGAGAGCGGTAGCGTCGGCTATACATCAGACCTAACCTCTCCTAGCGAGCATCTGATCGTCGTCATCATACGTCTAGGGGAGCGTGACTCAACACATCCCTCCCACAACCTCAGGTATCATAAAACATAGGGTGGGAAGTGCCTCCGTCCTTCTCAACATACTGTGTCTATACCATGTCAAAATCATACTGTGTTGTTACTGGGATTATCGGTTTGTGTCATGGTATCATCCGGTTGGTTTCTAAGATTTAATTTTCACTGTTTTCTTATTCGTCTTATCATATTAGATATCCAACTACCACGTAGCCCCTGTGTCCTACAGATTAGTATTTTGCATACATATATCTATAACAAATATTTCCATTCGATCATTAGCTGGTCCATATTATCAACATCATTTCATTTCATCACACCAAATCATTATATCAATCACATCATGGGTTGGTATCCACGTACCACATCATATATATCACATTTTATCAAGGACAATTAATAAACATACATTGTCATTATGAAAGGACGCAATCTCATGATAACTACCTCATAGTAACCGCATAAACATAATAACTTCATCAGAATTGTAACATCATAACATCATAATCATAGTATCTGGATAAGCATAGTAGCATCATATAATCAGGTCTAACATGTCGAAGATATAGTTCACTTAGTCTACCTGAGTCTAACAGATAATAAGCAAAATAAAGTGCAAGGTGTCTGACTGATTAACATGCCTAGTCAAAATATGGGGCGTTACAAATCCTAATAATGACTATTATGTTTATTATATTTAGAAATAAAAACCTCCATGAGCTTTATAGTCAAGTAAAAAACATGTGTTAAATCACTAGGGGGGATCATTTTAAACAATACTTTCAAGGAAAAACCAAACTCTAAATTAAAAACCTAAGTATATTCAACCAAAAGAGTAGATGGTCTATATAATGTATAAACTGTCATATGTATCTTGAGGAATTTGACATTAAAGTTGAAAACAGCTTCATCCTCCCCTCTTCAGATGCAAACAAACCTAATCATAAACAAGGAGAGTTGCAGGGAAGCAAGTCCCTGCTGCCAGCTTGTTTTTTTTGTAAGCTGCATAGTAAAATTATATTATGGTACAAAAAAGGTTACAATCATCAGGAGAGTCTAAATATAGCTTTCTAAAGCTGCTCATGATACTGATATTATAAAAAAAGACACTATAGATAGGCCTAGTGATATGAATTGTAAGACTGCCGATTAGGAAAGACAGAAACAGAGTATAACTCTGGACTAGACAGAGATAAACTAAACCAAAAAAAAAGTGTAAAAAACAGGTGAATAGTGCTTGTAACGAGCTGCTTCATGTGTTAGCTTCTGCATCCTTGGAGCCATGAATTTCTTCATAAATGGGACAGGGGTCGAAGAAGTCATCCGTCCATTGCTGTGATGGGAGCTTGATCGACAGAGGCTCTTCTTTGTGTGGGATAACCACCGTGTCCTCGACCTTTTGGGTGCGCTTGTAATGCATTACATCAATGGTGGAGGGGACCGGAAAAGAACTCCCAGGAGGAGTGGCACCCTGAACCACAACAGTCGCTAGAGAGACAGAACCAACATTATGACTGGGAGCAGGAATTTCACCATCAGAAGCAGTAAGGCCCATGGAATCATATAAAGAGTTGCCAGTAGCCTGCACAACTGCAACAATGGCAGCACCTTTGGTTTGATTCACTATCTCCTCCCCTAAACCAGTAACCGGACCCTCCAGACCAAAGCCTGTCGGAGGAACAGGATGTAGAAACAGAGAATAACGACGACCCGTAAGGATTCCCTCCAGAGCAATGAGAACCCCATATAGGTGAGCCATGTTGGCCCTGGTGTCCATGATGGCCACCTTCGCCATATTCCAGTTGGTGAGCATTTCTTCCACCAAGGTACCTATCATATTCTTCAGAAGCCAGTAGTAATTCACTTGAATTCCTTGGCTGCCAAAGGAAAGAGTTTCAGCAACGCTGCATGACTCCCAGTTGTCTATCAGACAACGAACTGGCATGGAAACATTATCTTTATAACCGATGTTGGTTGCATGTTCCTTCTCAGCACCAGACATCATTTTTCTAGAGCCGCGCTTGGAGGTGCCTCTCGTGCGCTTCATGGCAGTATCAGAAACTTCGCGAGAATATTTAACAGGAGCTGAGCTTTCAGCTGTGGAGGAAGATAGAGAATGGCAAAGGCAGGTAATGACCGCAGGAGCCTAGATGGGGAACTTCATATCCCTGAGGGGGAGTCTGGGGGGAGGAGACGTCGCACGAGAGGGATTAATGGCGAGGGGAATCCAAAGAGGAGGAGGGGACGTTGAAGGCAGGGATGAAATAAATGCCACCCACCGGACCATGTGGGTGATGAGACCGGGAGTGTGCAAAGAGGGCAGGTGGATGAAGGTCATGCCCACCATTAAAGCAGGCGTCTTGGGAGAAGTCCATCCTGGGAGCTAGCGTTGGGAGGAGGTATCGTGATGCCAGGAGGGCAAGTGGCTCCACCATCAGTCATGTTGGCAGTCACGGTGGCACCCACATCCGGGGCCTGCTACCAACTTGTTACATTGATACGATATTACATTTGTATCATATGATTATACTTTTTAGTGATATGATTATAGTTTTTAGTTAGATTAAGTCTCTATGTTATGATTACAATCTCCTATTATTGGGAAAATATAGCTAAATGTTGATTTAAATATGTTGCAAAAGTTGGAAGTTCCCATAACCTTATAAAAATCAACCTGGAAAATGAGAATCTAGCTGCACTATATTATATAACATTGCCTTCTTTATGGTCTTCAATCAATTTGAATTGAATCACTTATATCAAAGTTTCCAAAAGCACAGATCACTATAAACGAGTAGAAAATTCAAATAAAATCTCTTAATTGGACACAGGATTCGTTTGTCTCAAATTGATTAAGATTGATCATCATACACTACTTTTAGTAAAGTCTAAAGCATGAATTTCAAAACTAAACAATGAACTGAAATTTGGTGAAAATATTTTTTTGGTGCCATGGTTTGTTTCTATTTAAGTGAACTTGACCTGTATAATTGTGCTTACCCATATTGTT
The DNA here is from genome assembly GCA_027924585.1 of Larix kaempferi. NCBI lineage: Eukaryota > Viridiplantae > Streptophyta > Pinopsida > Pinales > Pinaceae > Larix > Larix kaempferi. The sequence goes on from BSBM01000076.1 coordinate 7,486,182, forward strand.
CAAAGCTTTAGTTTTTTTTTTGTAGTCCAGTTGTTTTTGAAGATACTAATATTTTGATTAGAAAACTCTTGACAATTGCAAATAATTACAATGAGAAGGATCTCTGTTAAGATAACTATGAAAATATAATATGTCAAATATATCCAATACACTTCCAAGGAAATGGTCATTTTCTTTATTTGCACTTGTATTATGCTATGTGGTTTAAATAAGAATTTCTCATCTTCTTTATTTGCACGTCTATTATGTTATGTGGTTTAAATAGGTGTTTGCCAATGCTATGTACTGGTTTAAATACATTTTGATCTAGTGAATAATGTTCAACAAAGAATCTTATAGCTACTGTTGTGTTACTATACCTGTTTTATGATTGTATATCTACTGAAGCTTTAGGAATTAATATGTTTCTTATAGCTTGCAATTAGAAAGCACCAAATACAAAATGAAACAAAGTTACAAATATTTAAACAATGTTTCGAAGATTTGGGAATTAATATATTTCTTATAGCTTGCAATTAGAAAGCATCAAATACAAAATGCAACAAAGTTACAAATATTTAAACAATTCTCTGAATGTTATAAATTTGATTAGGGATTTTATGTGGGTTCGTTATAGATCTAGTGTCCGGGAAAGTAGTTTGATCAATAGTCTAACCAGAAAATGATTCTAAAGATCATATCATCTAACTACTAAAGTCACCAACCTTCACAATGTTACATATATATGCTATCTAATAGCCAGAGGAACATTATAGGAGCATACACAAACTATAGCCATATATGTCAGCACCATACCAAAATAAGGAGCGCACAAGTAAAAAACCAAATGGCAAATAGGCTGCCATTATCCACAATAATATCACCAACCCATTCTTTAAAAGAAATGGAGCCATCCAAAGGTCTAATTGATTCTTTTGACAGTTTGTCTGCTTCTCTGTTAATCTCCTTGTAAACATGTAGAAAGGAGATCTCATCAAAGGATTTAACGAGCTGATCAGTTTGCTCCAGCCATGAAATCTGATTTAGTGCATGTAATTCCAATTTTCCAACTGCCCAATCAATTATAACTTGAGAATATCCAAATATTTTTGATGTAGGAAATACCTATTTTTAAAGCAAACCAAAGTAATCCCCAAAGTGCTAATAGTTCCGCTTTCATATTTCCACCCTTCCCCACCCCCATCTTAATAAGTATTATGTGGTCTATTTTAACCCATAAGACCATTCCAATGCCACATATTCAATTTTTAGCCACTCCATCAAAGTAACCAAATGAGACACTATTACTCACTTAAGGAAATATTAATTTCCTCTTATGCTAAATTTTTTCAGAGATAGGAAATTCATTCAAGAAAGATAATACTTTCCTGCAAATGTAAAATATAGAAGGATCAACAAACTAAAAAATTAGCTTATTTATGCTTTTCCCAGTCTCCTAAATAACAAACAAATGAAGCATTTTAAACTTCACTTTCTTCTGGAATCATCTAAGTAAGTAGTCATTAAATGGTAACCGAACTAGTGATCTGAAGTCCCTAGCATACGTTGAAGACCAGACCAAACCTTTCCAAAGAAAGGACAATGCATAAATAAATGAGTAATATCCTCCTCATCAATATTTCACATAATACATACATTTGGCCCATTGAATCCCCTCTTTATTAGGTTAAACCAGGTAAGAATTTTTTTCTCAAAACATAGCCAGATGAAAAATTATATCCTCATTGGAATTTTCCATCTCCAAATCTTCTTATGCCACCATTTAACATCTAGAAGTTTATGGTTTTTAATGTTTGAATCATAAACCTTTTTTACAGTAAGACAATTGTTTGCATTTTGACAGTCCCACACAAGTTTATCCTGATCATTGGATAGTATAATACATGAGAGTTTAAGATTACTAATAAATGTATCCCATTTTGTAGCATAGCTATCAACAAGCCCCAAATCCTCAGCATAAAGCCAATGTGGATTCCTATCATTGTCTCCTTTATGAAAAAATTGTGAAAGTACCATAATGTTTCTAGAATGGATCTATGCCAACAACTATTGCAAGAACATGTATTTATCTCCCACACCCAGAAAGGGATTGATTCCCACATGGACCATATTAACCTGCCAATATGCCAACTCAGATATTTGCTAATATTTGGAAAAGTAGTAATGATATTTCTCCATATCAACTATGCATTCTTGTAGTGAGTAATCAGGTTCTTGATCCAAAGGAGAGTAGTGAAAGTTTCTAAATATTTGGTCCTTATAACTGATATCCACATACCAACATCGATTAGTGCACACCACAGGATTTTAGTTATGAGAGCTTGGGTGAAACAATCAAGATTCAATAAGCCCCAACCACCAATATTCTTAGGCCAAGATAGAGATTCCCAACTGGACAAATGAAATTTGGACTCATGATGATTACCTTCCCATATAAAATGGAATATCTTTCTGCGGATTGCATTGAGAATGGTCACGGGGACTTTCATAAGACCGAGCCAATACATTGGAATGCTCATCAAAACTGATTGTGCCAGCACAAGTATACCCCCAATCGAGAGCCAACGAAAACCCAATTATTGATCTTTCGATCAATTTTCTGCAGAAGCCATCTCTAGTCTTCAGATTTATAGTTATTGGACTTAAGATAGTACCCAAGATACTTGAAACCCCGGTCCATTATTTGCATTTTATAGGAAAAAAGGTATCAATATAAGCTAGACAATCAGAGTCTGAACAATTGTATAAGAAATTAGACTTTTGAACACTAATTGCCATCCCCGATGCTTTACAGAAAACATCAAACATCTCCTTAAAATATTTCCATTCAATAATAGAGGCCTCACCAAAAATCAATACATCATCAACAAAAAGTAAATGTGTTATGGAAAAGGATCTGGAAATTTTGATACCTTTAATTGTATTAGACTTGTTCACTTCTCCGATAAGCCTGCTTAATCCTTCTATGGCAAGGATGAATAAAAATGGCAACAAAGGGAATCCTTGTCGAATCCCATGACTACTATCAAATAAATTAGTAGGAGTGCCATTAATCAAGATAGAAAAGGAGGAAAAATAAACACTCGCCATTATCCAGTTTGACAGCTCGACATGAATACCAATCTGAGTTAGGATCAATCTTAGAAAGCTCCAGTCAATACAATCATATGAATTTATGAGGTCCCTCTTCAATATGCTTGTAAATTTATGGTTTTGATCGAGTGCATACCCTTCTGAGAAACACCCACTGCATCAAGGATTTGGTGGTTGAACAAAAAGACAAACTGCTCCAAAGAAATGTGCTTAGCCAGAACTAGCTTGATTCTATTGAATATAATTTTGGTGATGACTTTATACAAGAAATTGCATAAGGATGTAGGACAAAAGTCATTGAAATCCACCAGTTTGTCCTTCTTCGAAATAAGAGTGATGTAAGTAGTGTTGAGTTTCTTTGGAATATAAGCCTTTTGTCAGGATTCTTACACTGCGTTTAGTATATCCTGCCCAAAAATATCAATAAATTGAGAGAAGCATTCCAAGTTCCAACCATCTAGACTGGGATTCTTCTCCTTTACAAAATTCTACAAGACATCTCTGATTTCTTCTAAGGTTATCTCTTTGCCAATCTTTATCCCTTCTTCTTCAGAAAAAAATTAGGGAAATTTTTTATAATATTCAATTGTTCTTCCAAATTATTAATTCGATCTTGTTTATATATATCTTTTAAAAAGGAGACAACATAATTCATAATTGATACCTAATCCTTCAAAATATTACCATCCACGCTGTGAATCTCCCAGATTGAATTAATATTCCTCTGCTAAGATGTATATCTATGGAAGAATTTGGTGTTTTGATCACCACGAGCAACCCATATCACCCCTATTTTAAGGCACCATATATTTTCATACTGTATCAAAATAACATCCTTTTGCTTTTCCAGTTGAAGTAATTCCATATTTTTATTTAAAACAAATAGATCGACATCCCCCATAGATTTTCAAGATTACATAACTGATCTTCAATATTACATAAATCCACATTTAAAGACTGCTTTTTATGCTTGTCCCACTTAATAACCTCAACCATGAGCCTGTTGAGCTTATTTATAAACATGTGCAAGGGAGAATGATGCTCCAGATTTGACAAATTTGACCAAATCTCCCTAACAAAATCATTGAAGGATGCATCCTCGAGCCATGTACAATTAAAATTGAAAGGTTAAAAATTATGGAATGTCTCAAAATCAATCAATAAGGCAATTGCCTTATGATTTGAAACACGCATAGGGATGCTCCACAAGCAGAATCTCCCCAACTTATTAGCCAATTCTTCATTTACAAGAAACCGATCAAGTCTTTTAGTGACTCCAACACTCCCAACTCTACCGTTTGACCAAGTTGGAACAAGTGAAGCCGGAATAATATCAATTAGTCCAGCCTCTTCAAAGATATCCTTAAAGTATAAATCTAGAGGATCAATGACTTTACTAGAACCCCATACCTCCATATATGACATGGTCAAGTTGATATCACCTCCTAGTATAAGATTTGGGTCTTTGAGAATACCCTGGGATCAAATCCGATCCCAAAAGGTCTTTCTATTACTATAAGGGTCGTATATATTAAGAAAACTAAAATTATGGTCAACACCCCTGAATTTGCCCTTTTGATGCCTACACAAGTTTTAAAAGAAATAAATTCAAAAACCAATGGATTCCAAGCTACAAGTAAGCCACTAGAGTGCCCATTGGCATCCAAACCACTAACATTCCATCCTAGTCTCAACTTAAGGAAAAGTTCACTAGTAGAAGCTCTCGAACACATTGTTTCCTGAAACATAATAATATCAAGTCTAGTATGATATAATATCCTTCTGATGGCCCATCTCCAAATCTTCTTATGCCACCATTTAACATTTGGAAGTTTATGGTTTTTAATAATTGAATCATAAACCTTTTTTATAGTAAGACAAACGTTTGTATCCTGATAGTCCCACACAAGTTTATCCTGATCATTGGATAGTATAATACCTGAGAGTTTAAGATTCCTGATAAAAATATCACATTCTGTAGCATAGCTATCAACGAGCCCCAAATCCTCAGCAGAAGGCCAATGTGGATTCCTATCATTTCCCCCTTTATGAAAAACTTGCGAAGGTACCATAATGTCTCTAGAATGGATATGTGCCAACACCTATTGCGAGATCCTGTAGTTTATCTCCTGCACCCACAAAGGGATCGATTCCCACGTGCACCATATTACCCCTGCCAATATGCCAACTTAGATATTGCTAATATTTGGAAAAATTAGTAATGATATTTCTCCATATCAATGGTGCATTACTGTAGTGAGTAATTAGGTTCCTGATCCAAAGGAGACTAGTAAAAATCTTTTAAATATTTGGTCCTTATAACTGAGCTCCACATATCAACATCGATTAGTGCGGGCCACAAGCTTTTAGTTCTGAGAGCTTGGCTAAAACAGTCAAGATTCAACAAGCCCCAACCACCAAGATTCTTAGGCCAAGATAGAGATTCCCAACTAGACAAATGAAATTTGGATTCATGATGACTACCTACCCATATAAAATGGAATATCTTTCTACGGATTGCATTGAGAATGGTCACATGGAATTTCATAAGACCGAGCCAATTCATCAGAATGCTCATCAAAACTGATTGTGCCAGTGCAAGTCTACCCCCAATTGAGAGTCAACAAAAAACGCAATTATTGATCGTTCGATCAATTTTCTGCAAAAGCCATCTCCAATCTTCAGATTTATAGTTATTGGGGTTAAGATAGCACCCAAGATACTCGAAACCATGGTCCAGTCTTTGCATTTTATAGGGAACAAGGGTCTAAATATAAGCTAGACAATCAGAGTCCGAACAATTGTATAAGAAAATAGACTTTTGAACACTAATTGCCATCCCTGATGCTTTACAGAAAACATCAAATATCTCTTTAAAATCATTCCATTCGCTAACAGAGGCCTCACCAAAAATCAATATATCATCAACAAAGAGTAAATGTGTTATGGAAAAGGATCTGGAAATTTTGATACCTTAATTTTAATAGACTTCTTCACTTCTATGATGAGCCTGGTTAATCCTTCTATGGAAAGGATGAATAACAATGGCAACAAAGGGAATCCTTGTCAAATCCCACGGCTACTGTCAAAGAAATTAGTAGGATTTCCATTAATCAAGATAGAAAAGGAGGTAGAAGAAACACTTGCCATTATCCAGTTTGACAACTCGACAGGAATACCAATCTAAATTAGGTTCAGTCTTAGAAAGGTCCAGTTAATACGGGCATACACCTTTATGAGTTCCATATTCAAGATTAATGCTTGTAAATTTCTGGTTTTGATTGAGTGTATACCCTCCTGAGCAACACCCACCGCATCAAGGATTTGGCGGTTGAATAGAAAGCCAAACTACTCCAAAGAAATGTGCATAGCCAGAACCAGCTTGATTCTATTGGATATAATTTTAGTGATGACTTTATACAATAAATTGCATAAGGAGATAGGATGAAAGTCATTGAAATCCATCGGTTTTTCCTTCTTCGGAATAAGAGTGATGTAAGTAGTGTTGAGTTTCTTTGGAATATAAGCCTTCTGTCTGGATTCTTCTATTGCCTTTAGTATATTCTGCCCAAAAAGATAAAAAAAAAAAAGTGAGAGAATAATTCCACGGTCCAACCATCTGGATTGGGACTCTTCTCCTTTTCAAAATTATGCAAGACATCTCTAATTTCTTCCACGGTTATCTCTTTGCCAATCTTTATCCCTTCTTCTTAAGAATTTGTTTAAGGGAAAAGTTTTATAATATTCAATTGTTCTTCCAGATTATTAATTTGATCTTGTTTATATATATCTTTGAAAAAAGAGACAACATAATTCATAATTGATACCTAATCCTTCATAATATTACCATCCACACTGTGAATCTCCCAGATTGAATTAATATTCCTCCACTAAGATACATATCTATGGAATAATTTGGTGTTTTGATCGCCACGAGAAACCCAGATCGTCCGGCTTTTAAGGCGCCATATATTTTCCTGCTGTCTCAAAATAAAATCCTTCTGCTTTTCCAGTTGAAGTAATTCCATATTCCTGTTCGGAGCAAATAGATCACCCCCCATAGTATTTCAAGATTACATATCTTATCTTCAATATTACATAAATCCACATTTAAAGACTGTTTTTAATGCTTGTCCAACTTAATAACCTCAGCCCTGATCCTGTTGAGCTTATTTATAAACATGTGCAAGGGAGAATGATGCTCCAGATTTGACAAATTTGACCAAATCTCCTTAACAAAATCATAGAAGGATGCATCCTCGAGCTATGTACTATTAAACTCAAAAGGATAAAAATTATGGCACGTCTCAAAATCAATCTATAAGGCAATTTCCTTATGATCTAAACACCCATATGGATGCTCAACGAGCGGAATCTCCCCAACTTATTAGCCAGTTATTCATTTACAAGAAATCGATCGAGTCTTTTGGCGACTCCAACAATCCCAACTCTATCGTTTGACCAAGTTGGAACAAGTGAAGCCGAAATAATACCAATTAGTCCAACCTCTTCAAAGATATCCTTAAAGTATAAATCTAGAGGATCGGTGGCTTTACTAGAACCCCATACCTCCATCTCTGACATGGTCAAGTTGATATCACCACCATGTATAAGATTTGGGTCTTTGAGAATACCCTGGGAACAAATCCGATCCCAAAAGGTCTTTCTATTACTGTAAGAGTTGTAGATATTAAGAAAATTGAAATTATGGTCAACACCCTTGAATTTGCCCTCAATTTTGATGCCTACAAAAGTTTTAAAATAAATAAATTCAAAAAGCAATGGATTCCAGGCTACAAGTAAGCCACTAGAGTGCCCATTGGAGTCCAACCCACTACAATTCCATCTTAGTCTCATCTTAAGGAAAATTTCACTAGTAGAAGCTACTGAACACATTGTTTCCTGAAACATAATAATATCAGGTCTACTTTGATCTAATATCCTTCTGATGCCCCCTGTACATTTAAATACAAAAGGATCATTAAGAACCATTCACATGGCCCACATCCGCTTTAAAAGGCCTATTATGAGAGATAGAGTCTAACACAACAGAAATTGAAATAAGATTTGAGATCTTCAGATTCACCCATTTTTGCTCCTTACTAGGAATAATCACTTTTTTCCTTTTTCGATCTACCCTACTTTTTCCGAATAGTAAAATTGGACTGCCTAATAGACTTAATAGGAATGACATTCTCATAGATCCCATCAGTAGTTCCATAAATTTGTAAAGGGCTCATTTGCTGAGGAGATTCCTTCGATGGAGGAAGAGTTACTAGGAAAGTAGGATCCACAACCTAATCCTCTAAAACCCTAACAGAACCCACATTAAAAGAATTAGGGTTATCAGAGTACTTGTTAGCTGGGACGTTTTCCAACGTAGTGACTGATTCATTAATAGGAGAAGGAGAAGTATTGATACCAAGATCAATTGGAGGAACATATTGATTACCCTTATCGTTGTCACCTATAACCCCCATATTTCTAGGGTTAGAGAAGGCTACCGAAACAATTTCCTTCTAGTTAAGGGCTAGAAAATTATTTGATGCTTCCAAGGGAGAAGGAAATAAACATCTTTGGGCAGTCGAAAGATGTGTTAAAGGAGACCCGTTAGAATCATAGACATATTGTTTCATCGATTCAAGAATTTCATCAGCAGTAAGGGATTTAAGTAGCAGAGGAAGAAAAATATTGAACTTACCCATGAATTCTTTAGCAGAATTGTCATCCAAGGGAAGTGGAAAAGATATGCTTTGATAATGTTCTTCCGATTCCTCACTTGAGGAAGAAACCTTAGTCAAGTCCCTATCCTTTTCGGTAAATTCCATATGACAGTCCTAACACAAATGTCCAGTTGAATGGCATTTAAAGCACCAAAATGGAATTTTCCAGTAGGCAAGTTGTTGTATGAAAACCCCTTCTGCCCATTTGACTTCAATTTCAGCCGGGAGGATAGGGGCTTTTCACTGGAACCTTGCGTTTTTTTTTTTGGAAAATTTAAATTTAACTGTGTTTTAATGGCAATTTTGATGGTAGAAACATATCTAACACCATAAAAAACCCCAAAGCACACAAAATTTTAGAGTTTGAAATTTATAACCAAGATTTTTAAAAATTTATGCTGGATTTTTTCAAATTGTGCCAAAAAAATCAAAATTTTCCATTGAAAATCATACACTTTTAGATTACCCAATTTAAATCATTAGAAATAAAGAAATTCAATTTAAAATATAAATTTAGTAAGTAACGTAGATATTTGAATTTTAATCCAATTATCAATTGAAAAATATATAAATTTTACAATCTAAATCTAAATTTTAAAATTATTTAATTTATGAATAGGAGATCTGCGGTAAAATTATTTAATTATTCACTAAAATTTATATTTGAAATTTTTTAAAATCATCATCGTTATTATACAAATTACAATTTTTTTATAAAAAATACATGATAATTACATTTTTAATATTATAAAAATATTTATATATTATATAATTATTTAAAAATTACGTTAACTATAACTAACGTTATTAATGCACACTGCCTAACTAACGTGGAGGAACATGATGCCTTAAACTCGCCACATGCTCTTGTCTATGTCTAACTCATTTTGTACATAAAATAAAAGTGTAATAAAATTTGGATTCTCTCTTTTTCTTTGTTGGATTTAATATTTTTCGCTTTCATATGGCGTAAGTTACGTAGGCGTTTGCACATTTCATAATGTTATTGTATTTGGATTTATTTACAAAAATTTCCCAAAGTCAAATTCCGGGACCCAAAATCATTATGAAGTCTGAACATATTTAGGGCTTTTAAGCATGTCATATAGTCCAGGTTAGGTAGCTTGATTACTTTGGATGGTGCCCAATTTCTCATGAAACTTCGAGAGAGTGTACCCTTAACCCACGTTACGTTGACTTTGTGAACCCTTATAGGAAATGTGTGTATGGTGGTGATGTTGAGATAAGAACCCTTCGTTGAGAACTCACGCTTAAACATTAAAGCACTAAGTCCCAAGACAAATCAATCCCCCAATGGTTATAGCAAGAAACTATTTACATGAAAAGTCATGTTGTTTTTTATATCTCTTAGCTGTAAAGTTGACGACAGAATTTAAATATGTTATATTTTCAGTCTCAAATACATTAAAAAAAAGTATAACATTATTCGTGTAAGAGTATTAGTAAGTTCGTAACTGGCCAAGACGGTTCCGTGGCGACAGACACGTCGGTCGGAATATGCAGGCGGTGCCGCGGTGGACGCGTTTAACGGCTGCGAATCCCTCTAATGATTGAATCTAATAAGCCAACACACAGTGCCACGTAGCTGGAAAATATTTCTGGTGTCGGACTACCGGGAAGTGTCGTTGGAACTGGGATAGAATGTCGGCGGTGATTTTTCTGGAATAAACTTTAATAATAAAATAGATTATATAACGATTTGAATAAGTATAGTCTCGTTAATGGAACATGGGACCTTTAAAATCCTGAATAAGTCCACTGCTCCGAGTGAGTGAATTCGTAGCATGGGGCAACATTAGAAATGAGGGGCAGAGATGTATGGTATTGGTGCATATTGCTGGTTGTGGATCTCCAATAAGTGGCAAATTTAAATATTAGCAGGTTGTAGTGTTATTCACACAAATAAAATAAAGAGAGGCCCATCACGAATATCTTCATCCTATAAAAATGAGACGAGCTATGGTGGGACCCCTACACCCAACCAATCACATTAAACTTGTTTGATGTCCACGTGTAATATTGCCTCGAAAAGGTAAAAAGCAAAATTGATTTGTAGAGGCTAAGAACGAATCGACATAAAAAATTGTGAATGGAGAATCAAATTGGATGGTGTTGGAGTAATGGATAAGGATGGTTCTTGTCGATCGATTTTTCTGCGCTTTAACCATAAATTGAAATAGTTTACTTAGATTAAGTTTGATTCTACAAGTTTTTCTACTCTCTTTTTCGATGGCGCTGCTCAAGATGGATTGTGTGTCGTTGGGGGAGTTATCTTCTTGAATGAATTTCATTACTATTTTTTGAGACTTAATTGTGGGGTTGGGACAAACATGAAGGCAGAGCTACTTGCATTGTGGTGTGTATTGAAAGTGGCTAGTGTATTTGGTATTGATGATTTGAAGATCTTTGGGGATACCAGGGTCACCATAAAATGGGCTCAAGATGAATACAATCTTAAAGTTTTATCTCTCCTCCATTGGTGCAACAGGATAAAATCAACTATCCACCTCTTTAGGAACATCTCATTGGAGCACATTTACAGGCATCACAATCTTTTGGCAGATAAACTTTCTAAGCAGGCTTTGAGTAGTGAGGAAGGTGTTTTAATATGGGAGGAATATCATAATTCTCAGGTCATGGACTTGGGATCTCTGAAGTTTTTTTGAGTAAATGTATATTTTCTGGACTCTGTTGTCATGTACTCTTGGATAGGCTTATGAAGTTTTTTGTTAACATCTTATGAGTGATAGCATCTGCAATATGATGTTTCTTTTTTGATATGTAGGCAAGCTTTTTTGCCTCTTCTCGCTTGAGTCTTCCGTAAGACTTGGATAATCGTGTACCTTTCGATTCACTATGAATAACATTGGTATGCTTTTTTCTGCTAGAAAAAAAAAACGCTTTTGTGCTTGCATCTCTATTCTATTTGGAAATTCCAAACTATAGAACTTAAAAAATTGATCCATATTAATATTTACCTTATTAATATCATTATATAGAAATATTATTGATTCATCATTTTGTATTTTGATTTTTTTTAATGTTAAAAGTGATAAAATTAAATAAATTATATTTAAAATAATTTATTAAAAAGAATTAGCCTTCGGGGTATATATTAGTTGAAAACTAGTTGACTCCCCGGATGGGGTGATAACGGAGCAAGACGGAATTAATGATGATTTAACGAGGGTCAGGGTGGCCAGCATGCCATCTGGCAGTGTGGAGACTGCAGCGACGTCGAACCCAATGCTCATTTACTCCAGTTCCCATCCCCATAGATTGCTAGGACCAGCTAGCACATGCATCATCATAGTGCATTAATGGAGGCTCATGATTTATGCATTCCGCCCTACAAGGTTCATAAAATAGACCCTGGGCTCATCCCAGCTCATTCTACATTGCTATCAAACTAGTTCCTCCTCTGCGCTCCCTGTGGATGCCACTTTCTTGTTTCACAGTGGTTGTAGACGAAGCTGAAGGGCTTCTCAACCATCAAAACCAGAGGCAGATACGATATTATGGCCCATGAATGACACTGCGCTCCCAACAGGCGTGGGCGTGGGCATCCTAGTCGTTCCCAAGAGAGCAACATGGTTGGCATTGCTCTCCACCTAGCCACCATGACCGACATGCTTCTAGTAATTCGAACCACATCAAGGATGTCAAGGAGGATACATAGGTTCGAATCCTTGAGCTTCGTGACAGATTCCAGATCCTCATAGATTAGACAACGGACATAGCAGAATGCTACCATCTTCCATTACCTCTATTGGCTATTGTTGGTCCCAATGGAAGTATCCACATAGGCTCGGACTCAAAAGCAGGCAATGATATGCAACAAGAGGGAGTCGAGGCTCACAGATGTTCAACTGTCAAAGAGGATATCTCGGCGGAGACTAAGGAGGGCAAGGAGCAAATGGAAGGTGTTGCAATGGCCAGCATAAGCGAAACCAAGAACGATGTCGTTAGCCACGTCAAGTTGGAAGGCCAGCAATCCAGCCATGCAACGTAACATCATCACTAGGCTTTCTCTTTTCTACACTTGTTATGTTTATGATTGACGGTTCCATTTTTTTTTGGGTGACTCTTCCAGTATGCACAATCCATATCAATCGACTCTTCATATTTCAGCTCTAGGCTTAGGAAGGGTTTTTGTCTATCTATATTATTGTCTTAAGTCATTTGAACAAAGGTTGTTTTCTCTATCTGAGAGGCCTATTACATATAATTTTTTGGACCAAGGGTTTTTTTCTCTTCATGAAAGGCCTAAAGAACTCTGTTATTGGGTTGTTTTCTCCTATGGAGAGGCCTGAATGCTTACTAAGATCTTGTAACAATTTTTGTGTTATAATGTAAATACTAAATTACAAAAAAAAAGGTTGACAACTAGTTGACGATAGGGTGGATTGTTAAGGCACTCCTTGTGACGTTGCGGGTTCAAACCCTGAATAACCTATGCACCTATGTAGGGGTAATGTGGGTGCACCTAGGGGTATAGTGGTAGCAGATGGAAATTAACCCCGTGTCACGTGAGTACAATCCCTGCCCCAATTGTTGATCTCTCTCTCTCTCTCTCTCTCTCTCTCTCTCTCTCTCTCTCTCTATATATATATATATATATATATAATTGATTGTTCGAAAGAAATGGAGTAAATTGATTCTAGATAGCCAATGCTATTGAATTTCATATGCTTTTATGGTTCAATACTATCATGCTTCAATAAAATCTCAAATTAAAAAAGTCAAAGAGGTGATTTGATACACGTTGTTTTCCAACTAAAACAATCAAAGGGCGCAGGTGCATTTGTTTGGCACATATGGAAAATTCCAACGATTTATGTGGAATATTGTAGTGCCACAACCTTTTTGGTGTTTTCCTCCATTATCTTTGGGCATATGATCGATATGGAGTGGGTTCTAGCCCTAATTGGATCTTGGTCATTGCGATGGTCTACAATTTGTGTGGAGCTTTTAGATTTTAGGAACCCTAAATGCTTGATTCCACATAATGATTGTTGCAACATGATCTCTTCTAGACTATCTATACACGATTTGGCTGGTCATATTTTGAGCAATCAAGTGAGATAGGATTCCAATGGCTACATTAGGGTCTATCTAAGAATGGATGAGTTCTATTGCTTTTCTAGGGTTTATACAATCTCCTCCTAGGTTTTTAATTGGGATTCTTTGCTAGGTTCCAATGAGACAAGAATATGGACCTCGAGGAAGAGCTTCTAGACTACAGGGAATTCCCTAGCCATATTTCAATCACATGAGGAATTGCTAGATTTTTGGAGGCCTGCAAAAGCATGTCGGAAAAATGTGAAAGCATATCTAACCATAGAGGACAGTATAGATCCATTTCCATATGAAGATAAGAGGCTGGAGAACATGTCTATTTCAGTCTAGACTGTATCGAAGGGATTTGGTCCAAGCATCAAAAGAACATTCATGTCTTCCCTCATTTCCTACAACAACTTATGCTCTGATTGATTTAGGAGCTTCATGGCCTCTAGCTAAGGCTAATCCATATAAATTACAACATCTAAATATTATCAACTATGGACACTTACACTGTAAAAAAAAGTGCATCAAGATGAGGGTTGGGAAGGTAAACATGGTGTCGGGGCATGATGAGGGGATGGAAAAGGTGGAAGGGTTAATGAAAGTAGAACTTGTAAACAAATTGATGGGAAAATCAATTAAAAGTGACTTCCTACATCATTGGTTGGAGGTAGGTTAGATATATTTGATTAGGTTACTCTTCAAAAGTCCATATTTTGTTTGAAGGATGGATATGTTTCGAGATGTAGAATGAAAAGAATGATGATTACAATTTGTCTCAAATATGGATTTTGGGTCCCTCTCACCTTGTCTGTAAATGATGGTTAACGAGATTCAATCCTACAAGTGAACAAGTAGTAATACAACATATTTGGGTACTTCTACCAAGTTTTCCATTGCAACTATGCATTAGATCATCTTTAATGGATATTGTAAATTCACTAGGGAAATTGATTTCCCTAGAAGAATACTTCTGGAATATCTTGGATAGAAGGATTGCTAGGGTTCTAGTGGAGTTGGATCTAAGAGAGGGAATGTAGGCCAAAAAGGATATTGAATGGGGATTACAGTGATTCACTTAAAAATTGGATTGTTGGAAGCTACCCTTTAGATGGTCAACATGTCATGAAGTGGGTAACCTTTGCAGGGTCTATCTCACAAATAAAAATTGGATTCCAAAAAAAGAAGATATGGGTGAAAAAATATAAGGTTCTGGAGTTTTAACATACAAAGTTTGAATGTGGCAAGGGGGAATCCCTCATTGCAGTTGATGAGGATCTTCATGATACAATGGTAGATGCAATACATCTCTCAAAAAAGGATGCCCAGATCCCTTTGGTTCAATTTGGTTCTCAACCCTGTCGAGCTATGTTATCCTCTTTGGATTCTTTGCATCCTCCATCCATCTCTTAAAATTTTCCTCCTCCTCTTGCCAAACCATAGGTCATGATACCAAGGAAGTTAAGGAGAGACAATCACTAGCCTCCATTTCCTTCAAAGACCTTAGGGATATTAAAAACCCTTCTTCTTAGTCATAGGAGTACACAAAATCTTTATTTTCAAAGAGGAAATGAAATCTTATTGAGGATAAGGTGTTTAAATAAAAAAAAGAGAAGAAGCATAGGGTTCCTTTGGTCTGCAACTACAACTTC
The DNA here is from genome assembly GCA_027924585.1 of Larix kaempferi. Lineage (NCBI taxonomy): Eukaryota > Viridiplantae > Streptophyta > Pinopsida > Pinales > Pinaceae > Larix > Larix kaempferi. The sequence continues at coordinate 7,501,735 of BSBM01000076.1, forward strand.
ACTCATAAAATATATTTGAGATGGAGGACAACGAGACTGTATAAGGTAGTTTAGCCTTATCGACGGATAAACCAATTCCAGTAGGAAGGACATCTAACATTTATAAGCAAAGTCCAAAGCATCAAAGGATCTTTGGAGGGAAAAAAGTTGACCATTAGTTGGGCTCCTAGAGAAGGAAAACCCCCTAGATGCAAGGAAAATTTTAAGAACCCCCCAATTTCTATGTATAATAAATGGGCTAATCCACGTGATATATAGGAAAATATGAATGCTATTTTATCAATGTTATATTATGTATATAAAATTTTTTAGTGAATCTCTTATTGAATTATATAATCTTGTAAAATATTAGCAAATCTTTCACTAAATTATAAAACCTTAAAATATTGGTGAATCTTTCATTAAATTATAAAACCTTATGAAGTCTTGGTGAATCTTTCGGCAAGTTTCTCCTTGGAAAGTCATGCCCCCCTACATGCCCAAATACACAGATATGAATGAAGTGCCAACCCCCAGGCATGGTACCCCAAACACCCACAAAAATGTTATTGTCGCATCGCTAATCGCAAGCTTTACAATCCCCATGTTTCTCGGGAAAACTTCGGATTTGAGGTGATGGGATTTAGAACTCTCCTAGATTAAAATGGGTCTCTATAAGACCTAATAGTAAATATCAACTGCCCTTCTCATGTGGACATTAAGCAACTTGCAAAACTAGATTCAACCCATAAAATATGGACGAATGTAACTCCGACTTCAATTTCCATGATCGATAGAAGGTGAAAGATCCCCTAGCAACTGCCATTTGTGGAAATCAGGGGCAAATGGGAGATGATTAGTGATTTTTGTAGGCAAACAAAGGTTTAAATCCATTTTTAGAGGGGCAAAATTGCTTTATCTTGGCTCCCCTTTTTAAATTCAATGGGGCTAACCTCCTATTCATTAAAAATAAATAAATAACATGTGGGATAATCATACCTAATGGTTGTTTAATAAAAAATTAGCTGATAAAAAATTTAAAACCCCTAAATCTAGCCCATGGGCTGAGATTAACCCCTAAAATTTTCCTTGCCTAGATGGAAGGTGACATTGAGATCATTTTTTCCCTGAACACTAAAGGGTTTGGGGGTGCCCATATACAATTAGACCTTATAAGATTGTTTTATACCTATCATCCAAATGTAATTATTCTTTAAGAAGCTATGTGTCTTGGGTCAAAGACTAGTCTAGTATCACGTCTTCATTGCTTAAAAATTGGAATTTGTGTTCCATTGATGTTGATCAGTGTTTGTCAGGAGGGTTGGTGACAAGATGGAATACTAGCATGATTTCCATCTCAAGTCATATATTTTCTACACTTATCATTTTAGAAGGAGAGGCCAAAGGTAGAGGGAAAATTTTCAATATTGTTAATATATATGGTCCTTATGGGGATAAAAGGCCTTTTTGGGATGAACTCAAAGCGTAGGAAACCTTGGAAATTTATAATGTCACTGTAGGTGGGGATTTGAATTTGAATCTTTCTTCAAGGGAGGTTTGGGGAGAAATGGCCATCCCTGATCCTTTGGCAGATTACTTCGTCCAATTCTTTGATGAATCTAATCTAGTTGACACTAGGCTTATACAATTAGTCCCTAGCTGGAGGAACTCAAGGAGGGAAAGAGCAGGCATCTCTAAAAGACTGGACAGATTCTTAATGACAGAAAAATTGGTGGAGAAGGTTGAAAAATACACATCTTGGGTAGGTAATTGTGGATAATTTGGTTATCTACATATTCTTCTACAACTAGATAAGGAGGATAGAAAACTCCCATCTCCTTTTAAATTTAATTATGATTGCTTTGTTGAAGAAGATTTTAGACTTCTTATTGCAAAAAATAGGTAATTTTATGATCCCTCCCGAGGAGATTCAACTATGTTTCAATTTGCCTTCAACCTCAAACAAGTTAAGAATCTAGTTCCAAGGTGGGCATGGAAGAAAAAGGAATAAAATCAAATAGAGTTAAAAAAAGAAGAAGGTAAAAGTAGACATAACTACTCTATTTGAAAATAATGTCACAAGGTTTTTTAATGATGAATAGTTGTTAGCTTTAAAGACACTATAGGGCAAAAAAATGTGCTCTTGGACAAAGAGGAGGTAGAGTGGAGACTCAAAAGTAGAGCCATATGTTTGGAAGAGGGGGATAATGGCACTAGGTGCGCTATAAACATAAAATAGTAAATATTAGATTTAATAATATTTATCATAAGTATTATTATAATTAAGAATAGGTGCTTTCAAAAGACGTGACCTTAGATGAATGGGCACCACATGACCTATATAAGCTAGGGCATTCTTATTGTAATACATTTATCATTCATTTTATATATATCAAACCTTTATAAATATATTATCTTTTGCACAATACTAAAACCAATACTTCAAGCTTCCGCATATAAGTGTAACATTGGTATCAGAGTGTCACAATTCCAATGGAAACACGAAGAATTCAAGACCTATTAGAAGAATTAATAGAAAATGAATGATTGTGCAATCGAAAGGGGCCCTAAATCTCTTAATCTAATAAAAGAAATAAGAGAAAGTACTAAGAGCACGATAAATATCAATCAAGATCCGAAGGTGGAACTGCCAAAGGCTGAACTTGTTCCGGAAGAAGAACCCACCAACAACCAATTTGAAGTGCCCTCATCTAACTCAACCAATTCATTCAAATGAATATTTTGAATGCTTAGAGTATGTTATTGACGATGACAAATTCTCCCATGACCATGTAAGTTCTTCCAACGATGATAGAAAGTTGAGTGACAATGAGGTTGACCATGTCTCTGTTCAAAAAGTACTCAAGAATACAACAACGGAGGAATCCCCATGCTAGTACTGAATCTACATGTCAAAAACTTTTGAGGTGCTGTCGGAATATCTTCAAATCCGGTAGTGAAAGCTTTAAATTGTATACTACTCTCTTGTTTTGTGTAAAATTTCCAGAATAGTCCTGCCAAGGTTATTTGACCTTTTCTCAATTATGAATCAATTCCCCAAACCTTAAGTTTTTGTGGCTTGTGGCTTGTGTAAGCATAGCTAGTTTCTCATCACCTTCAAAGCCAAACATTACAAAATTAAAAAAAGTTGAAAAAATATGAAAAATGGCTTTGATTATTTTATAAAAAGATTGGGTCTTTTGTTCGAATTCCAATTCAAAACCCATCGGAATCCAATACCTAAATCATAGCTATCAAATGTGAAGTCTATAAAGTTGGTAGCAAGTTAAGTCCACCCATGGATCCCACCAGTCCATATTGTGCTCAACGCGTCAATTGGGAATGAAGTCATGAGCTTATATGAAGGCCGACGAAGTGTTTTATGTTGCCAATATGTGATATTTTCACTGCATGTAAAATAAAGAGAAGCTCCAGCAAGCATTGATCTATTGACTAGTCATCATACAAGTGTCATCATTCATGCACCCGAGCGCCATGTATTGGTTAACCGCCCTACTCAACATGTGCCACGTATAAGAAGAAGAAATTGTGTAGAAGATGGAAAATTGTGCCACGTATAAGAAGCATAAATTGTGTAGAAGATGGAAAATTGTAACGATTGCTCGGAATTTGGCATATGAATGATACTTTCATTACCTTGATTCCAAAGAAGGATAACCCTGAGAGGTTCAATGATTACATGCCTATATCATTGTGTAATCTAATCTATAAAGTTAACACAAAGATAATTTCAAATAGAATCAAACCAATTTTGGCTAAAAACGTATCAACGAAACAGTTTAGTTTTCTCCCTAGTAGGAAAATTCTAGATGCAGTTGGTGTCTCTGGAAAGTATACACTCTATTAAAACTAGATATATTTAGGAATTTATTTCCAAAACGGTCTTGGTTAAAACATACGATCGTGCAAATTGGAATTTATTAAGATCTGTTCTTATTCAGATAGGGCTCCCAGTTGAAGTCACAAACTAGATATTGGCTTGTATATCCTCGGAAAAAATTGCCATTCTGATCAATGGATCACCTTCATATTTTTTTAAAGGAAGTAGAGGTATCAGACAAGGGTGTTCTTTATCCCTTCTCCTATTACTTTTGATCATTGAGGTACTCAACAGGATTGTTGATGCAACTAAGAAAGATAAGAATATTATTGGTATAAGTATCTCTCACTCTCTTTACATTTCTCATTTGTTATTTGTAGACGATGTGTTAATTTTTGGAAAGGTATTTGTTGTTGAATGTGAAAGATACCTTTATATAATTAATATTTTCTGTGCAGCGACTAGGATGACTATTAGTCCTCATAAATCGTTGTTCCTGTATAACAGTTCTGATTCTGGGATGTGTGACCAAATCTCTCACTTATTTCCATATCAGATGTCAAAGTTGGATGTTGGCTTCAAATATATTGGATATTTATTCAAACCAAATTGCTACAAAATTGAAGATTGGCATTGGTTGTTGAAAAAAACAGAAAAGAGGACCAGTACTTGAACTTACAAATGGATATCATTAGGTGGAATAGTTATCTTGGAAAAGTCAGTTTTGGAAAGTATACGTATATATTGCCTTTCACTAGCTATGATTTCGACTACAATTATCAAAATTATCAGAAAGAGGATTTTCCATTTCCTTTGGGTTGGTGACCTGGATTCTTCTAAATTTCATTTAACTTTTTGGGAGAGTATTGAAATGCCAAAAAAGAAAGGAGGGTGGGTCTTAAAGCACCTAGATTGGTTATGTTCGGCATTGAGTATAAATATTCTATGGAGAAGACTCTTTGGGATAAGTTTGTGGAGTATGGTTCGTAATGCTAAATACATTAAGTGTCATTTTGTGACACAGTGGATTCGGATACCAAAAAAGGCATTTTCAAATGCCTCAATAATATGGCAGGTTCTAATTAGATCTTATCCAAATCTGGGATCTTTCCTTAGTTGGAATGTTGGGAGAGGTTCTCGGGTGTTTGTTGGTATTGATCCTTTCATTGGTGATGAAGGCGAGTATAGGACTTATGAAGTTTTTTTGTCAAAGCTTCATAGTTTAAATATTCAAGTACTTGCACAATTAAGCAGGAAAATCGAGACAATTACTTCATCCTCCTATTGGCATCTGGAAAGTGATTTAGATTTATTTGGATATATAGCTAAGGAATGGAACAATTTTTTTATGATTTTAAATAGATATGGTATAAGGTTAAATGAGGAAGAGGAAATATTAGTTTGGGATTGGAAAGGTGCTAATGGGGTTGTAACAACAAAGATGGCATATGATGCCATTTTTGAAGATATGGCGATTATCTCTCCAAAATGGTGGACTAAAATGATATGGAGATGGATAATTCCTTTAAAACTCAATTTTTTTATATGGATTTGTCTTAAGAACAAGATTTTCACTTGGGACAATTTGCTAAAGATGGATTTTGTGGGCCTGGAATTTGTGTTTTCTGTAAGGCAAAAGAAGAATATATTTCCCACATCTTCAAACATTGTTCATTCCTTAGAGATGTATGGTATGAATTGAAAATATTTCTAAATTTGCAGGATGAGTGGGAGTCCACATATTTTTAGGATTGTATGTTTAATTGGTTCCATAAAAGAGTTAAATTTAAGGAACTCCCTCTGTTTACATTTTGGGAGGTTTGGAAGGCTCGTAACAAATATATTTTGAAAACATACAGCCTTTAGTCCTTTCTATATGCTCGAAGATTACCATTTTTTTCTTTGAATATTTTAAGGAGAAGAGTTTGAAAAGTGCAAGAACTCTCCTTTTTCCTCAGCTGGATGATCAATATCCTATTGGATACGATGGTGTTGTGAAGGATGGTTTATGTGGAGCTAGGATGATCCTTATGATTGAAATCCTGGGATCACATCATTAATATATGGATGGGGGTAGGTCATGGCTCCAACAAGCGAGCCGAACTTCTTGCTCTTTGGGGGTTGCTGTGGTTTACTAAGAAAAGGGGCATTTTTATTGTACAAATTGCAGGTGATTCCAAAGTGGTGATCGATTGGGCTGTAGGAGATTTAGCTTTGCAAGTTCTCCAACTTGATCAGTGGAAAAATAGAATTGAGGCTCTAATAAAACATTTCTCCTAGATATATTTCACTCATATATTTTGGGAACTTAATAGAAAGGTGGATGGACTATAAAAAAAGTAGTGGGTAAAATGGATGATTACTTGCACTATGAGGAAATCATAGAAAACACAGTGATTGATGATGGATCTATGTATGTCTTTTAGAATTTTTTGACTCCCTTGTTTTATGTTTCCACTTATAGTTTTTAGACTTTTTGGTGAGTGGTTTCGTAACTATGTATCAAATAGAAGATGGATTTTATGTTTAAAGAATTCAGTACTTGGGGGATGAAAGATATTTTTTTGTAAGAACTGATTATTGGATATTAGTTATGTGGTTCATGTTTGAAGGGTGGACAAATATTTATATCCTTTTGAGGATAGATGATGTAATTTTGATTCCTTCTGTTGAATAACAAGTTACAATTTTTTTCTGTTGAAAAAATATAACAAAGGACATAGAAATGATATCCAACCTTAGGACAACCAACCCAAACCATAAGCAAAGAAAGGTAATGGAAAGTCAAAGAAGGACATTGGAAAGCAGGTCAAGTTCCACAAAACCACTAACACAACACTAATGAATGTTACTCAAATAAATCATTGTTGGTTGAGATGAAATCCTTAGAGTCTAAACCTAGGACTAGATTTGACTTAAAGCCATATCAGGAAAAGTAGATCATTGGCACAGAACCTAGTGCTAGCATCACAACTGCAAACATCTAACCATAAGAGCTATAGGAGTTGGAGGAATGTTGGCACCTATGCCTTTCCTTGTTGAAATATTTAGCCAGAAGAGTGTGATTTTAGATGATGTCATTAGGAGAATCCATCTATTGATAATGTTGCGGCCCCATGTGTACACCATGGGTTGGTTGATCCAGGGATGATATATCCGCTAGATAGCAATGTTGCATGTACTACATCAATCCCTTTAGAGATGAAATATAGTTTGATGTTGCCCCACTTGAAGTTTGTGATGTTATTTTAGGATAAGCCATGTGGAAACACCACATTGTGTATTATTCTAGCCCCCCTAGCTTCATTATTACTTTGGGAGCTCATCTCTATAGGAAACTAGAGGTAGTTCCAACTAACATAGTTTCTTTGATCTCAATAAAACAATGCATGAAGGTGATATCTCAAACTGAAAAATTCATCCTCTTGATGATTAATTCGAAAGGTGAACATAATATCATTGCAATCACCAAACCTTTACACAATGCCCCTGTACACAAAAGAACAAGCAGGAAATATAGTGGAAGAATACAAAGGTTTCTTCACTTCACTTGCAATGGTGCCCCCTACATTTGTAAGTCAAGTATTCAATGTATTTGATACCCATATTTCCTCTTACTAATGACCCAATATACAGATGCTCTCTTATTGAGAATGAAGAAATCAAATGTTAAATTTAGGATATCATCCAAAAGGGCCACATTCGACCTAGATCCTCACCTTGCAGTAACCCAATTGTGTTGGTGTAGAAGAAGGATGCAACATAGAGACTCTGTATTGATTACATAGCTTTGAACAAGATCACAATCAAGGACCAATATCCAATTCCTCATATTAATGACCTTCTTGATTAACTCAACGGTGACAAGTTTTTAAGTAAGAATGATCTTAAGTTAGGATACCACCAGGTACCCATTAAGCAAACTAATGTATGGAAGACAACATTCATTTATTAAGAATTCCTTTTTGAGTGGATGGTCATTCATTTTGGTTTGAATAATACTCCATCAACATTAATCTATATTATAGATGATATCTTATGGCCATTCAAAAATTCTTTTATGGATATATATTTGGAATATATCCCCATCTTAAAAACAAAATTGGGTAGAACATTTGTAGCACATTCAACAAATCCTGGGCACCTTGCAACAACACAATTTGTATGTCAATATGGAGAAATGCTCATTTTTCATGCAAAAAATTCAATATCTAGAATACATTATGGATGGGCATGGTGTGCATGTGGATCCAACCTAGAATAGACAAGTTAGTCATGATTGGGTTAGCCCCCAAAAATATCATAAAGTGTTGTAATTTCTTGGGCCTCGTTAAATTCTATCGCAATTTCATTTTGGGGTTCTCTCATATCACCTGTCCCCTAAGCCAAGTGACCAAGGGTGGGGACAAAGCTAATTTCAATTTGTTCGGATCACTATAGAAAACAATTGAGGTTCTGAGACATTACCTTTGTTTAGCACTAGTACTCACCTTACCATACTTGCAACAACCTTTCAAAATTGAGACAATTTCATTTGATTATGTTCTTGGTGCGATTCTCACTCAGTATGAAAATTCGATGAATTATCACAATAAGACACTCTATGATGTGGTTCGTAGGTACCCCACCTATGACAATGATATGTAATCCATTGTGTAGGCATGTTGGTAATGGAGACATTTCATCCTAGGGAAGGATATGATCATCCACACTGATCACAATTCCCTATAGTTAATGAAAACATAGGGAAAGTTATAGAATGACCACCATCAAAGGTGGTCTGCATACTTAGAAGAATGCCACTTCAACATCAAGTACAAGAAGGGTAACACTAATCACATTTTACACTAACTCAACTAATATTCAGTTGTAGTGCTAACTATATTTCTCAAATATTATGGACATGAGACCTCCAAGTGACCCCAATTGTATGGCAATGACCTTGACTTCCTATTATACATTATGTGTAGGAAAACTAGTCTTAGAATTTCATCTCTAGGATGAAATTTTATGCCATATGGGAAACCTTTGAGTTCCTTCAAGGAAGAATGAGAAGTTGATTTGCAAGGCTCATTACATTTTAGTTGCAAGGAAATTTGACATGGAGAATACAATGGTAATTCTGTAAAAGTAATTCTGCTAGCCAAAGATTCGATGGTTATATTAGATCATGCATTTCCTATTCCATTTCCAAACCTTCCATTTATAAGCAAGAATTGTACACTCATTTACCTACCCCATACAAACTTCGAGATTATATTTGTGTGGACTACATCTCTTTCCTACCTTCAGCCAATCATGGCAGTGACTATGCATCTGTGGTTGTTGTCCAGTTCTCTGAGATGGTCATTTTAATTCCTTTCAAGAAGAGAAACACATCAGAGGCTATCATTAAGATCTTCTTTGAGCATGTTTGGGTTCATTTTGGGCTCCCACAAACCATTATTTTAGATAAATATAGTATTTTTCTGAGTACATTATAGTCTAATCTATGATCAATGATGGACACCAAGTTGAGGAAATTGACTTCCTTCCAAACCCCAAACTAATGGATAAACAAAGGTAGTCAACATGATTATTGTGCATATCCTAAGAATCTACATGACTTCAAACATCTATGCACATGGGATGAGAGCCTTCCTTATTATCATTATAGCTACAATAGGTTCACTCATATCTCTATTGGCCACAACCCTTTTTAGGTGTGCTTGGGGTTCCAACCATTAGGCCCAATTGATGTAGTGTTACCAATTGCATATCCACAAGAAGAATCCTCCCATGTTAAATGGTGTAGGATATATTAATACTATTCCCCTCATACTGTCTTAGTTCATATGATCTCTCCTTTATGGTGGTTAAATCAAAATTTTATTGTGGTTCCCATTTCATATGGAGTTCGATTTATCCAATTTACAAAGATTAAAAAAGAATTTCAGATATCTGAATGTAATCACAATACTCCAAAATTTGGGATCAATAACAAGTGCATTCTTTTAACCATTCAATCCTTTAACCATCATTCAACAATTGAACATACTCACAATTTACTTCCATAGATTGGGAGCACTTGGATTTGCATTCTACATGATGGCAATTACAAACACATTCAAAACTGGGCACAATCATAAATGCATTCTACTGGATTATGCCAGCACCAACACATTCCCTAATCCCTTATCCAACTATCTACATTTTTAAGATTCAATATGCAACCTTCTTTAGTTATGAAAACAAAATACTCTGTCTTTACATGCACACACTTGTCAACGCACTCAACCATTCACAGAAAATATATTATCTCCATTATTATGTGTAAAGATAGTTTTGTATAGAGATAAATTACATCTTTGAAAGATCGAGCCCCTCTCTCTCTATCACCACTATCTAATACATCCCCCTTTGATAGTACATATCTTTTCCTCCCCCCCTCCTAAAATATTTGATTTTTTTTACTAAATATAGGTACAACAACTAACACAATCAAGATCCACAAAAAGTGGATCATATCCTTTATTTTTGACAAATAAATCTTATCACTCTAATGTTCTATCTCTTCACTAACTTTAGCTAATTAATCTATGTATAATATTCATCAAATCTTTCAAATCTCTAAATACGTTCTGGAAACTAATAAATACTAACTATTACAATAAATAAATTTTGAGGAAGCGAACTTACTTGAATAAAGCTCTTGGCCTATGAAGGTCAGTCATATATTTGGCTGACATGATGCTCCCACATCAGACTCCCGGGGAAGAAAAGAATGTTTCTTGAGATCTACCATATTTGCACCATACTTGGAAATTTTGTTGCTTTCATTCAAGTAGCGTCCTCTAATGGTTTATTCTTCCACTTAATCAAATACTGTAAATATTGTTTTCCTCTAGTTGTTTTTGTCACCTTTTGATCTAATATTGTTCCAATCTCCTTCTGTATTGTTTTGGGTAGTTGTTCCTTCCATTCAATGGTCCAATTTTACTCACTTACAGGCTCATCTACTGGAACATCCTCTGTATCCTTGAAGATATACAAATATGCAATGTTAAATATTGGAGAAATCCCAATATTACTTGGGAGTTCTATTTCACAAGCATTAGAAGAAAATTTTCTCAAAATTATGCATGGCCCAATCTTCTTGAGATTTAATTTGCTATATGTACCTGCAGGAAACATTTTCTTTCTTAGGTGTTCCATGACTAAGTCACCAAATTCAAAATCCATCTGTCTTCTTCTCATATCAGCTTTCTATTTATACTTGATGTTGCTCTCTTGCAATTGTTGCTTAACTCCTTCCTATAATTCTTGCATATTTGTTGCAAATTCCTCACTGTCTGCACTTCTCAATTCCTAAATTCCTCAACTCATGCACTCTTCTTGGGTGCATTCCATATCAAATTTGAAATGGAATTATCCATTTGATTCTATTAGGTGAATCATTATATGCAAACTCAACTTGAGCAAGTACTTAATCCCATTTCTTGGGACTCTCATAAACCAAGCTTCTCATAATGTTTCACAAAATTTTGTTTACCACCTTTATTTTCTCATCAGTCTGTGGGTGCTATGCTAAGATGAAATTTAGATTAGTACCTAGTCACTTACACAAAGTTATCCAAAAATGACCTACAAACCTTGTATCCCTATCAAAAACAATGCTTTTAGGAAAACCATGCAACCTTACTACCTCTTTAAAGAATAGATTGCAATATTGCTTGTGTCACTAGTTTTTGTACAAGGTATAAAGTGTGTCATTTCAGAGAATCTAATAAATAGTCTCATTACCTCTTTGTGTTCTTGGAAACCCCAACACAAAGTCCATACTTGTTGAATCCCATGTCCTACTTGGAATTGGCAATGGCTGATATAGACTTGCATTTAGATTTTTACCCTCGGCATATTGACATATTTTGCATTTCTCAACAAATATTTTCACATTAGTTTGCATACCTCGCCAAAAGTAAAAAGAATTTAATTGAGAAAAGGTTTTATCATGTCCAAAATGTCTTAGCAGTCCTCCATTGTGTTTTTCCTTGATCAGTTTTTCCCTCATTGAACATCTTGGTATGCACAACTTATTATATTTGAACAATAGTCTTTCTTGTATCATGTAATTCAACTATGGAGTTCTATTGGTGCTAACCGGGTTTTCACATGTTGCATAAGCCTATTTAAAATATGTATCCTCCTTATACATTTCTTTTAGTCCATCAAATCATGAAGTGCTTACTTGAAACTCATGCAAAATAAAATTAATTCTACTCAATGCATCATCATTTTTGTTTGATTTACCACTTGTATGCTTGATGACAAGTGTAAAATTTTGCAAAAACGCCACCCATTTAGCATGTCTTTGATTCAACTTTGATTGACTACTAATAAATTTCAAAGCATGATTGTCAATATGAAAAACAAATTCCTTAGGCATGAGGTAATGTCTCCACTTATTTAGTGCTTGGACAATAGCATAAAACTCCTTATCATAAGAAGAATATTTTTGTTTTGCCTCATTCATTTTTTCACTAAAATAAGCAATTGGTATTTGTTCCTGGCTTAGGAAAGTTCCTATTGCAGTCCAACTAGCATCAGTTTACTTGGAAATACTTACCAAAGTCTAGCAAAGCTAAGACATGTTGTTCTATAATCTTCTGCTTCAACAGTCTAAGGTTTTTATCAACTTCTTTTATCCATTTAAATGGTTGTTTGTTTTCCTTTATAGTTTCCACAATTGGACCACAAATACTACTAAATTTTCTAATAATTTTTCAATAAAATCTTGTTAAACCATGGAAACTTCTTACCTAAAGAACATTCCTCGGAGTAGGCCAATTTATTATTGGTTGAACTTTCTCTTGATCCATCTTCAAACCATCCTTAGATATCACAAAACCCAAGTATATCAACTCTTTCTTCATAAAACTACATTTCTTCAAGTTGATTAGTAACTTATTTCTCTGTAAGGTATTCAATACCATCTTTAGATGTCTTAAATGTTCTTCTCATGTTTGACTATATATCGGGATATCATCTAAATAAACTATCACAAATATCCTAGTGAACTCTTTCAAAACTTCATTCATCAATCTCATGAAAGTACAAGGATCATTTGTGAGTCCAAAAGGAATCACCAACCATTCATACAATCCACATTGGTTTTGAAAGTTGTTTTCCATGCATCTACTTCTCCGATTCTAATTTGATGATACCCACTTTTCAAATCAATCTTTGAGAAATATTTGGCACCACTTAAACAATGTATCAAGTCATCAATACGAGGTATGGAAATCTATACCTTATTGTGATTTTCTTGATTGCTTTGGAATTAGTGCACATTTGTCATCCTCCATCTTTCTTTGGACTAAGTATTATAAGAACAACACATGGACTCAATATCTCCTTTATCAAACCTTTATCCAACAAATATTGCACCTGTCTCTTTATCTCTTCATTTTCCCGTGGAGTCATCATATATGCTGCCTTATTAGGAAGACTTGCTCTTGGAATTAAGTCTATGTGGTGACTAATACACCTTATAGGGGGTAAATCATTTCGAAAATCATTAAGTATGATATCAACAAACTCATATAACAAATAATTCACTTATGTAGGAAAATCATCCAAATTTGTACTAGTAAGTATTACATTGGGCTTACCAATCAAGGCAAAGTGCACCCCCTCTTTTTTGACTTCTTGCAACAATTATTTTCTACTCATCAAAAACATAGTAGGGATGGTTTCATCTTTGGCTCCTTCATCCTTTAAAGGTAACAATACATTTCCTTGACCATCTTTTTGAAGAGGGTAGGTGTTCCTCCTGCCATCATGAATGAATTTACCATGTCTTCGACCATATTTTTCAAGAGAGTAGGTGTTCCTCCTACCATCATGAATGACTTTACTATCGTACTACCATGGATTTCCCAACAAAAAATGGAAGACATCCATGGGAATTATATCACATAACACCTCATCCTTATAGCTTCCAATTTGAATTTTCACATTCCATTGTTCATTAACTAGGATCTGATGTCCTCTTTTTAACCATGATACTTTATAGGGTGTAGGATGTACTACCCTCTTCAACCCCAACTTCTCTACCATTTCCGTGGAAACAAAATTCTTTGTACTACCACTGTCAATTACAACCTTGCAACACTTTCCTCTTGATTTGCATACAGTTTTGAATAAAAAATTTCTTTGTGTTGGTTCCTTAACTTCCTTTTCTAACTTGATAATAATTCTCTTCATCAACAATGATTCCCCTACTTCTGGAATTTATTCTTTTGTAACTGCATTCACATTCTCTTTTGTTGCTTCTACTACATGTGCACCTCTTTGAATCATAGGGTTATTCTTTGGACAATGCCATGACATATGCACCAACTTACCACATCTATAACACTTGAATTTATAATCTCTTCCTCTTGAGAAAGACCTTCTTCTTTTTAATTCACCTCTTTTTGATAACTAGTTATTTGAACTTCTTTCTTCCTCTCTTGAAGACTGAAGTCATTCTCTGCTATTGGGTTGTCCTTTTCCTCTTGCATGGATCCTTACTCTATTCTCATGGCTCTATTTCCTGGCTAACTTCTATTTGGCCTTCAATGCAAATTGATATGCATCTTCCACTAGTACATATGAGCAAATTTGCCATGGTTTTTTGTTGTTATTTCCACGGTTTTTTGTCTCAATTGTGACGATCATTGTCTCCATTTTTAGTGGAACCCATTTCGTGGATATAACGACGCACTTGGAAAGTTGTCGCAGCAGAGATGAAAACTAATCGCCCCACGTCTTCTATAGGGTGGTCTTGAAATTGTTTTTTTCCCTAGAAAATTGTCCATATATCGATGAAATAGAGTCCCTATATCGACGATTTTTCGTCGAACAAAGAGAGGGTTTTTCTATACTTGCGACGATGTTTCATTGCAAGTAGTGATGCATGTTCGTCGAATAGAAAAAACGAAGGTAGAACGTCCAACGGTTTTAATAATTTGCTTCCACACAAAATCGTCTCTCTAGCGACGGATTTGTGTCGAACATAGAGAGAGTTTTGCTATACTTGCGACGATGTTCCGTTGCAAGTATCGATGCACGTTCGGTGAACAGAACAAAATAAGGTAGACTCTGCGATGGTTTTTCTATACTTGCAACGATGTTCCATCGCAAGAATAGATGAGCGTTAGTCGAAGAGACCAAACGAAGGTAGAATGTCCGATGGTTTTTCTATTCTTGCAGAGAATGTTCGTCGCTATAGAGATGATAGCTGGAAGTTAAAAACAAAAATAATGGTCGTCAATGCTTATTACAAGCAATTTGGAACCTCTGTGGGTCCATATACCACCCTCCATATCCATCCTCCTCCTCTTCAAAGCTAAAATCCTAACTTGAAACTCTAGTTTGATGTGCCCTATTTTGTTCTATCCCTTCACCAAACCCTAATTCCTCTCAAGTAATCTCATCCATTATGGTGTGTGATTGATAGCCAAGCCACCATTTCACTTAGTTTTTCCTAAAACCCTAATCTAGAAAGCTACATGACTCCATTTTCCCAACGAAGCTCAACATATAAATTAGATCGGGAGATAGAAAAGAAGTAGTGAGGCGAATCTCCAACAATGAATGTATTATTTAGGATGGTCGATCTTGAAAGCTCGACTGGAACCAAAATCGAGGGATTCCATGCACTGCAGGTTGTAGAGGAAGATCGCCCAGATAGTGGATGACTCAAATTGTTTATAATGTTTATTCTAGATTAGCTTTCACATGTCATACTAAATTATACTGAGTCATATTATGTTTCAATGGTAGATCATGTTGTTTTTGTACTGAGTTGGGGTTTTATTTCAAAAAAATTTCTACTTTTTGTGTTTTAGTATTATTAATGAGATAAGTTGAATGTTAATGATATATTGTTCATGAATAGACATGATAACTACCAGTCATGATCTATGTTTATATGATAAATAGTTGGGATTTCTATGCTTAATATCTTATGAAAGTGAATGTAGTAGGGTTATTTGAGTGATAAATGCCATTAGCTAACTTAGTAGCCAACATTGTCTATTTGGATTCTTTGTTTTTATTATTTTTGTTCTTGCTTTATAGTTTTTTGTTCTAGTTTCTATCATCATTTCATAGCCAAACAACCTTGTTAGATGCTATGCAAAGATAGGAAATTTTTAATTGTAGAAATCTCTAGAGTTGAGTGTCAGTTTCTATGCTTGTTGGGATAATGTATTCAAAATATTCTCATGGCCATCTTTTGAGTAAGAAGAAAGGAAATCCAAGTATTTGTGACCTTCTAGGCACCTTACATGTACATCCTTCGCATGAAAAAAGACCATGGGAAATGGGTGATAATCGTGGGCATTGTAGTCAGATTCATACTTGATCATCATAGCTTTGAAAGAGATGTATGAGTTTACACTAAGAATAAAATACATGAGGAGGATTCCCTTCCCATTAGGCCTCTCCCTGCTACTTAGTACTTGAATGTCCTTCTGCAACATTGTTATCGGAAACAACCTTGGGTTTCCAAGGGATTCCAGTTCATCTTATTCTCTAAGGGAGGGTTCCATGATTCAGAGTATGGAGTCCTTGGTTGTGCTAGGCCATGAAATTGCTAATCCATTCTTGTTAATATAACATCTTATTGAGTTGATTAATCCTTTGACTAGAAAAATATTGGTTCCTAGAGAACCCTTTCTCCATAGTGGTACAACTAATTTTCACCATGTTAGATTTCACTAAGACTTTTGTCTTAGTGAGTGATGACTATGGTCTTGACCTAAGAGTGGTATTTCAACACAATGTATGCCTATTATCCTTCACTAGTAAGCATCAATTAAAAAATAAAAACCAAAATTCAAAATGTTGATTATGATCCCCAAACATAAAATAAGCATATATTTGATGCATTTCAAGATGGATCTTCTAAACACTAAAATAACTGGAGAAATTGGAAAGCAGAAGGAGAAAACCATGTCAAAACCCACTTTAAATAACACGTCAAAACCCTTACCTTATCATTGTCCTTTCACTAGATCCATTCGTCCATACAACTTGATAAGAGTTTTCCACGAGATGCATGTCCATCACCAAGATTGACACATAAATCATCAAAGACAGAATTTTTATATGATTAAATAATATATAAGCAAATAAATAGCCATTTAAATCCTACTACAAAGTCCTGTAGAAATCAATGAACCATGAAATATTAAATTTATTAACAATATTTCTATACAACATGAAAATTTAATACTAAGAAATTGGATAATACTATAAGTTTTGTAAAAAAACATATTTGATTAATTTTGAGATTGAAGAATTCCATACAACTTAATAAGAGTTGTCCACAAGATGCATGTCCATCACCAAGATGGACACATAAATCATCAAAGACAGAATTTTTGTATGAGTAAATGATATATAAGCAAATAAATAGTCATTTAAATCCTACTACAAAGTCCTTTAGAAATCAGTGAACCATGAAATGTTAAATTTATTAACAATATTTCTATGCAACATTAAAATTTAAAACTAAGAAATTGGATAATACTATAAGTTTTGAAAAAAAAACATATTTGGTTAATTTTGAGATTGAAGAATTCCATACAACTTGATAAGAGTTTTCCACGAGATGCATGTCCATCACCAAGATGGACACATAAATTATCGAAGGAAGAATTTTTATATGAGTAAATAATATATAAGCAAATAAACAGTCATTTAAATCCTACTACAAAGTCCTGTAGAAATCAATGAACCATGAAATGTTAAATTTATTAACAATATTTCTATACAACATGAAAATTTAAAACTAAGAAATTGGATAATACTATAAGTTTTGAAAAAAAAACATATTTGATTAATTTTGAGATTGAAGAATTGTAGAGTTCTCTCTCATTATATTTATTTTACCGATTGTAAAAATACAAGTTTAAAATATGTACATACAAAAAATCTCATTGAAATAATTAATTATACAAATTACAATTATATATCAAATACAAAATCATTTAAATAACTGATTATACAAATAACAATTATATCCAAATAAACACAAACATAACAAGTGCCATGATACAAATAGCAATTATATCCAAATAAACACAAACATAACAAGTTCCATGGGATGGCATTGTCCCTACAAAGTCCTGTAGAAATCAATGAACCATGAAATGTTAAATTTATCAACAATATTTTAAGAAATAGACATGCATTTAAAAATTTACAACCATGCATGGACCCCACTATTACGCCCGCAAGGGTCATTACAAAATTCCTGCATTCTCCTCTCAAAATGCTCGCACAGCTCTTCACGGTCACTCTTTTTTTGTAAGTCTGCATAGTATTTAATTAAGAAAAAGGATAAAATTACATAGCGGCCAGGGATAGTGGGGAAAAAGTTAAGTAGGAGGGAAATCCTCCAGAATGGGGCAACTCACCAAAAAGTCCTCCTCCGGTAGCTTCATAGGAAGCAGCTCGATTTTTCGAGCAGCGAGGAGATCAAGCTCTGCATTGCTGCACATCCTTTTGCAGGGCGGGAAGCCAATTGTGGAAGGGACCGAAAAGTGCACAGGAGGAGCCGCTGATGAAGTAGGAGTAGGAACGACCAGGAAGGGGTCCGTGGTATCAGTTGCATCAGTAGTTGCCGGACCTTCAGAGGGAAAACTGTTGGAAATCGGGATGCAAGAGGCGCTACCACCATCACCCCTGCCACCATACTTGGCCATGACTAGGCTGCGGCTAACGAGAGCATGTTGGATCCACGAGAAGGTGGCGTCAAGGTTATCCAGACATTCATCCAGCTTGATGAGTTTGTCCCTAGTGGCCAGCATCTAATTCCTAGTAGAACCCCAGTTTCCCAGCATGTCATCCAAAATCTTGCCAAGCATGTTTTTTATGATCCAATAATGATTGATATTTCCTCCATTAGTGCCAGAGGCCAAGTGATCTGCAACCAGCTGCCATTTCCACTCGTTAATCAAGTTGCGGCTGGAAAAGGAGATGCCAGTGTCGAAGCCATTGCCAGAGACATGATTACTCCAGGATTTGCAGCGGCTACCACTACCTTGATGAGAAAGACCGCATGGATTGATCATGGCGGATAGCGCCATGAGAGTCCACAACCAGAAATACAACTGAGCATGAGGGTGCATAGAGCCGAACCAACGTCAAGGAGAAGCAAATAGGATGACGTCTAGGGTGTCCACTGGCCCATTTAAAGAACATTGATCTAGGTTCACATGAGCCATAGTTAATTGCAAGGAGAAAAATTGATGGAGTCGAGAGCCGAGGTGAGGTAGAGCAGTACCATAGTGGAATCCAGATAAGTTGTGAAGGGACTCGCATGCAAAGGATCAGGAGGGATCCATAAAGCCCCAGGTGTGAGGGCAACCAACTATGAGGGCGGACAGGTGGGAGATCAGATAGATGGGAAGGTAGACATGTGTGATGGCATGTAGGAGCTTGGGCAGGAAGGTGTTAGGGAAGGGGTGCATGTGCCAAAATTATGGGTGCCTGGGACGAGGATCCTTCTCCATGTGCCCTCCTCGTGCCCTGCACATGGCCCCATGAGTCATGCTGACACTCGCATCCGAGGCTCTTCATGGTCACTCTGAAAATGCCCACAATGGGCTATTTAAAAATGCCCACAATGGGATATTTAAAAATGCCCGCAGGCCTTCAATAAAATTCCTGCACACCCTCATGGAGATGCCCGCAATGGGCCAATAATACCTTCCAACCAATGCCCGCAATGGAGCCATCCAAGATGCCCGCATGGCTCTTCAAAAATTCCCGCAGCTGCCTTTTTAAATATGCCCACAAGGCTATTATTTATGCCCGCGGCTCGTTATCAACATGCCTGTAGGTGCTTCAATAATGCCCGCAACAAGGTCTTTCAAATGCTCGCAAAGGCATTTGCTAAGATGCCCGCAAGAGCACTAAGATGCCCGCAGCTCTCCAAAATGCCTTGTCATCAAATGCTCCATGTCGTCTATCATGTCATCAATGTCCTTGTCACCATCTCATGGTTTCCATGTCATCTGCTTGTCCTCTCTTTGTCATTTTTCCATTTCCATGTCATGTCCTTTGTTCTTGTCCTCCATACTTTCTTTCCATGCTTACCACATGTCTATGTCCTTCATGTTCAGCCTTATGCCATGTCATTGTCCTTTGTCATAGTACCAAATATGCCCAAAATAATAAAAAAAGGAATGTTTATCTATTCATGGTCTCAGTCTGCCCTAATCATTATGGAGGTGAAAGTTATGGATCTACCAAAATGGGGTTCTAGAATAGATTTTGGAGAAAATCCTGAAAATAACTAAGTGTTGGAAAATAGTTTCAGGAGGCCTTGGGAAAATGCCCACCACAAATGGTATGTTGAAGAAAATGCCTGCACCACATGGGGGTCCTGTAGTCTGGTGTTTTGTCTACCCAAAAATGTCTTCAAATTATCTTGAAAGTTCCTGAGGGGGAAGTTATGGACCTGCCAAATCAGTGTTTTAGTAAAATTGGACTATGTCTTGGAGTGAGTAAAAATTGTCTAAGTGTAAATTTTCCTAAGTGGGCTTAAGGAAATTCTCTCCATGCCTCATAGGATGATGTGAAAAATATTTTGAGAGTGTGGACCTCTAGAGTGTTTGTTGGAGCATCCATTCATGGTCCCAGTTTTTCCAAAAGGTCTTTGAGGAGAAAGATATCAACATGCCAAAACTGCCTCCCAACCATATTTGCACTACTTCAGTAAAATGCCCGCCTATGGAAAAAGAAGAAAAGTATGAAGGTGAAATGAGTTGTGTTGTGCTTAGTGAGATATTATACATCATCTAGTAACACCAGAATTGATGAGAAATAGAAACACCAGAATTGATGATACTCTCCCAGTATTCCCTTTTTTATAATAAGAAGGTTGATTTGATGGCTTCTTGTGGTGTTGAACTTAAGCTAAATATAATATTTTTCTAGTTTAAATCAAAGTTAAAGGAAGAAGAGAAACCACATAATGCAAGAAATTTCCTTTGGCTAAGATGTTACTGGGATTTGTAACCTCAGTAGGTGGCCTAAGATACCCCATATTTCCCATTAGCAAACATATTCTTACGTTACTAAGAAGCATTTTTGTTTTATGTAGAAGGTTGTCTCCTAGTTTGGATGATAGTCTAAAAGTAGTTATTTACTATTGGTTGGATGTCTTGTATCTTAATAGAATGAAATAGAATTTAAGGATAAAGACAAACACATTAAGGATAAAGAACACGTCAAAACCCTTACCTTATCATTGTCCTTTCGCCAGATCCATTCGCCCATACAACTTGATAAGAGTTGTCCACGAGATTCATGTCCATCACCAAGACCCGCACAAATCATCAAAGATGTAATTTTTATATGAGTAAATAATATATAAGCAAATAAACAGTCATTTAAATCCTACTACAAAGTCCTGTAGAAATCAATGAACCCTGAAATGTTAAATTTATTAACAATATTTTAAGAAATAGACATGCATTTAAAAATTTACAACCATCTTTCATACATTGTAATAAAAGAGTATTTATACCTTATTGAGCTCCTCTCTATTTTGAGAATAGTTTTATATTCTCTACTGAACAAGGCCAACCACGTGAAGGTGGAAGCTCAATTGGCCCCTCCCCCCCCTCACATCGCTCTCAATTCCCATTACCCAATAAATGATGTTGTTTACATAGAAAACATATAAGCATTCATGCATAACTAGGCTATTCATCAAAACATATAAACATAAAAAGATTGAAGCATATTGAGGTAATTCATATAAACAATGTTACAGACTAACAACATCGATATACATCCAAATACAAGTCATGAATTTATACATCTACGTTTTCTTTGATTTCTATTTTTTTGCATTGTAAAAATTGATGATTGGGGTATTATCATCATCATTTGGTGGAATATCTACATAGCCATGTCCTGCTAGTGTTTTTGTTTCCATGCCCTCATGTATCATACTTCTTGTACGTCGTTGAGTAGGGCGTGGAGGCAGTTATGAAGGGGCGTGAATTGCAACAATGAAAATGGGCATATCGATATGTTGAAATATTATTGAAATTAATAGTTCATTATTTTGATTAAAATTACAATAGTGCTATTTACCTGTCTGTGTAGCTGTGATAGCTGGTGTGTTAATTGTTTCTCTACTTGCTAATTCCACTTGCGGTTCACCCTCCTAAGCTACATGGTTTTCCATTGAAAGAAGAAAATTTACAAGTATATGTCAGGAAATAAATATCTATAATAACAGTATGTATTTCTATTTCCAAAGCACAAATACCAGAATGGCTACTCTGCTCCCCACTATCACGGGACATGCACACCCCAACATCAGCTGGTACGTGATGAGTAGCGCAAGATTCACTTTTGCGGTAGCGCTAGATTCACTGCTGCGGTTTCACTGTTGCTTAAAAGCAAACATAAATATTTAGTTATGGGTGATATAATCAAAATTGAATATACTTTAATAGTATACTGCAATGATGTCCTTATTCATTTTATTTACCTGCATCTGCGTCATTAGGGAGATTGGAGTCTTCCCCAAGCTTATTCGATATTCAATCATACTTTTAAAACCATACTTGAAACTAAGCTTTAGGTATTCCTCAGTGGCAGCATGTTGGAACGTATTTCCCTGCAATGCATACCACATTTAAAATTTCTCGTATAAAAAATAGATATTTGTTCACTACTATCAAATAAATATTCCCCATAGTTAATCATTTAATTCTTACGATTTGAGATCTTAGCTTTCTATAGCCACCTTGGCCCAGTCTATGGTGCCCATGATTTTCCACTCTAGCCTTGGTTGCTTTGTAGGTGTCAAGTAGCCTATATATGAAAATTTTGAAAAACGTTAGATATCAAAATTCTTACTTAAAAGAAAAAAGAAAAAAAGAAATGAGCATATTTCACTAAAAAGTTGATATGTGTTGTACCTTGCTTTTCCAGGCCGTGGTTGTTTTCCTTGTATTTTTAGCAAGTTCTCCTTTGCATCCTCTATGAGTGCCTTCCACTCTTTCTCCCAAACCATGGGAGGGAACTCATGCTTGAGGTCAAGTTGCAATTTATCCCTATATTGGGCCCTGGTATATTTTAAATTCTCATCGGATAAATGTGTAACCACTTTCTTGTTGAATGTATTGCCGAACAAGTTTACCATGTGGTCTATCAATTCATCTATATTTGCACTATCTTGGCTATTCTACCGTGTGTGAATGGTGGGGACAAATAGCTCCAATGCTTTGTCATTCAAATTCCTGTAGAAAACATTGTTTCCTACAGAAACGTGTAATCCATTAATTTTTAATAATTTCAACATATGTCCATTTCAGTTTCATGATTAAAATGAATAAATTAATTAATAAATACCTGCAATATTTTGAATCTTGATTGGAACACAAGCATCATTCAACAGAAAGGTGAGATCTAGTGATTCGATGCTTTAAACTCGTGCTGCTCTAGGAAAAGTTTCCTGGTCATCTACAGTACGTTCATCTCCGGAGTCATGTGGAGTCCCAGGCTCCGTCTCATCATGCTCCAGCATGTCATGCCGATCAAAATTAGTGCCCTCATCAATGGATTCGAGGCCAATCACAGGAGTGTCAAAAAGCCTCATTGGTACATTGCTTTGTCGATGTTGTTGCTTCATTGGAGCATCACTGCTACCTATACCTGTCTCGGCAGTTTCTCTAGTCACAGGTCATAAAAACTCCTACAAACGAAAAAATTTACTTTATCAGATCACCTGGAAAAATAGAAAACATAATATCAGATATGAAATCATGTCATGGCTTAAAAAAATATGTGAAGATGCCACTTACCCCATAATATTTTATTTGTTCTTTCAGCTCTTCAATCCTTGCCATGATCTCCTGTGTCATGGGCCTTGTGTGAGCGAAGGCAATCATTTCTATGTTTTCCTTTTTCATGGACTTCTTTATAGTTTCCATTGGGTCTATGGAATAGTAAATTTCATCCTCAAGCTCCTCATCACCAAGATCAAGTGCATTGGACTAAATTCATCAAACAATAAAATTAAGCAAAATAATTTTAACATAATTCAAACATTGTTATTGTAATGAAATTTAGTTACTGTTAAGAACTAACACTTACCTGATGCAGTGTTGTGGCCGGTGACTTCCCACAATCACCCCGTATTGATCTACTTCTAGTGGGTGACTGCCCATGGTCAACCTGGACCGTGGAAGCAGTAGGTGCCTTTCCACGGTCCTCACCCTGACATGATAAATCGGTCAATAATTCATCATAAGCACAAAAAAATGTGAATGTCAACAATGGAAATTGAATGTTAACAGAAAAAATCGAAACATTTAGTTATTATATTTAACACTTACCTGACGGGGCATAGAGTGTGACCTTCCACAGTCACCCTGGACCATGGAAGCAGGAGGTGCCTTTCGATTGGCGCCACCCTGACACAATAAATCAATAAATAAACGTTATGAAAATAATTGTAACACAATAAAAATGAGATATTGCAATGATATTTATTTTTACCTCAGAAGTAGAGGCCACACATTCTGTTCCATGACGATCATGGGCAGACCCCTGCCACAGTGTAATAAGCATGTTGTCACATGGCAATTTTCTGGGGTTGGAGTTTCTAGTTATTGTAGTCATATTTAGCTAAGTCAATAATTGTAACATTAACAAAAATGAGACATTGCAATAATATTTACTTTTACCTCCAAAGGATAAGATACATGTTCTGCTCCATGGCGATGAGCATACCCCTGCCATAGTGCAATAAGCATGTTATCATATGGAAATATTCACAATAAGCATGAAAAAAGTGACTTGTAATAGTGAAATCAAATGATAACAGAAAAAATCAAAATATTTAGTTATTCTAGTCATATTTATTTACTATATTTAACATTTACTTGACAAGGCATAGCTTGTGAACTTCCACGATCACCCTGGACTGTGGAAGTAGCATGTGGCTTTCCACTACCTCCACCCTGACAAAATAAATCAATCAATAAAAGTTGAGTCAATAATTGTAACATAAACAAAAATGAGATAATCATAACTGTGTAATAAGCATGTTATCACATGGAAATATTCATAATAAGCACGAAAAAAGCGAATGTCAATGATGGAAATCGAATGTTAACAGAAAAAATCGAAACATTTAGTTATTATATTTAACACTTACCTGACGGGGCACAGAGTGTGACCTTCCACAGTCACCCTGGACCATGGAAGCAGGAGGTGCCTTTACACTGGCGCCACCCCGACACAATAAATCAATACATAAACGTTATGCAAATAATTGTAACACAATAAAAAATGAGATATTGCAATAATATTTATTTTTACCTCAGAAGTAGAGGACACACGTTCTGTTCCATGACGATCATGGGAAGATCCCTTCCATAGTGTAATAAGCATGTTGTCACATGGAAATATTTTGGGGTTCGAGTTTCTAGTTATTGTAGTCATATTTAGTTAATATATTTAGTTGAGTCAATAATTGTAACATAAACAAAAGTGAGACATTGCAATAATATTTACTTTTACCTATGAAGGATAAGATACATGTTCTGCTCCATGGCGATGAGCAGACCCCTACCACAGTGTAATAAGCATGTTATCATATGGAAATATTCACAATAAGCATGAAAAAAGTGAATTGTAACAGTGGAAATAGAATGTTAACAAAAAAATCTAAATATTTAGTTATTGTAGTCATATTTATTTACTATATTTAACATTTACCTGATGAGGCATAGCTTGTGAACTTCCACGGTCACCCTGGACCGTGGAAGCATCATGCGGCTTTCCACTGCCGCCATCCTAACAAAATAAATCAATCAATAAAAGTTGAGTCAATAATTGTAATATAAACAAAAATGAGATAAGCATAACTGTGTAATAAGCATGTTATCACATGGAAATATTCATAATAAGAACGCAAAAAGCAAATGTCAATGGTGGAAATCGAAGTTAACAGAAAAAATCGAAACATTTTGTTATTATATTTAACACTTACCTAACGGGGCATAGAGTGTGACCTTCCATGGTCACCTGGGACCATGGAAGCAGAGGTGCCTTTCCACTGGCACCACCTTGACACATTAAATCAATAAATAAACATTATGAAAATAATTGTAACATAATAAAAAAAGAGATATTGCAATAATATTTATTTTTACCTTAGAAGTGGAGGACACACATTTTGTTCCATGAAAATCATGGGTAGATCCCTGCCATAGTGTAATATGCATGTTGTCACATGGAAATATTCTGGGGTTGGAGTTTCTAGTTATTGTAGTCATATTTAGTTACTATATTTAGTTGAGTCAATAATTGTAACATAAGCAAAAATGAGACATTGCAATAATATTTACTTTTACCTCCGAAGGATAAGATACATGTTATGCTCCATGGCGATGAGCAAACCCCTACCACAGTGTAATACACATGTTATCATATGGAAATATTCACAATAAGCACGAAAAAGTGAATTGTAACCGTGAAAATCGAATGTTAACAGAAAAAATCGAAACATTTTGTTATTGTAGTCATATTTATTTACTATATTTAACATTTACCTGACGAGGCATAGATTGTGACCTTCCACGGCCACCCTGGACCGTGGAAGTAGCATGTGGCTTTCCACTAGCACACCAAAGTATCCCTCAAGCAGTCAAAGACAGTCAACGTATCAAAATCACAAAACAAACATGAAAAAATCACATCTGATGAATTACATGATGGGAATAACCTTCCTTAATGTACTCAGATTTTAACTTTCAGTCCAAATCTTACCTGTCAGAGGCAAGTCAACAACTGGAACAAATTGGCCCTTAGTTAAGGGCATAAACATACCTGAGAGGGAGAGAGAGACCATAAATGTTGATAAAAAAGAGATACAAGTATGGCAGAAGAACCAACCACTCAAAGAGGTAAGACACAGTCGAGATCATGCCCAAAAAATCAACGAGCACACATAGTATCCCTCAAAATAGTCAAAGAAAGTCAACATAGCAAAAAACGTAGCCACAACAAGCAGCAGTATGGACAAGCACGCGTGAAGGAGTGAGAACCAAAATTGCTATAGAAACACTCATAAAGGATAGTGCTAAGTAAGGACAAGAAAATCAAAGCAATAAGAAGGCTTCAGACAAAGACAAAAGTAGCCAGAACTAGAGTGCTAATTGATAAAGGGTGTAGACACTGATTGAGAAACAACTTTTTGATAAATGCTCAGACATAGGGGGGAGTATATTACTTAGTCAAAATGTACTTTTGTGACAGTAAGAAACAAGTTCTCAGGGAAATCCACGAAGCAAAGGGAAGCCAATTTTAGTACAAGTATAGAAGCATATCAGACAGGGGGAGCAGTCAAATAAAGAAGCATTCAAAAATCTTTTTTTGGGGGCATTGTGAAGTCCTTGATGGAAACATATTTGACCCTTTGTCATTAATGTCAAAGGGGGAGATTGATGAGCAAGGTTTTCATTGATGACTAATCATTAATGACGAAGGGAAGATAAAGGATGATGATATGACAAGAAGTGAAAAATATTGATGAGATGGATTGATATGGGAATTGGAACACCAAATGGGTCAAATGACCCATTCTGTGGTCATTTGTGGTTTGATGGGGCCATGGAACCCTTGGTGATGGTCCATGCTACC
Organism: Larix kaempferi; assembly: GCA_027924585.1. Lineage (NCBI taxonomy): Eukaryota > Viridiplantae > Streptophyta > Pinopsida > Pinales > Pinaceae > Larix > Larix kaempferi. Next base: position 7,529,267 of record BSBM01000076.1, read on the forward strand.
AATTGAAGATTGGTTTGAAGTCCATGGAAAACATCTTGATTGAAAGTCATATGATAACCTTGAAAGAGTCCTAGAAACTCTTGCATATGGTGCCTTTGGGTCAGTGTGCCATTGTGTCCATCAAGCTAAATGAAGGGTCAACGAAAAATCTAACCACAAGAGGGCTAACCACAAGTTAAAACACAAACATGGCTAACCACAAACATAACAGAACAAGTGGGATAACAACAAATTCAACATAACATAACAAGTGGAGTAACCATAAACATAGCATAACTAGTGGGCTAACCACAAAGTCAGCATAACATAACAAGTGGGCTAACCAAAAATTCAACATAGCATAACAAGACTCTCTCTCAAAGATATGTGGTCCACATATGTGCCATGCAACAACTGAAATTTTATCATCATTGTATAGGAAGGGTTCAACTTGGAAGATGTGATCCTCTCATCCTCATTTAGGTTCTGCAGGAATCCGACTTTCAAAATACCCAACCAAGGAGAAACCAAACACGAAAACACACTTGCACCAAAAAAATTAGTGAACCAAGATAGCACAGTTGTAACATTAAAACATAATTTTCATCTCTTTCAACTATTCCATTAAAACACAATGTTCATCTCTTTCAACTAATCCATCAAAACATAATGTTCATCTCTTCCAACCTTAATACTCCCAAGGGCCAAGAGGTTCTTGCGGTAAAGTTGAAAGAGATGAAAATTATGTGTTGAAA